>SJYW01014707.1:0-25887 GCA_006410735.1 Raphicerus campestris | reverse complement strand
TTACCATCTTTCTAAATTCCATATATATGTGTTAGTATACTGTATTGGTGTTTTTCTTTCTGGCTTACTTCACTCTGTATAATTGGCTCCAGTTTCATCCACCTCATTAGAACTGATTCACATGTATTCTTTTTGATGGCTGAGTAATACTCCATTGTGTATATGTACCACAGCTTTCTTATCCATTCATCTGCTGATGGACATCAAGGTTACTTCCATGTCCTGGCTATTATAAACAGTGCTGCAATGAACATTGGGGTACACGTGTCTCTTTCAATTCTGGTTTCCTTGGTGTGTATGTCTAGCAGTGGAATTGCTGGGTCATAAGGCAGTTCTATTTCCAGTTTTTTAAGGAATCTCCACACTGTTCTCCATAGTGGCTGTACTAGTTTACATTCCCACCAACAGTGTAAGAGGGTTCCCTTTTCTCCACACCCTCTCCAGCATTTATTGCTTGTAGACTTTTGGATCACAGCCATTCTGACTGGTGTGAAATGGTACCTCATTGTGGTCTTGATTTGCATTTCTCTGATAATGAGTGATGTTGAGCATCTTTTCATGTGTTTGCATAACCATGACTTTTTAAATAAGATAGCCAATGACCATATCACATAACTTACAAAAAAACTGTGTTAACTTCAGATTATGTTTTTTTAGATCAGATTCACTTTGATCACTAATAAACTAATAGTGAGGAAAGAAATGAGATGGTCCCAGTGATACCAAACATTATTTTTAAATCCCTAAGGTAGGAACATCCCCAGTGGTCCAGAGGTGAAGACTGCCTTCTAACACAGGAAGTGCAGGTTCAGTCTCTGGTTGGGCAACTAAAATCCCACAAGCCTTATAACACAGAAGCAATATTGTAACAAACTCAATAAAGACCTTTAAAATGGCCCACATCAAAAAAAAAATAAAAAAAGAGATACCTCAGGCAAAACAGTGTCAGAAGGTACCACATGTAAGAGCTGTATATGAGAAAATGCTACCATCTACAAAAGAAAATCACTAAAGATTTAAAGCCTTAATCAAACAGAAAAAAAAAAAATAACATTAGGAGGACAGCTGACCCTTGAAAAACATGCAGGTTATGGGTGGTGACCTTCAGCAGTAGAAAATTCTACACTGTCACTCTGCAGTTGGCCCTCTGTAACCCAGTTGTCCATCCACAGATTCAACCAACTGGGGATCATGTAGTACTGTAGTACATATTTGTTTAAAAAAAAAAAAAAAAACGTTGAGTAAGTGTACTCATGCAGTTCAAACCATGTTGTTCAAGAGTCAACTATACTAAATCCAGCAGACTCATCAAGTAAAGAAGATGGAAGCTCTAAGTACACAAGTATGTCTGTTAGATGACTCACATCAGTGATCAGACATGTCCTATGCAGGCTGCTGCTGTGAAGTGGTTATGAAACCACTGTACCAACATAGATGTGATCATCATTTCTTCTCCCCCACAGGCTCACAGCCTTTGTACTGAAGAGTTTTGCCCAGGCTCGAGGCTATATCTTCATTGATGAAGCACATATTACTGAAGCTCTCACCTGGCTGGCCCAAAAGCAGAAGAGCAATGGCTGTTTCAGGAGTTCTGGGTCTCTGCTTAACAATGCCCTCAAGGTGAAGTGTTCCCAGGGCTATTTTTCCTTTGTCCATTATACTGTCCACAAGCATAAGGAGAGGAAGTGATAACGTAAGGAAGGTATCAGATGAAAATAAAACCTGGACAGCAGCACCAGAAAGAGAGGATGGAACTTAGGGTGACTGTGATCCTTTGCCCCATGGTGATGAATATGGATTAGGACAAATCCCTTGACAACAGAATACAAGGAACTGATGAAGAGCATTCTCAGAAGTTATTGGGAGTTTTTAAATTACTGAGTCAAGTTCAGTACTGGTAATTGGTCTGTTCAAACTTTCTATTCCTTCCTGGTTCAATTGCTTGGGAGATAGCACCTTCTAGGAATTTGTCCACTTCTTCTAGATTGTCCATTTTATTGACATACAGTTGCTGATAGCGCTCTCTTATACTCCTCTGTATGTCTGTAGTGTTGGTTGTAACTTCTCCTTTTTTGATTTCTGATTTTATTGATTTGGGCCTGCTCCCCTTTTTTTTTCATGATGAGTCCAGTGAAAGGTTTATCAATTTATCTGTCTTTTCAAAAAACCAGCTTTTAGTTTCACTGACCTTTTTTTAATTTTTAGTTTCTATTTCATTGATTTCTGCTCTGATCTTTATGATTTCTTTCCTTCTACACACTTTGGGTTTTGTTTGTTCTTCTTGCTCTAGTTGCTTCAGGCATAAGATTAAATTGTTTATTTGAGATTTTTCTTGTTTCCTAAGGTAAGCTGTATCACTATAAATGTCCTTCTTACTCAAATCTCTCTCTGTCTCATGTTTACAGGGTGGGGTGGACGATGAAGTGACTCTCTCTGCCTACATCACCATTGCCCTTCTAGAGATGCCTCTCCCTGTCACAGTAAGTGTCCTGGCTAAAGCATTGCTCTGGATGCAATGAAACTGCTGACATGTTGTCTGAAATGTCACCTTACTCACCTTTCCCACTATGCAATGCCAATGCTTCCCAGATCATAAGAGAATTTGATCAAACCACTAAGACACATTTACACTTTCTCAGTGATGGCCCTCATCTATTTCTTCCCTAGCAACCTCATCACCAGCACCACACACACAAAGAATCTAGAATTCTAAAGATATGGATTATATTCTTGCACTATGAATGTAGACTAACAGATTAAAAAATACTATTCTCTCCCTCCCTAAGAACGAGGCTTCAGGGACAAATGCTTCTGAACAACTTGCCCTCTGTGCTGTGGCCCGTTTTTACCTGGGGGCCCCAACCTGCCTATTCACACAGCTCACCCCCTTCCTGTTCTCCCTCACCAGCACCCTGTCGTCCGCAATGCCCTGTTCTGCCTGGACTCAGCCTGGAAGTCAGCCAAGGAAGGATCCCAAGGCAGCCACGTCTACACCAAGGCACTGCTGGCCTATGCCTTTGCCCTGGCGGGTAACCAGGAAAGGAGGACAGAGGTACTCACGTCGCTGCATGAGGAAGCTGTGAAGAAAGGTGAGAGCACACCCAAGAACTTTCTCCCATCCCACATTCTCGGGATCAAGAATCCCGCACCAAAGATCTCCAATGACTACCTCTCCAGGTCCCTTTCCCTCTCGTCTTTTAACTATGCCATTATACTTACATTTTGTTTATTTTTTAATTTTTGGCCGCATTATGCAGTATGTGGGATCCTAGTTCCCCGACCAGGGGTCGAACCCACACCACTTGCATCAGAAGGCTCATTCTTAACCACTCGGCCACCAAGGAAGTCCCTCTATATCATTATAGACTCAAAGTTTCTTACTCAAGTTACACATCCAAAAATTAAAAGGCAGTATACTGTAATAGTAAGAAGCTTGGCCTCTGAAGACTAGTGCTAGAAAAGTATATGGCCCAGAGCAAGTGCTATACAAGTATTAGCTACTGATTGTCAGTTCTCAATATATGCTCCACCCTCACCCAGTGTATCATATCATTTTAAACATACGACTGAAGGAAGTAATCCCATGAATAAATTCTAGTATTTTATGCTCATTTCACAAAACTGATGATGTTGGACAAGTCTATTCATTATCCACACAATATTTCTCTGTATATAATGGTCTATATGAGAGGTAGAAGAAATAAAAATAAAATGCAAATAGTAAGATATGTAATAAAACATATCCTGCTTTTCTCCCTTGACAGTGCTGTTAGTTGTTTATTCTTATAATGCACTGAGAAATATTTCAGATATACAAAAATGCATAAAGAATAATTAGCAAACACCTTTAATACCTCCCTTTCAGATTAAGAAACAGAATATTACCAATGCTGGAAAAACCCTCAGGGTGCCACTCCTACACTAAAAAGTAGTTGATCTAGAATTTGTCATTACAATATCCATAGTTTTATCTTTTATTGCATGTGTAATCCTAAATAATATTCAGAATACTTACATTTTTCATCTTTAGATAAGAACTATCATCCTTCTAAGCATTTCTACTTGATCCTTGTCTGTCTGCTTACCACTTGTATTTAAGTTCAACATTAGGCTGAAAGAAGTCCCTTGTACGGGTGTGTCAATTTTCACTGCTGCATAATACATTTAGTTCAGTTCAGTCATTCAGCCATGCCCATGAATTGCACCACACCAGCCTCCCTGTCCATCACCAACTCCCAGAGTTCACCTGAACTCATGTCCATCAAGTTGGTGATGCCATCCAGCAATCTCATCCTCTGTCGTCCCCTTCTACTCCTGCCCCCGATCCCTCCCAGCGTCAGAGTCTTTTCCAGTGAGTCAACTCTTCACAAGAGGTGGCCAAAGTACTGGAGTTTCAGCTTTAGCATCTTTCCTTCCAATGAACACCCAGGACTGCTCTCCTTCAGAATGCACTCGTTGAATCTCCTTGCAGTCCAAGGGACTCCCAAGAGTCTTCTCCAACACCACAGATCAAAAGCACCAATTCTTCGGTGCTCAGCCTTCTTCACAGTCCAACTTTCACTTCCGTACATGACCACAGGAAAAACCATAGCCTTGACTAGACAGAAGTTTGTTGGCAAAGTAATGTCTCTGCTTTTCAATATACTATCTAGGTTGGTCATAACTTTCCTTCCAAGGAGCAGGCATCTTTTAATTTCATGGCTGCAATCACCGTTTGCAGTGATTTTGGAGCCCCCCAAAATAAAGTCTGTTACTGTTTCCACTGTTTCCCCATCTATTTCCCATGAAGTGATAGAACCAGATGCCATGATCTTAGTTCTCTGAATGTTGAGCTTTAAGGCAACTTTTTCACTCTCCGCTTTCACTTTCATCAAGAAGCTTTTTAGTTCCTCTTCACTTTCTGCCATAAGGGTGGTGTCATCTGCATATCTGAGGTTATTGATACTTCTCCCGGCAATCTTGATTCCAACTTGTGCTTCTTCCAGCACAGAACTCCTCGTGATGTACTCAGCATAGAAGTTAAATAAGCAGAGTGACAATATACAGCCATGACGTACTCCTTTTCCTATTTGGAACCAGTCTGTTGTACCATGTCCAGTTCTAACTGTTGCTTCCTGACCTGCATACAGATTTCTCAAGAGGCAGGTCAGGTGGTCTGGTATNACTCCTGCCCCCGATCCCTCCCAGCGTCAGAGTCTTTTCCAGTGAGTCAACTCTTCACAAGAGGTGGCCAAAGTACTGGAGTTTCAGCTTTAGCATCTTTCCTTCCAATGAACACCCAGGACTGCTCTCCTTCAGAATGCACTCGTTGAATCTCCTTGCAGTCCAAGGGACTCCCAAGAGTCTTCTCCAACACCACAGATCAAAAGCACCAATTCTTCGGTGCTCAGCCTTCTTCACAGTCCAACTTTCACTTCCGTACATGACCACAGGAAAAACCATAGCCTTGACTAGACAGAAGTTTGTTGGCAAAGTAATGTCTCTGCTTTTCAATATACTATCTAGGTTGGTCATAACTTTCCTTCCAAGGAGCAGGCATCTTTTAATTTCATGGCTGCAATCACCGTTTGCAGTGATTTTGGAGCCCCCCAAAATAAAGTCTGTTACTGTTTCCACTGTTTCCCCATCTATTTCCCATGAAGTGATAGAACCAGATGCCATGATCTTAGTTCTCTGAATGTTGAGCTTTAAGGCAACTTTTTCACTCTCCGCTTTCACTTTCATCAAGAAGCTTTTTAGTTCCTCTTCACTTTCTGCCATAAGGGTGGTGTCATCTGCATATCTGAGGTTATTGATACTTCTCCCGGCAATCTTGATTCCAACTTGTGCTTCTTCCAGCACAGAACTCCTCGTGATGTACTCAGCATAGAAGTTAAATAAGCAGAGTGACAATATACAGCCATGACGTACTCCTTTTCCTATTTGGAACCAGTCTGTTGTACCATGTCCAGTTCTAACTGTTGCTTCCTGACCTGCATACAGATTTCTCAAGAGGCAGGTCAGGTGGTCTGGTATTCCCATCTCTTGAAGAAGTTTCCACAGTTTATTGTGATCCACACAGTCAAAGGCTTTGGCATAGTCAATAAAGTAGAAATAGATGCTTTTCTGGAACTCTCTTGCTTTTTCCATGATCCAGTGGATGTTGGCAGTTTGGTCTCTGGTTCCTCTGCCTTTTCTAAAACCAGCTTGAACATCTAAGTTCACAATTCATGTGTTGCTGAAGCCAGGCTTGGAGAATTTTGAGCATTACTTTACTAGCGTGTGAGATGAGTACAATTTGTGTGGTAGTTTGAGCATTCTTTGGCATTGCCTTTCTTTGGGATTAGAATGAAAACTGACCTTTTCCTGTCTTGTGGCCACTGCTGTTTTCCAAATTTGCTGGCATATTGACTGCAACACTTTCACAGCGTCATCTTTTAGGATTTGAAATAGCTCCACTGGAATTCCATTACCTCCATTAACTTTGTTCATAGTGATGCTTTCTAAGGCCCACTTGACTTCACATTCCAGGATGTCTGGCTCTAGATTAGTGATCACACCATCGTGATTATCTTGGTCATGAAGATCTTTTTTGTATAGTTCTTCTGTGTGTTCTTGCACCTCTTCTTAATATCTTCTGCTTCTGTTGGGTCCCTACCATTTCTGTCCTTTATTGAGCCCATCTTTGCATGAAATGTTCCCTTGGTATCTCTAATTTTCTTGACGAGATCTCAAGTCTTTCCCATTCTGTTGCTTTCCTCCATTTCTTTGCACTGATCGCTGAGGAAGGCTTTCTTATCTCTCCTTGCTATTCTTTGGAATTCTGCATTCAGATGCTTATATCTTTCCTTTTCTCCTTTGCTTTTCACCTCTCTTCTTTTCACAGCTATTTGCAAGGCCTCCCCACGCAGCCATTTTTCTTTTTTGCATTTCTTTTTCTTGGGGATGGTCTTGATCCCTGTCTCCTGTACAATGTCACAAACCTCTGTTCATAGTTCATCAGGCACTCTATCTATCAGAGCTAGTCTCTTAAATCTATTTCTCACTTCTACTTTATAATCATAAAGGGATTTGATTTAGGTCATACCTGAATGGTCTAGTAGTTTTCCCTACTTTCTTCACTTTAAGTCTGAATTTGGCAATAAGGAGTTCATGATCTGAGCCACAGTCAGCTCCCAGTCTTGTTTTTGCTGACTGTGTAGAGCTTCTCCATCTTTGGCTACAAAGAATATAATCAATCTGATTTCAGTGTTGACCTTCTGGTGATGTCCATGTATAGAGTCTTCTCTTGTGTTGTTGGAAGAGGGTGTTTGCTATGACCAATGCATTCTCTTGGCAAACTCTATTAGCCTTTGCCCTGCTTCATTCCATAGTCCAAGGCCAAATTTGCCTGTTACTCCAGGTGTTTCTTAACTTCTTACTTTTGCATTCCAGTCCCCTATAATGAAAAGGACATCTTTTTTGTGTGTTAGTTCTAAAAGGTCTTGTAAGTCTTCATTGAACCACGCAACTTCAGCTTCTTCAGTGTTACTGGTTGGGGCATAGACTTGGATTACAGTGATGTTGAATGGTTTGCCTTGGAAATGAACAGAGATCATTCTGTCATTTTTGAGATTGCATCCAATGACTGCATTTTGGATTCTTTTGTTGACGATGATGGCTACTCCATTTCTTCTGAGGGATTCCTGCTCACAGTAGTAGATATAATGGTCATCTGCGTTAAATTCACCCATTCCAGCCCATTTTGNGCAGCCATTTTTCTTTTTTGCATTTCTTTTTCTTGGGGATGGTCTTGATCCCTGTCTCCTGTACAATGTCACAAACCTCTGTTCATAGTTCATCAGGCACTCTATCTATCAGAGCTAGTCTCTTAAATCTATTTCTCACTTCTACTTTATAATCATAAAGGGATTTGATTTAGGTCATACCTGAATGGTCTAGTAGTTTTCCCTACTTTCTTCACTTTAAGTCTGAATTTGGCAATAAGGAGTTCATGATCTGAGCCACAGTCAGCTCCCAGTCTTGTTTTTGCTGACTGTGTAGAGCTTCTCCATCTTTGGCTACAAAGAATATAATCAATCTGATTTCAGTGTTGACCTTCTGGTGATGTCCATGTATAGAGTCTTCTCTTGTGTTGTTGGAAGAGGGTGTTTGCTATGACCAATGCATTCTCTTGGCAAACTCTATTAGCCTTTGCCCTGCTTCATTCCATAGTCCAAGGCCAAATTTGCCTGTTACTCCAGGTGTTTCTTAACTTCTTACTTTTGCATTCCAGTCCCCTATAATGAAAAGGACATCTTTTTTGTGTGTTAGTTCTAAAAGGTCTTGTAAGTCTTCATTGAACCACGCAACTTCAGCTTCTTCAGTGTTACTGGTTGGGGCATAGACTTGGATTACAGTGATGTTGAATGGTTTGCCTTGGAAATGAACAGAGATCATTCTGTCATTTTTGAGATTGCATCCAATGACTGCATTTTGGATTCTTTTGTTGACGATGATGGCTACTCCATTTCTTCTGAGGGATTCCTGCTCACAGTAGTAGATATAATGGTCATCTGCGTTAAATTCACCCATTCCAGCCCATTTTGGTTCACTGATTCCTAGAATGTTGATGTTCACTCTTGCCATCTCCTGTTTGACCACTTCCAATTTGCCTTGATTCATGGACCTGACATTCCAGGTTCCTATGCAATACTGCATAGGAACTTGCTTCTATCACCAGTCACATCCACAACTGATGTTTTTGCTTTGGCTCCATCCCTTCATTCTTTCTGGAGTTATTTCTCCACTGATCTCCAGTAACATATTGGGCACCTACTGACCTGGGAAGTTCCTCTTTCAGTATCCTATCATTTTGCCTTTTCATACTATTCATGGGGTTCTCAAGGCAAGAATACTGAAGTGGTTTGCCATTCCCTTCTCCAGTGGACCACATTCTGTCAGACCTCTCCACCATACCCGCCCATCTTGGGTGGCCCCACAGGACATGGCTTAGTTTCATTGAGTTAGACAAGGCTGTGGTCCATGTGATTAGATTGACTAGCATAATACATTGCTGCTAAGTCACTTCAGTCGTGTCTGACTCTGTGCAACCCCGTAAACCAGAGCCTATCATGCTCCACTGTCCCTGGGATTCTCCAGGCAAGAATATTGGAGTGGGTTGCCATTTCCTTCTCCAATCCATGAAAGTGAAAATTGAAAGTGAAGTCAATCAGTCATGTCCGACTGTTCGCGACCCCATGGACTGCAGCCTACCAGGCTCCTCCATCCATGGGATCTTCCAGGCAAGAGTACTGGAGTGGGTTGCCATTTCCTTCTCTGCACAATACATTACAGTATACTAAAAGGTCATAACTTATATAGAGTGTCTCTTCTCATGGATCTTTTCTTGTTTATTTACTTCTGTTGCAAACCATGCTGCAATGAATATTCATATTCTCCTTGAGCGGGTAGGACCTGAGTTTGTCTAAGGTGAACTTGGAAAGAATAACTGCTGGATTCGTGAGCTCGGTACATTTTCCCCTTTGCTGGATTACTGCCAAATTACTCTCCAAAGAGCTGTTTACTTCCCACAGCAGTATATATCAGTACCTGTTATTTCACACCTTGTCAGCCTTTGGTATTTTGAGAATTACTCTTTTTTTTAATCTAATGAATGAAAACTCCATTATCTCATGTGATTTGTGATCCTCGTAAGAAATCTCCAAAGACAGTCTTTATAGAAAATTGAACAAACTCTAGACAAGGTTGGAATAACATCAAATACAGGAAATTACTACAACCAATCAGAGAACTTGCTCGGCTATTTCTTCCACTAACACAACTGCAGCAACCATTTGACAACTTGGACACGGTAGGCTTTGGACTCCAGCAACATGACTGCCTTAGCCCAAGTTCTGTAAGAAGTCAAGTTCAGCTTTTCATATAAGGAAAAGCATCTAGATAAGGTTTAACAGACTATCGTTGGAATGCAACCCTCACTTCAGGTCTGGCTCCTGTACTTTTAGTTGAAGTTGAATATGAGTATATGGTCACTTACATACCACATGAAAAAATCTTTTTCTCACCTCCAGATAATTCCATCCACTGGACACGACCTCAGAAACCCAGGGTGCTCATGGAGGATGTTTACCAACCCAGGGCTCCATCTGCAGAGGTGGAGATGACGGCCTACGTGCTCCTTGCTCACCTCACGGCCCAGCCTGCCCCAACCTTGCAGGACCTCACCCCTGCCACGAGCATCGTGAAGTGGATCTCAAAGCAGCAGAATTCCCAGGGGGGCTTCTCTTCCACCCAGGTCCATGCTTAGCCAGAACCTTTCACTTCACCTTCAGGTAGCAAAATGTTTGAACAGGATACAAACATGTAAAAGAAGAAAAAAATGAAGAGACAAATACTTGAAATGAGGAAAAATGTTATTAGTATTCAAGGATGGTGAGAAATAAGGATAGATACATGATCAGAACCATACAGTCCAAGGCAAATACGCAAAAGATATGGTTCTGTCATCTATCTAAGGATTATAATCAATCTTAAAATGAGGATTCTACTACTGAACTAGTGAGGGGAACAGGAAATAGGAAACCGAAGCTCCTTTTGTGGCAGCTAACATGGATTTTGGGTTTCCCTGGTAACTCAGCTGGCAAAGAATCCTCCTGCAATGCAGGAGACCTTGGTTCTATCCCTGAGTTGGGAAGATCCCCAGGAGAAGGGATAGGCTACCCACTCCAGTATTCTTGGGCTTCCATGGTGGCTCAGACAGTAAAGAAACTGCCTGCAATGCGGGATACCTGGGTTCAATCCCTGGGTTAGGAAGATCCCCTGGAGAAGGGAAAGGCTAACCACTCCAATATTCTTGCCTGGAGAATTCCATGGACAGAGGAGCCTGGCTGGCTACAGTCCATAGGGTCACAAAGAGTCAGACATGACTGAGTGACTTTCACTATTCACTAACGTGGACTTTTGGGTCTTTCAAGGGCTGTCATGCCTACGTGGGTCCTCTCACCTGTCTCTTGCAGGACACAGTGGTAGCTCTCCACGCCTTGTCCAGATATGGAGCAGCCACTTTCACCAGGACTGGCAAGGCTGCACAGGTGACCATCCAGTCTTCGGGGACATTTTCCGCAAAATTCCAAGTGGAAAACAGCAACCGCCTGTTACTACAGCAGGTTTCATTGCCAAAGGTGCCTGGAGAGTACAGCATGTCAGTCACAGGAGAAGGATGTGTTTACCTCCAGGTGAGATTCTAGGGACAGAAGGTCCAGAGTCACCATGGTCAGTGAAAAGTCTTAAGTCAATGAACGATGGCACAAATGAGAGAAAGAGTTGAGGCATCTGGGAGGAGTCCTGGAGAAGGAAAAATCACAGATTTTTCTCTGTTCCACAGACATCTTTAAAATACAATATTCTCCCACAAAAGGACGAGTTCCCATTTGCTTTGGAGGTACAGACTCTGCCCCAAACTTGTGATGGACCCAAAGCCCACACCAGCTTCCAGATCTCACTGAATGTCAGGTAAGACCTCTAACTGCATCATGTAGTTCTGGGTTTAACAGCCAGTCTTCTCACTGGAACTCCGCATTAAGCAGCGCAGTGTGACGGTGAATGTCCGTTCTGCATTTATTGAAAAAGCAACCTGTTCCCATGTTGACACAGAATTTCTCAGTGATGGAGTTTACATTGTATATCCCCCACTGCAGGATCTCTTAGTGTCTAATCTCCTTATTTATAGCTTATTAATCCCCCTCAATAATAATTACATAAAGAATATTACCCCTTGCCTCTAACCTGAACTCCTGATTTTATTCTAATGTAATGATTCATCCTGATTTCATTCTATTGTCATGAAATCTAATATTATTCTTGCTTTATCCAGGACAAAGGTGGAGACCTCTTGAAAAGTATGAATAGAAAAGAGTAATGACTCTCTAGTTAGAATTTCTACTGGTGATAATTAAATCTCAGATTACATATAAAATAATCAGTCTGGGGGAAATACATACATATGCAGCCATTTTCAAATAACTACTGGGCTATTTACATCTGTACACAAGAATATTATGAGCAAAAAGAAAAAAAAGAATATTATGAGCAAACTCTGGCAGATAGTGAAGGACAAAGGAGCCTGGCAACCTGTAGTCTATGGGATCACAAAGAGTCAGACCAGACTTAGTGACTGAACAATAAGAATATTATAACCTGTTTGGGGATATTATTCAGAAAAAAAAGATAAAGTACATGTAACAAATAACTGGATAGATTAGCAATCTCATGCCCATCTATGCTTTTGAACTGTGGTGTTGGAGAAGACTCTTGAGAGTCCCTTGGACTACAAGGAGATCCAACCAGTCCATCTTAAAAGAAATCAGTACTGAGTAGTCATTGGAAGGACTGTTGCTGAAGCTGAAACTCCAATACTTTGGCCACCTGATGTGAAGAACTGACTCATATGAAAAGACCTTGATGCTGGGAAAGAGTGAAGGTGGGAGGAGAAGGGGACAACAAAGGATGAGATGGTTGGATGGCATCACCAACTTGATGGACATGAATTTGAGTAAACTCCGGGAGTTGGTGATGGACAGGAAGGCCTGGCATGGTGCAGTCCATGGGGTCGCAAAGAATCGGACATGACCGAGCAACTGAACTGAACTGCCCAACTATGCATCACTTACAGAGCTTTCTTAAAAAGCAGATGCTCAGAGGTCACACCCATGAAATTCCGATTCATCTGGTCTGGAGAAAGGCCTGGTCTCTATGGCTTCAACAGGCTCCCCTGAAGATTCTAATGCACAGCCAGTTTTTTGAGCTACTTGATAAGAAATTTAGGAAGATTTCTGGTACCTTTCAGGACTCTTATATGCTTACTGGACATAGAAAAAAATATTTAATGACACAGAAAATCCTAACTCCTTTCTTCCCTGGATTTTTAGTTATATCGGAAGCCGTCCAGCCTCCAACATGGCAATTGTTGACGTGAAGATGATATCTGGCTTCATTCCCTTGAAACCAACAGTGAAAATGGTAGGTTTACATAAGCCCAGAAGGCTCTATTTTATTTAATGTTTTATATATCTCTAGACTAAGACATTAATATAAAATACTATTAAATCAACTCCTACCAAAGACATTACTTTCACCAAATGCAGAAATATAATTTAGCATGTTTGTATGGGGAGTTGATTGTTTGTTTTCTCATTAAACTTTTCCTCAAATTTTTGTGATGGATTTTTTGATCATATTTCCATTAAGATATTAATTTTAAATACTAATAACCCAAAACTGCCACCCATGAAAAACATTCTGTAAAACATTCTCCTTTTCTTCTAGTTTTATGAAGCATTGTTATCATTAACTAGTCTTTCACTACTAACTTCAGTGATCAATTCAGACAATTTTGAGACTGTTCTTCCATGGATCTTACTGGGGTGGCAGGTATTAGGGATCATATTAATTTAGTCTTCTGAACTTCCTGGGCAGACCTGGATGCTGGATGCCAGCTCCAGCATCCTTCCTGTCCACTGCTTTAGTGACACAGCAACAGCCTATCACCTGTCATGAACAGCACTATGCTAGGAGCCACATCTACTAGGAAAAAAAAATGTTGGCAGGCTCCTACTTTAATGGAGCTTAGGAAATAAAGCTTAAACACATGAGCTAGTGAAAAAAATATGAAGCAGATTGACATAAACTAGAACTATTGCAGAAGCACAGAGAAAGCTGAGATAAGAAAAAGTAAAGAAAAAAAAAGCCCCCATAAAGGAATGGAATGTGAATTGAACCTTGAAATATGGGTAATTTCTAAGTTTTTTTGTTCCCTGTTCCTCAAATAAATCAACTTTATACATAGGTCCTGTATCATACTAATATTAAACCCTGCATCCCAATTACCTTTCCTTTTTAATGTTGCCACATTATTGTCTTTGCTTATAAAAAGCATTTCAAAAAATTTCACCCTCAGGCTTAGTTTGGTAATAAACATTATTTTCTCTGGTTCCCCAGGGTTTTCATCTGTTTATTAACATTTACAATGTCTTAATTTTCTTCAGCTAGAAAGAGCTGACGTGAGCCGAACAGAAGTTAGCAGCAATCATGTTTTGATTTATCTGGATAAGGTAAGCACCCTGCCAATCTAGTTGCAAAAATATACAGATAAGACATTTTTGGAGACATCATCTCCATACTAAAAATTTGAGAATTCTAACATTAATTCCAATGAGTATTCTCCTCTCCTCTAAATATATTTCATCTGGGACTATGGGAAGAAATGGCTTGTTATATATAATATTGGGACATGAATATTTCTAGGACCCCTCCCAAAAGCAAGAAATTCTCCACAAAAGATGCTGACTTATGTGCACAAGTTATTTTGCAAATACTGCATAATAGAAGGAATCAACCATTGGGGTTAGTCAATTATTATATCAACATCCTAGGTGACACCAATGGTAAAGAACCCACCTGCCAATGCAGGAGACTTAAGAGACAAGGGTTTGATCCCCGGGTCAGGAATATCCCCTGGAGGAGTAAATGGCAACCGACTCCAGTATTCTTGCCTGGGAAATCCCACGGACAGAGGAGCCTGGTGGGCTATAGTCCTTGGCATCGCTAAGGGTTGCACATGACTCAGCACACACACATTTCAACATCACATCAGTAAGACAAAATGGTAATATCCTATCAATCTCAGGAAGGACTTAGACCATAAAATATAGGATCAGTCTACCAATAAATCAATCTGATTTTATAGTTGTATGTTGTTACATAGTTTATTTGTTCCCATATTGATGGATATTATAGCTTACAATTTTATGAAACTTAAGTCTGCAGTGACCTGCTTTTTATATTCCTTTTTTATAAACTTTTTTATTGTGTACAGGGGTATAGCCAGTTGGGCTTCCCAGGTGGATCAGTGCTAAAAAAAAGAAAACCTACCTGCCAATGCAGAAGACATAACAGACAAGAGTTCAATCCCTGGTTCAGGAAGATCCCCTTGAGGAGAGCATGGCAACCCACTCCAGGATTCTAGCCTGGAAAGTTCCATGGACAGAGAACCCTGGTGGGCTGTAGTCCATAGGATCGCAAAGAGTCAGACACAACTGAAGCAACTTAGCATGCACACATTAGCCAGTTAACAATGTTGCGTCAGTTTCAGGTGAAAAGTGAAAGGACTCAGCCATATATATACACGTATTTTGAGTTAACAAGTATTTCTGCATGATAGAGAAGTGAAAATATTGAATTCTGATTCTTAAAAATAAACATAGGTATTCAACAATAAAAAACATACATCATTCACCCCTATGAACAGAGCCATGAACTCACATTAATGGGAATGTATGAATAATTTTAGTTATTTAAGAAACAGTTTGGGGAAGTTTTCATCTACTTTGAGAGCTTTTAACCCAATTTAAGGACCCTCTTAGTTGACAAAAAGTTTTTCCCCAAAATAAGGGAATACTTAAACTCACTCAAAGAAGAGAGATGGAAGCTCCCTGGAGGGTCATTTAATTCCTTTTTGCTTTATAGGTGACAAATGAGACCCTGACCTTGACCTTCACAGTTCTGCAAGACATCCCAGTAAAGGATCTGAAACCAGCCATAGTGAAAGTCTATGACTATTATGAGACAGGTGAGTGAGAACAATGTTCACACAGAAATTAAATTCTTGATCACAGAGATTTATATTTGAAAGATGTGTTGGGCCAGTTCATTAAACTAACTGCTCTCATCAGTTCATTGTGTCTCCACCAAGTCTGATTCTCCTTTGTCTTCTACACAAACATTGTAGAAATTACCTATTGTATAAATGTACTATTCCTAATACAAAGCACCTGTAAGATATCTAGTTCTCTTTTCTTCAGATAAAATCAACTATAGGACAATATGAAATTTAAATAAGTATATCTAAACTGCTGCCCTTCAAGAGTTTAGGGTAAAGGAAAGCATAACAAGTATTTGAAGACACAAGGCGGTAAGAACACATCAAATGAATGATGCTGGTGTTTCTGATACAATTCTTCCCACAATAAAGATTCTTTCACTAACCTGTATCCCATTGATGTTTGCTTTCCCTCTCACTTTGCTTGACTCTTTTTGTTTTTATTCAGATGAGTTTGCAGTTGCTGAATACAGTGCTCCTTGCAGCAAAGGTAAGCAAAACTCTTTCCAGATGGAGTGAGAACCACTTTGTCTCCCCTCAAATCTCCTCCATAAAATTCTGGCTAAATGTTTTTCATGGATATCATACTGCTCAAGGTGCAACTTATTGTAAAAATAATAATAATACCTTTATTGAAAAGGGGCCCCTGGTAATCAAATCTCAGACGGTTCATAGAACTGCAAGTTGGATCATTTTAAGTAATGAATCTCAGTTCCGCTATACTAACTGGATTTCTTTGGGCAATATGCCACCCGGATCTCGGAAGGAATTTTCACTGCTCCAAAAACCCACGTCCATCTGAACTTTCTATCCTTTCCACTATCACAGATACTGGAAATGCTTAAAGACCATGTAGATGAAAACTACTTTGCTCGAGTCCCTGTTCCACAGACTCAGATCTCCATGGAAGAAAGACAGTTTTTAGCATCTCTGAAGACTTGTTGAATAAACCTTTTTTTTTTTTTTCTGGTCAGTCTCTATCACTGTTTCTTCATTTACCATTTACTCAATAAATGTTTATTAAAATTCCATGTGATTCCCAATAGACTCCTGAGATAAAAATGCATAGAAAGGGGTTTCCGTGCTGGCTCAGTGGTAAAGAATCCACCTGCCAATGCTGGAGACAAGGATTTGATCCCTGATCAGAAAAGATACCACATCCTGCAGAGCAACTAAGCCCATGTGCAACAACTATTGAGTCTGTGCTCTAGCACTCAGGAGCTGCAACTACTGAGCCCACATGCTGCAGCTCCTGAAGTCTGCACACACTAGAGCCCATGCTCTGCAACAAGAGAAGCCACCACAACGAGAAGCCCACACACTGCAAGCAGAGAGTAGCCCCCACTCACCACTACCAGAGAAAGCCTTTGTGCAGCAATACAGACCCAGCACACCCAAAAATAAATAAATAAAATTACTGTTTACAAAGTCAAGGGTTAAGGGATTTCAAAAATGAGAAACATTACAGAGATGGTAGTCTGAGTAGGCTTCACTTAAAGGTTGCAGGGAAAAAAAGAAAGTATTGGATAATATACTAGGAGCATTTAAGGTGTGTTTGGTTATGGCAGTACTCTAAGAAAAAGCCAAAGAGTGGATTTATGAGAGAACAAAAAGCTGCCTGGAGAAAGAAAGACTCTCCACATTAAAGGGAAGTAATGAAATAGAAAGTTGACTGTCCAACATAGGGAGGCAGCATAATTAATTAGGACTTGATTTGAATTGGAAGTTATGTGTCCTGAGAAACGAATCTGCCATTGACCAATGCATGTGATCAGTTAGTTAACCTTGGGTATCAGATTCAGTGAAGGATGACAGATTGAAAATACTGAAGAGTTGATTCAAAGAGAAGTGAGTTTTCCTAGAAGAAAGAATACATAGGAGTCAAAGCCTAAATAAGAGTGTTACATTGAAACATCTTTTTTTTTTTTTTTTGGAACTTTACGCCAGAACCAAAGGATAAATATAAACTCAAGGAGATACTCATATGCATTAAATCATCCATCATATGGATGGAGGAGTAGAAGCTTCCAGAGTTTGAAGAGAAGATCCCTGGAAAGTCCTAGGAGTCCTAGTCTTCATTTGGTTGAGTCTGACAGAGCCTGGATGCTATAAACTAAGAACTGTGAAGGTCTTTGAAGTTCAAGCACCCTTAGCTCTGTCTCCAGGCTAGGCAAAATAAAAGCTAAAAGCTAGCACCCTGGAACTTCCCTGGCTATCCACTGGTTAACACTTTGCCTTCCAATGCAGTGGGGGGGAGGGGTGGGTCCGATCCCTGGTCAGGGAGCTAAGATCATATGTGCCTCTTAGCCAAAAAATATAAAACAGAAGCAATATTATAAAGAATTCAATAAAGAATTTTTAAATGGTCCACATCAAAAAAATCTTTAAGAAAGAAAGTTAATCGCCTATGTGCTAGATTCTACTCTAAGCACTTCATAGGTATTAATATATCAACCCCATGAAACAGGTATTATTATAACAATTGAGGCTTCCCTGGTGATTCAGACAGTAAACAAATTTACCTGCAATGCAGGAGACCAGGGTTGGGAAGATCCCCTGGAGGAGGAAATGGCAGCTCACTCAAGTATTCTTGCCTGGAGAATCCCAAGGACAGAGGAGCCTGGCAGGCTACAGTCCACGGGGTCACAAAGAGTTGGGGACACAACTGAGTGACTAACACCTTCACTTTCATAACAAGTGAGGACACTGAGGCACAGAGAGGTGTAATTTCCCCAATTTATTCAGAGAGTAAATGGCTAAACCGGAATTCAATATCAAGAAGTCTGGCTTCCAAGTCTACACTCATAACCTCAAACCATTCTGCCTCTCCAACCCACACCAGACAACAAGGCCAAGAAAAACACATTTCAGAGCTGAATAAATGTTATAATTAGATCAATCTAAGGCATGAAATATAAAAGAAATTAGGGGTATTACTGCTGCTGCTACAAAGTCACTTCAGTCATGTCCAACTCTGTGCAACCCCATAGACAGCAGCCCACCAGGCTCCTCTGTCCACAGGATTCTCTAGGCAAGAATACTGGAGTGGGTTGCCATTTCCTTCTCCTAAGAGTATGACTAAGGGAAATAAACTAACAGGATTATAATAAATTCTATGACTTAGTCTAGTCCTTTTTTCTTTGTTCTTATGGAAGTCATGACTGCAAAAGTACTTGAAGGGTATGCTTATTGCAAATCAGTCACCGTATCTCCTTGGACCAAGAAGACTCACTCAAGAAGCATTTATTCATTCATTCCAGTGTATCAAGCACTATATTCCATGCTATGATGCAAAACTGAATACATTGGGATTCTTTCCTTAGAGAAATTACACTGAAGAATAAAAGTAACATTCATATTTGGCTTATTGTAATACTACATGATAAATATTGCAAACTATTTATTACTAGGATGGACTCCAGATCCAATGACCGTCTCAAGTTTTGACATACCACATTCAAATTCTGATATTCTGGTAATTACCAGTCACTCTGTATGAATTCTTTTATAATTCACTTCACTTTCCTTTTCATTGTAAGAGTATTTTGGACATTTTTTTCATAACCAGAGAGACCTGGACGCTCTTGAGTCATGAATTTTTACATAGTGCTCTTTATCCTGAAGAAAATATCTAATTATAATTGAAAATAGATCTGCCCACCAGCCTACTAGTTGGGAATCATGGAATTAAAATTCAGCAGACTTTTAAAAAATGATATATCTTAACATCAAATTTCATGAACTATTTACTCTTTTTGTAAAAGTATGTGGAGACATGACTGTAAATGAGATAGAGAGGTCAGAGTTTGGTTGTGTGGTTATGGCAGGAATTCGAAGAGAAAGAAATAAAATACTTGATCTACCTCGGAAGAATAAATGTCTTTTATATTCAGATAAATTCCACTGATAAATCAAAAGTTAATACTGGGAGGTGAGGGTATAACAGTTTACTGTATGAAAGAGGTCACAAGAATTCAGAATATATTAGGTAACATCTAAACAATGGCAAAATATGTGGCTGGAAACAGAATGAGAAAGCACTCTCCAGATCAATACAGAAATATCTCCAGGATTATACTGTTATGAGAAAACGATAGAGCAAAGGACAGGGTACATAGCACAGGCTCTTAAATAATAAGGGGAGGGGAAGGAAATAACATGTCCTTTTTTTTGCACTTACATAAACTAAGGCTAGAATGATGTCCACCAGAAAGAAAAAAAAAAAAAAAGCTACTAAAAATGTATTTGCCTGGGACTTGCCCAATTGTCCAGTGGTTAAGAATCCACCTTCCAATGTAGGGGAAAGGAGTTATATCCCTAGTCAGAGAACTAGGATCCCACAGGCCACCAGGCAACTAAGCCTGAGCGCCTATACATCACAATGAAGACCCAGCACAGTCAAAAAGGGAAGTACTTACCTACCTACAGGAACAGGAAAAAGTAAGCAGAAGTTCTTAAGGATAGGAAGAGACCACTTAGTGAGTACCATTTAAAATTGACTATTGAACCACATGAGCATGTTTACTATTGGACTTTCCTGATGGCTTAGATGGTAAAGCGTCTGCCTATAATGCGGGAGACTCGGGTTCAGTCCCTGGGTCAAGAAGATCCTCTGGCGAAGGAAATGGCAACCCACTCCAGTACTTTTGCCTGGAAAATCCCATGGATGGAGGAGCGTGGTAGGCTGTAGTTCATGGGGTCGCAAAGAGTCGGACACGACTGCGCCACTTCGCTTCACTTCATTTCAAGGTTTGTGTGAGTCGCTCACCCATGTCGGAGTCTTTGTGACCCCACGAACTGTGGACCCCCAGGCTTCTCTGTCCGTGGAATTCTCCAGGCAAA
This sequence comes from Raphicerus campestris, assembly GCA_006410735.1. NCBI lineage: Eukaryota > Metazoa > Chordata > Mammalia > Artiodactyla > Bovidae > Raphicerus > Raphicerus campestris. The sequence goes on along the minus strand of SJYW01014707.1, from coordinate 5,408 downwards.
AATACTGGAGTGGATTGCCATTCCCTTCTCCAGAGGATCTTCCAGCCCAGGGATCAAACCTTGGTTTCCTGAATCACAGGCAGATTCTTTACCGTTTGAGCTACAGGGAAGTCCTTGAATTCAGTACCTGCCCTTCTGTATAAGAAAAAAGAAAACTTACTCTATAAAGTACAGTTAAAGACATTTTACTTCATAATCCTCATTTGGTCTTAAATACTCCACATATCTGGTTTTGTGGAAATTATTTTCCTGCTCTTGTTTCTGTTTATCCTCCAGTTATTCAATTTCTCCTCTTCCTTTCCACAAATGTTTATCTATTTCTCCTCAGCATTTGGCTACTTAAGAAGACAAGAGACAAGCTTTTGAAAATTTAACAGCACATATTCACCGTGATCTATTAAATAGTCTTACAACAAAAAAACTAACACTTGGAACTTTCCTGGTGGTCCAGTGCTTAAGACAATGAGCTCCCAATGCAAGGGACCCAGGTTCAAACCCTGATCAGGGAACCAGATCCCATGTGCCACAACTAAGATCCAGCACAAATAAATAAATAAATATTTTTTTTAAAAAAATCTAACAGCTTTATTCCAGTTGGTTCCAATTATGTTAATACATTATTTGTGGTAGTAGTTTATTAGTTTCTAGTCACTTGATTTTTAAGTTTAGTGTGCATCAGAATCACCTAGAAGACTTGCTAAAATATGTCAAAGCACTTGAATAGATATTTCTCTAAAGATATATAAATGACATATAAGTACCTGAAAGAACAACAAACTGTGGAAAATTCTTAAAGAGATGGGACTACCAAGACCACCTTACCTGCCTCCTGAGAAATCTGTATGCAGGTCAAGAAGCAGCAGTTAGAACTGGACATGGAACAACAGACTAGTTCCAAATAGGGAAAGGAGTATCTCAAGGCTGCATATTGTCACTCTGCTCATTTATCTTACATGCAGTGTATATCATGTGAAATGCCAGGCTGGATGAAGCACAAGCTGGAATCAAAATTTCCAGGAGAAATATCAATAACCTCAGATACGCAGATGACACCACCCTTATGGCAAAAAGGGAAGAAGAAGTAAAGAGCCTCTTGATGAAAGTGAAAGAGGAGAATGAAAAAATTGGCTTAAAATTCAACATTCAGAAAACTTAGATCATGGCATCTGGTCCTATCACTTCATGGCAAGTAGACGGAGAAACAAAGCAAACAAAGAGACTGTTTGGTCTCCAAAATCACTGCAGGTGGTGACGGCAGCCATGAGATTCAAAGATGCTTGCTCCTTGGAAGAAAAGCTATGACAAACTTAGACAGCATATTAAAAAGCAGAGACATTACTCTGCTGACAAAGGTCCATCTAGTCAAAGCTATGGTTTTTCCAGTAGTTACGTATGGATGTGAAAGTTGGATTATAAAGAAAGCTAAGTGCCAAAGAATGGATACTTTTGAACTGTGGTGTTGAAGAAGACTCTTAAGAGTCCCTTGGACTGTAAGGAGATCCAACCAGTCCATCCTAAAGGAAATCAGTAGTCCTGAATATTCACTGGAAGGACTGATGCTGAAGCTGAAACTCCAATATTTTGGCCACCTGATGCAAAGAACTGACTCACTGGAAAAGACTCTGATGCTGGGAAAGATTTTAAAGGCAGGAGGAGAAGGGGATGACAGAGGATGAGATGCTCGGATGGCATAACCAACTCAATGGATATGAGTATGAGCAAGCTCCAGGAGTTGGTGATGGACAGGGAAGCTTGATGTGTTGCAGGCCATGGGGTCTCAAAAAGTCATACATGACTGAGTGACTGAACTGACTGACCTGAAAGAAGCCTGATATTATTACTGATTAGAGAAACACAAACTGAGACCATAATGAGATACCACTTTATATCTACAAAAATGGCTATAATTGTTTTAAAAATTAAGTGTTGTCAAGGATGTAGAGAAATTATAGCCTTTGTACAGCTGCCAGGAATGTCAGATCATGCAGCCTCTGTAAAAAAGTGTGGTGGTGTCTCAAAAAGTTAAATATAAAATTATTATATGATTTGACAGTTCCACTCCTAAGGATATACCTCCAAAGAATTGGAAAAGAAAACTCAACCAGATACTTGTATGTCATTGTTCACAGCACCATTAGTCACAATAAGTTAGTAATCAAAAATCCATCAACAGATGGTGAAGGGATATATAAAAGGTGGTATGTAGCTACAGTGGAAATTTATTTGGCCATAAAAAAGGGATATACTTCTGACATTTCTACAACATGGATGAAACTTGAAAACATTATGCTAAGTGAAATAAGCCAGAAACAAAAGGATGATTCCACTTATATGAAATATCTAGAATAGAAGACGTCTTAGAAAGAGAAAGTAGATAGAGGATACAAGAGATAGGGGATAGGTGGAAGACTGGGGAGCTATTACTTAATGGGTACAAAGCTTCTCTTAAGAATGGAAAAAAGGTATTGGAGATAAAATAGTGGTGATGATTATACAACATTGTATATATACTTAAAGCCACTGAATTATGCATTTAAATAATGGTTGAAATGACAATTTTTATACTTTATATACTTCACTATAGTAAAAACACACACACAAAAAATCCAATGTTAGGCATATCAGAGTGAAAATTCAGAAAACAAAGACAAAGAACATATATTAGAATGAACAGATTACTCAAAAACAGTAATTGAAGCCAGAAGATAACAAAATATCTCAAAACACTGAGAGAAAATATCTTCAAATCTAAAAATATATACCTAGATAACTTACAAACAAGGGTCAAAAAAATTTTAGGTAAACAAAAGGCAGACTGGGAGAGGATACTTTTAATTCAAATAAACAATTAAGTATTAGTCTCTAACAGAGAACAGACTTGCGGTTGTCAAGGGAGATGGGATGGGAGAGGGATGGAGTTGGAGTTCAGGGTTAGCAGATGTAGCTATTACATATATAGAATAGATAAACAACAAGGTCCTACTGTATAGCACAAGGAACGATATCCAACCTATTGGGATAAACTATAATGAAAAAGAACATATATATGTGTGTGTGTGTGTGTGTGTGTGTGTGTGTGCCTGCCTGCCTGCTTAGTCACTTCAGTCATGTCCCACTCTTTGCAACCCTAACGACGGTAGCCTGTCAGGCTCTTCTGTCCATGGGATTCACAAGGCAAGAATACTGGAGTGGGTTGCCATGCCTTTTTCCATAGATAGATAGACAGATACACGCACACACACACACATAAACTATCTATAACTGAATCACTTTGTACAGCAGAAATTAACACAGTATTGTAAATCAACTGTACTCCAATTTTAAAAAATATTAGTGTCTAGAATGTATCTTTTAAGGGTATAAATCATCATGAATAAGAAAAATCAATAGAAAAATTGACAAAAGACATGAAACAACTAAAGGATATATAAGTGGTTGGTAAACACAGGAGTTACCTAGCCATTTTAGTAATCAGAAACACACAAATTAAAACAACATTATTTAGCCCACGTCCAAGTCAGGCACGACTGAGTGACTTCACTTTCACTTTTCACTTTCTTACATTGGAGAAGGAAATCGCAACCCACTCGAATGTTCTTGCCTGGAGAATCCCAGGGACGGGGGAGCCTGGTGGGCTGCTGTCTATGGGGTCGCACAGAGTCGGACACAACTGAAGCAACTCAGCAGCAGCAGCAGCAAGGTAAGAGAAACCCAAGTAAGATGGCAGGTGTTGCAAGAAGGCATCAGAGGACAGATCCACTGAAACCATAAACACAGAAAATTAGTCAATATAATCACACTAGGACCATGGCCTTATCTCACTCAATGAAACTAAGACATGCCCTGTGGGGCCACCCAAGATGGGTGGGTCATGTTGGAGAGGTCTGACAGAATGTGGTCCACTGGAGAAGGGAATGGCAAGCCACTTCAATATTCTTGCCTTGAGAACCCCATGAACAATATGAAAAGGCAAAATGATAGGATACTGAAAGAGGAACTCCCCAGGTCAGTAGGTGCCCAATATGTTACTGGAGATCAGTGGAGAAATAACTGCAAAAAGAATGAAGGGATAGAGCCAAAGCAAAAACAATACCCTGTTGTGGATGTGACTGGAAATGGAAGCATGATCCGATGCTGTAAAGAGCAATATTGCATAGGAACCTGGAATGTCAGGTCCATGAATCAAGGCAAATTGGAAGTGGTCAAACAAAAGGTGGCTAGAGTGAACATTAACATTCTAGAAATCAGCAAACTAAAATGACTCGAATGTGTGAATTTAACTCAGATGACCGTTACATCTACTACTGCGGACAGGAATCCCTCAGAAATGGAGTAGCCATCATGGTCAACAAAAGAGTCCAAAATGCAGTACTTGGATGCAATCTGAAAAAGGACAGAATGATCTCTGTTCATTTCCAAGCCAAACCATTCAATATCACAGTAATCCAAGTCTATGCTCCAACCAGTAATACTGAAGAAGCTGAAGTTGACAGTTCTATGAAGACCTACAAGACCTTTTAGAACTAACACCCAAAAAAGATGTCCTTTTCATTATATGGGACTAGAATGCTAAAGTAGGAAGTCAAGAAACACCTGGAGTAATAGGCAAATTTAGCCTTGGAATGAGGAATGAAGCAGGGCAAAGACTAATAGAGTTTTGCCAAGAGAACGCACTGGTCATAGCAAATACCCTCTTCCAACAACACAAGAGAAGACTCTACACATGGACATCACCAGATGGTCAACACCGAAATCAGATTGATTATATTCTTTGCAGCCAAAGATGGAGAAGCTCTATACAGTCAGCAAAAATAAGACCAGGAGCTGACTGTGGCTCAGATCATGAGCTCATTATTGCCAAATTCAGACTTAAATTGAAGAAAGTAGGGAAAACCACTAGACCATTCAGGTATGACCTAAATCAAATTCCTTATGATTATACAGTAAAAGTGAGAAATAGATTTAAGGGACTAGATCTGATAGATAGAGTGCCTGATGAACTATGGTCGGAGGTTTGTGACATTGTACAGGAGACAGGGATCAAGACCATCCCCATGGAAAAGAAATGCAAAAAAGCAAAATGGCTGTCTGAGGAGGCCTTACAATAGCTGTGAAAAGAAGAGAAACCAAAAGCAAAGGAGAAAAGGAAAGATATAAGCACCTGAGTGCAGAGTTCCAAAGAATAGCAAGGAGAGGTAAGAAAGCCTTCTTCAGCTATCAATGCAAAGAAATAGAGGAAAACAACAGAATGGGGAAGACTTGAGATCTCTTCAAGAAAATTAGAGATACCAAGGTAACATTTCATGCAAAGATGGGCTTGATAAAGGAGAGAAATGGTAGGGACCTAACAGAAGCAGAAGATATTAAGAAGAGGTGGCAAGAATACACGGAAGAACTGTACAAAAAAG
>SJYW01014706.1:0-21894 GCA_006410735.1 Raphicerus campestris | reverse complement strand
TTTTTTTTTTAATGGTTGGGGAGGAAAGGATCTGGAGATATGGGTCAGGTTTTCTTCTTGTGTGGCACTAAAGTTCCCTGTCTAGCCATTTGTTTCACCCATAGTCTCTGGTACAATACTCAGGTGAGTTCTAATGAAAAGTGCTTGCAGAGAGCAGAGACTTATTAAACTTTGGGATCAAAATTAACCTTAACTTTCAAGCTAATCACACTTGTCATTTGAGAATCCACTAAAATTTTAGTTAGTTTCTTCCAGTCAACCTTAATAGTGTTCACTTCTTCCTCCCTTGCTCTGTCAAAGGTGGAATAGTTCATGAAGTCCAACCTTTCCACTGAGAAAGGTAGCACTTCAGGAATTCAGTTCACCAAATTTGCATGCAACTTTATTCTTTCATGGGCTCAGAAGAAGTGTTATGATTGTTCAGACACAAAAGTGTCTGTTGTCCAGACTATTTATCTTTTCATTATCTTACCACAGTCCTTTGTAGAGAAGACATTTTTAATTTTAATTAATTTCAGCTTATCATGTTTTGCCTTCATGGGCTGTACTTTGCGTCTTTTATCTAAAGAGTCAACAAATTTAAGGTCATCTAATTTTTCTCTTATGTTATCTCCTGGAATTTTTATAGGCTTTCTTTCATTTATATATAGTTCTGTGATTCATTTTGAATNTCATGGGCTGTACTTTGGGTCTTTTATCTAAAGAGTCAACAAATTTAAGGTCATCTAATTTTTCTCTTATGTTATCTCCTGGAATTTTTATAGGCTTTCTTTCATTTATATATAGTTCTGTGATTCATTTTGAATTCATATTTGTGAAAGGTTTAAGATCAGTGTTTAGAATTTGGCGATTTATTTTGATATATTGTACACTTTTCCCAGTACCGTTGGTGGAAAAAGTTTTTTTTTTTCATTTTAACAAATTATCTTTATTTACATTCTGATTCAGTACATGTATCAAATGCTAATCAACATAAAGAAGTAAATAAGACATTAATTGGAAGTCTTACATCTTTCTAAATTCTGACCAAGAAATGTCAAGATTGCCACTATTTAAAAGATTTTAAATTGTATTTTTCCTCTGTAATTATATTTGCAACAAACATTATTGGACTATCTTTGAGTTAACTGACCCTATCTCTATGTCCAATATTTTGTTTATTGCGTTTTTGAAGTTGCATTTTTCAAATCTAAGATTTCTGCATATTCTTTAAACTTTGCACTTTTTCTTTAAATCTTCCATGTTTTCCCTTGTTTTGTCCATCCATCTCAGTGTATTCTTTATTTCTTTCTTAATTATTTTAATTGGAAAATAATTACTTTACAATATTGTGATAGTTTCTGCCATATATCAATAAGAATTGGCCACAGGTATACATGTGTCCCCTGCATCCTGAACCCTGCTTCCACCTCCCTCCCCACCCTCCCTATCCCTCTGGGTATTCTTTAAACTACTATAAATTTGTTTGAAGGATTGTCTGCTAATTCTTACATCTGGGTCATCTATGCTTATGTCTATTGTCTCTTTTTCTCTTGATTATTGATCATAGTTCTCTTCTTCTTTTCAAGTTTATAAATTTTTATTCTCTGCTGCAAATTGTAGATTTCAGACATTTAAAATTTTTCCTGCTTTCCTTTAGTGAATGTTGAATTTAGTGGATATTCTGAAAGTTAATTTATTGGCTGTACGTTTTAATCATATGGAATTTCAATTTTAGACTTGCTAAGATAGATTTAGTTCAGTTGGCCATTAGTTCTATGACATTGTTGCTTTTCTTGGATATGTTTCTTACTCTTAAGTAATGAAACTTTTGGGGTTTAAATGAAAAGCCTAATGTGTTTATCAAACACCTTTAAGTTGACAAGATTTTGGCTCAAAACTCTGTCTCCTTGGCATCAGGCAATGACTGAAAACTCCATTTAAATATTTAGCCAACCAGATGCTATTTTATGACTTTTTTTTTAACCCAATGAACCTACAGTTTAGTACTTAGCCAATGATATGAGATGGATCTGTACATATATTTGGTATGTATCCTTCTATGTTTGAATCCTTTAGAGGATTTCCCCTCAGTTTCAAGGCACTATGTCAGTTCTGAACTCCAGTTTCTATCTCCCCACCCCGCCTCTTTATGCTTGATTTCTTCCCTGTTTGTGAGCTGGTACGTGCCCTCAGGGAAAGTTTAGGCAAATATGGAGTTCACCAATTGTGTTCCTTTTCTTTCATACACTTAGAGTTGCTATCAAAGGGAAATTAAACTGATAAAACATACTCTGTCCTTAATGACTGCAGAATTTCTCCCTTCCTAATTATTGTTATCATAAAGTCCCTATGTGATAATCCCAATGTTTCAACAGTATTGGATCTGTTTCTGTAGCCTGCTTTCTTTTCCCTTTTGGTGTTTGGTCATTTGGTTTTCTTTCCTAGAATGCCTGGTAATTTTGGGTGCTGGCCATGGAGCATGAAAAATTGTAGAGTATGTGGATAATCTTATCTTACTTTAGGTAGGATTCATTCTCTTCTGGGAACATTCAAACAAGCATGTTATTTTAATAATCATGTTCTAAAGCCATGTTTCAGGTTGTCATGCTGAATTTAAAAGCTGTGTTAAATAATGGTCTTAACTCAAGGTGAGGAAGAAGAAAGCATTTACTAGAAAAGGATTTGGACCTTACATGATCATCAATAGGTTCATTTTAAACTGCTAATATATCTGGCACTGGCTATGCTTCCTGTCTTATATTAGCTACAAAATAAAGCATTTGAATTCATGTTCTAATAGAAATGGGGAGATATAAATGTGTCTCATGCCCATCTTAGAGTACTCATACCTTCTCAAACTGTAGGTGTCAGGAGACTTGGGGAGCTGAAACTTCACAAGAATAAATGTAGTCCAGCAAAATACATTTCAACTGAATTTTTAAATTAGTCTAAGTAATTTAGCTAGCCAGTATTGAAATACCAAAGATAATTTTCATATTCTGAAGCAAAGGTAGTTTACTGAACTGAATATAAATAAATGTCCAGGTGATAGCTTAAAATTTTCCCCCCAAACAAGCTCATTTCTTTCTTTAAAAATCTCATTTTTATTGGTTTCCTGGATACTCATTTCATAATGGGGCTTATGTTATAATGTTTCCAAATTTGATAGGCTGAAAAGTCCCTAATTAGTTGTTTGCCAACTTTAAATATTGCTTTTCACTGAACGTGCAATGTGTAAGATCAAATTTGATCTGCTCTCGTTAAAGCAAGGATGAAAGAAGAGTCATTTTTTCCTTTAAACAACATAGGTCTAGGGCCTACAAGCTTTTAGCACCTTAAGAATATTTAAGAATTGAAAAACATGTCTAGTCCCAAAAAGAAAATTTTTTATTAATTTTATTAATATAAATTAATAAACATTTGATTAAATATATGCAAAACATATTTTGTTAACTACCCATAAAATTTCATAAATTTCATCACTTAAGAGAATGTTGTATAGATTAGACCTTTCTTTTTGCAAGAGCTCCTGTATGTGTATTACAATTCCTGAGAAATCATAGGCAATAAATTAAATGAGTTCCTCAAAGCCACTCAATTTCACAAAACAAATGTATACAATTATTTACAAATCTTATTTACTGTGTAACATGGCTGCATTTTAATGCTTGATATTGCCTTTACAGAGGGGCGTCTTTAAATCAATGCTGAGGTTTCTTCAACTTTCTCCCTTCTGCAGAGGTTAGAGACTACAACTTGCAAACCATAGTACTTAGTGTTCTCTCAAGCCCCTCTAAACTTATAACATTTATTGTAAGCTTAGTCTGTTTCAGGGATTACAGCATAGCTTTTGCATAATGACTAAGAAGGAACTACCATTAGTTTATTTCATGGTTAGGATTGTTTATGGTAATATATAATAGCAGCTATGTAAGTTAGGAAGTAGCTTAGTAAGAAAGTGAAAACAATTTTTGAATGATTTTCAAATTGTTCTTTAGTAGCATTACTTTAGACATTTAAAAAACAAACTAAGCTGTACTTAGAGAAGTCATTTGACACTCTGGACTCATTCTTCTGCATCAGATCACTCCTTCTTATCACCTTACAAAAACTTCTGGGAAACTTACCTTACAGAATTTATGGGATGTAAACCAAAGGACACACTAATACAACTGAACTCTTCATATAAAGCATTATTATAATTAAAACATTAGGGAAGTAACCACACATAGCATATGACACTGAGATCTGAAAAGGCGAAATCTGCGTTTTCATTTCAGTGTCCTAAAGTCCTCTTATATTAAGGCTATTCTAGTTCTACAAGTCAAGGGCAGCACATTTTCTTAGCTAATTTTGAAGTTACTATTGAAGAATAATGTCGTTGCTTTTTAGATCAGTAAGAAAAGGTACACGCTATACTACAAAACAAAAACAAGCCTGCTAGAAATCTCCTTTCTGAGATATGTATATCTTGTAATGTATAAGATATCGTGAAAGGACCTTAGCTAGAAGCGTTTGCTGTTTAGTCTTAGTAATTTAAGCTCTGAATATAATTTAAGTATAACGTGTTTGTTGGGAAATTGTACCAGCTCAGGGGAATTTCACATTTTTAACTAATGTTACTGTGATGCAGGGCCCCTTTGTGTACATTAGCATTTGACTTATTGTTAAAAATTTGACCCCAATGAGGACCATAAAACCCTAACTTGCTTATTAAGTGTGCCCTTTCATTCCCTAGGAGGAATGATAAAAATAGACACATGGACTTGTCTTCAAATGCTAAGCATGAATGTATTTGTCCTTCTCCTTAATATTGACAGAATACTGTACTCCAGCAACTTTGCCGAAACCTATTATTACCTGAATAAGCCTTATTTGTTATTCATAAGCTTTTCAGTGCTTACTACTTTATCTTTTTTTTATTTTTACTTTTCATTGTCTATAATTGCTTCTTAAATGCTTTCAAATAAAACTTCTTTACTTATCATTTCTATTCTATCCAAAATCATTCCCTATAGTCAAGGTGAATCATCGCCACCCTGTTTTTTCACTGTTTTTTGCTAAACAAGCATATTTCACTGTGGCCTATGTGACTAATTTCCTTTACTGCTGCTCTAAGAGAAACATTCAAGTTCACTGAAATTAGCCTTGAAGGAATGCTGAAAGGCCACTTCTTGGTATATAAAGAATTTTGCAGTATCTGCCTCTTCTAGTGCTTGCTATAGATCACAAAGTGATGAAATGAAAGGATATAGATCCATTTCTGCACTGAGAATCCTATCGTGACAAAGACCACTGTTTGCCTCCATTTCACCCAAAATACAGGGACTTTTCTTGCAGCAAGTATGATAGAGCAGGCTTTAATGTTCCTGCTTATTTTATTAGTATGAGTATATTAAAACATGAAAGTTCAAGTAATTAGGTGTCTGGTTGCCTTTGTTCTAAGGTGGAAAGGCCTGAAATTGCTAGTATCTGCTAATGTATAAAGAGAATAAAAGGTCAAACTATGAGCTATTGTTTGATATTAGCTATTCAAATCTGTCAAAAGATTAGATGCATGGTTGTTGGACATTAAGCCTGCTTTTCAAATATGATTGTCCCACAGGCCATGGTAGCAAAGGAACATCAGAGGAAAACTGACTTCCATCTTGACCAAATTCCTTGGGCTTTATGCATCTGCTGCTAGTTATCTTAAACATCTCATGAACCAGGGAAGTAAATCTCCAGGGGGCCATCAGATCTACCCATGAATACAAACTGGGTCATCATGAAGGCAGTGAAGGACTCAGGATGCGGTCTTGGCTCCCTGTATCTTGAAAGTTGAATAGTATTCATAAAATATTGCGTCCAAGAAGTAGGTTCATGCAGTACATATCCTTAGCAAGAATTCATGCAGTGGAGACAAGACTGTGTATCTCATGAAAGCCACAGTCTCAGACTACTGTTGAATTTTCCTCTTACTCCAGGGCAACAAATCTGTTGTATCAGGGGCAACTGTTTCCTTAGCGGAAACAAGTTCTATTGACATAAAGCACTAAAGACTCAATCTAGTTGAGAGATTCTCCAGAAAAGGGAAATCTGTGGTAGGCTATAGAATGTGTGGTAGGCTTATCATGCGTGATAAGTCACATCCAGTTCTTTGTGACCCAATGGACTGCAGCCTGCCAGGCTCCTCTGTCCATGGGATTTCCCAGGCATAGGAAACACTGGAGTGGGTTGCCATGCCCTCCTCCAGGGGATCCTCCCGACCCAGCGATTGAACCCACATTTCTTATGTCTCCTACGTTGGCAGGCAGGTTCTTTTATCACCAGCGCAACCTGGGAAGTCCAGGCTACAGAATAACAGAAACCCAAATCACCTTGTTACCTAATGTTGCATTCAGGTTAGCATTTGTTTATACATTTATCCATTTATAGAAAAATATGTTTGAGCATTTTGTTGCATACCTGGCACTGCTGGGACAGCGGCAGGTGTTTGCTTTGTCTTTGTAACTCCAGTACTGACTGGTTTTATGTGCTTAACAACCCCATCCTTGCCATCTAGGCACTGGACATGTATTCCAATGACTACAATGTAAAATATTCCATTAGAGGGACTTTCCTGATGGTCCAGGGGTTAAGACTCTGCACTTCCCTTGTAGGGGGCACGAGTTAATTTCCTGATCAGGGAACTAAGATCCCACATGACACACAGTGCAGCCAAAAAAAAAAAAAAAAAAAAAAAGGTACTCTTTCAGAGAATCACTGAAAATTAGAAGTCACTTTGAAATATTTATACTTTCAATACTTTAAATATTTATTCCTCTTCTCCACCTTTGGCTTTTTCTGACTTTCAAACAGTATTCTCTATTTGTCTATTATTCATTTCTCTATAATGGTATTTGCATAAAGTATTTGTCTATTATTCTTTCCCTTATACTTATATTTGCAAATCAAATCTCATATCACAACAAAAGCCTGGCAATCACAAGCAGGCAGTGGTTCAAATTTAGATTTTTGATGTAATCTTCAAAAAAGATAATATATAATATAATATTACAGAAAGAGTGACAGAAAGGAAAAAAGACTTCTATTAGGCGTTCATTAGTTAAACGTAAACATTTGAAACATCTTATAATTTTGGTCATCCTTTTTAACATTTCCTAATTTTTAACATGCAAAGGGTGTTAGAAAATGATAATGTTCTAGGTTTCTCTTGACATCCGATGGGCCTGAATGGATCTCTAAAAGTATCTGGGGATAATATTTATATTTTATATTTGAATGTAATTGTGACTGTGTTGGTGTCTATGATCAAATCAATGGCTTATTTATTTCTTAGTGATGGTTGTTTTGACTATTTGTCTATTACCAATACAAAAATAAGTATAAAAATCTACTAGTCTGAAGGATGTTGAAAATAAGACACACTACTTACTGTGCTCAACAGCAATACTATTATTGAGCTCAGAGGGCTAATGTTTTGTGGAGTTATTAGAAAATTGATTAACAATATAATAAATTTATTTAGTATCAGTTCCCATTATTGGTTAATCTATCCATTGGTCAGCAAGCCTCACTATCAGTATCTGTCAGTACGATTATACATGAATTTTGTACACATTATAGTTCTTACCTGAGGCCCCAGACTCAACAATCTTCTTCCTGGCGACAATGACCAAACAATGAGATCTCTATTGAATAGTCATATCATTGTTCCTAAGAGAAGTGTCCCAGCGGCTCAGTTTCCTGTGCTTGCTAGAATTTTTGAGAAGTTCACAGGCTTCCATTCACTCATCTGTATCTATGTCCACTTATTAGGGCATGTGTGGTAAACATTTTTAGCAATAGACATTCTTTGTGGGATGGAGGAATCATGTATGTTAATGGATCTGCCTCTACAGTACTTTAACTTTTTAAATATAAATAATAGTAATGTGAGAGCATTACAGTTAGAAGTTTCCTGCCATCTGCATTCATTTTCAAGTATTTAACTCAGATTATCTGGTTACAAATCTAGTGCTTTGAGACATTCTGACTCCACTTGGTAGAATATTTTATTTTGAACTTTTTGTTTCCTTTTCACTTTTCTTCTTTTTTGGGGAGCACACGGGTAGCTTTTAGAGACACCTTGATAATTCCTTGATAATTGGAATTATAGTTGATAATTCCTTGGCAAACATCACCCACTGTGAATACATTAATGATGCTAAAATACAAATTGCACACTCAAATGACTGTGACTTCTGTATATAACACATTCTAGTTATTTTACTTCCTAAACTGTTAATAATGACGTTCAGAGGTAAAATCTGTTTTTCTTTTGACTTTTGATTTACATGAAGTTTTCAAAGGCAACATTTCTGGACTTGTGAATGTAACAGATTTAGTTGCTTTTAAGTCTGTATTGGGTTATTTTAACAACTTTAATAATACTAAGATTGATAAATTGTTAATGACTCTCCATTTATATCTTGCTATAAATAACTTACAGTGGCACATGTTTATCTTAAAACACTTGCAAATTGAGGGGAGGAAATTCACATTGCTGTATAGGCATGTGAATAATGTTAACATTATTTGTACAATAATCTGTGGCTATTGTTGTTGTTTAGTCACTAAGTCATGTCCAATTCTTTGGTGACCCCATGGACTGTAGCCCACCAGGCTCCTCTGTCCATGGGAATTTTTTCAGGCAAGAATACTGGAGTGGGTTGCTNAAAAAAAAAAAAAAAAAAAGGTACTCTTTCAGAGAATCACTGAAAATTAGAAGTCACTTTCAAATATTTATACTTTCAATACTTTAAATATTTATTCCTCTTCTCCACCTTTGGCTTTTTCTGACTTTCAAACAGTATTCTCTATTTGTCTATTATTCATTTCTCTATAATGGTATTTGCATAAAATATTTGTCTATTATTCTTTCCCTTATACTTATATTTGCAAATCAAATCTCATATCACAACAAAAGCCTGGCAATCACAAGCAGGCAGTGGTTCAAATTTAGATTTTTGATGTAATCTTCAAAAAAGATAATATATAATATAATATTACAGAAAGAGTGACAGAAAGGAAAAAAGACTTCTATTAGGCGTTCATTAGTTAAACGTAAACATTTGAAACATCTTATAATTTTGGTCATCCTTTTTAACATTTCCTAATTTTTAACATGCAAAGGGTGTTAGAAAATGATAATGTTCTAGGTTTCTCTTGACATCCGATGGGCCTGAATGGATCTCTAAAAGTATCTGGGGATAATATTTATATTTTATATTTGAATGTAATTGTGACTGTGTTGGTGTCTATGATCAAATCAATGGCTTATTTATTTCTTAGTGATGGTTGTTTTGACTATTTGTCTATTACCAATACAAAAATAAGTATAAAAATCTACTAGTCTGAAGGATGTTGAAAATAAGACACACTACTTACTGTGCTCAACAGCAATACTATTATTGAGCTCAGAGGGCTAATGTTTTGTGGAGTTATTAGAAAATTGATTAACAATATAATAAATTTATTTAGTATCAGTTCCCATTATTGGTTAATCTATCCATTGGTCAGCAAGCCTCACTATCAGTATCTGTCAGTACGATTATACATGAATTTTGTACACATTATAGTTCTTACCTGAGGCCCCAGACTCAACAATCTTCTTCCTGGCGACAATGACCAAACAATGAGATCTCTATTGAATAGTCATATCATTGTTCCTAAGAGAAGTGTCCCAGCGGCTCAGTTTCCTGTGCTTGCTAGAATTTTTGAGAAGTTCACAGGCTTCCATTCACTCATCTGTATCTATGTCCACTTATTAGGGCATGTGTGGTAAACATTTTTAGCAATAGACATTCTTTGTGGGATGGAGGAATCATGTATGTTAATGGATCTGCCTCTACAGTACTTCAACTTTTTAAATATAAATAATAGTAATGTGAGAGCATTACAGTTAGAAGTTTCCTGCCATCTGCATTCATTTTCAAGTATTTAACTCAGATTATCTGGTTACAAATCTAGT
Organism: Raphicerus campestris; assembly: GCA_006410735.1. NCBI lineage: Eukaryota > Metazoa > Chordata > Mammalia > Artiodactyla > Bovidae > Raphicerus > Raphicerus campestris. The sequence goes on along the minus strand of SJYW01014706.1, from coordinate 11,918 downwards.
GCTTTGAGACATTCTGACTCCACTTGGTAGAATATTTTATTTTGAACTTTTTGTTTCCTTTTCACTTTTCTTCTTTTTTGGGGAGCACACGGGTAGCTTTTAGAGACACCTTGATAATTCCTTGATAATTGGAATTATAGTTGATAATTCCTTGGCAAACATCACCCACTGTGAATACATTAATGATGCTAAAATACAAATTGCACACTCAAATGACTGTGACTTCTGTATATAACACATTCTAGTTATTTTACTTCCTAAACTGTTAATAATGACGTTCAGAGGCAAAATCTGTTTTTCTTTTGACTTTTGATTTACATGAAGTTTTTAAAGGCAACATTTCTGGGCTTGTGAATGTAACAGATTTAGTTGCTTTTAAGTCTGTATTGGGTTATTTTAACAACTTTAATAATACTAAGATTGATAAATTGTTAATGACTCTCCATTTATATCTTGCTATAAATAACTTACAGTGGCACATGTTTATCTTAAAACACTTGCAAATTGAGGGGAGGAAATTCACATTGCTGTATAGGCATGTGAATAATGTTAACATTTTTTGTACAATAATCTGTGGCTATTGTTGCTGTTTAGTCACTAAGTCATGTCCAATTCTTTGGTGACCCCATGGACTGTAGCCCACCAGGCTCCTCTGTCCATGGGAATTTTTTCAGGCAAGAATACTGGAGTGGGTTGCTATTGCCTTCTCCAGGGGATCTTCCTGACCCAGGGATTGAACTTGTGTTTCCTGCATTGCAGGCAGATTCTTTATCATAGATAGGGAAGCCCAATCTATGATTACTGATGACAAATTGCATCTTTTTTGTAGTTTAGAAAATGATGCTCAAACATTAGCTTATATTTATTTTGATAATCATCATGATTATTACCAGTGTCATCTTCCTGATGATCATTATCTCCATCGAGGGTTCTGGGGACTTCCCTGATGGTCTGCTGATTAGGATTTGGGTCTTTCCACCTCAGTTCAAGAGATTCCACAAGTCAATGGCAGTGCAGTCCCCCAAAATGAATTGGTTTATTAAGTATACAATGCAGGGCACAGCAAAAGTATTAATAGATATAAAAATACATTCACTGATCTTAAAGACAATTTACACCTTTTCCCTGAATAAATGTGAAAAGGGAAAGTGTTAGTCTCTCAGTTGTTTCCAACTCTTTGCGACCCCATGGACTATAGCCTGCCAGGCTCCTCTGTCCATGGGATTCTTCAAGCAAGAATATTAGAGTGGGTTGTCATTTCCTTCTCCAGGGGATGTTCCTGACCCAGAGATTGATCCTGGGTCTCCTGCATTGCAGGCAGACTCTTTTACCATCTGAGCCACCTGGTGGCTAACAGATGACTTAAAAATCTGTTATCTCAATTTTCCATGTGATTGTAGTGAAATTGGTAGGGTGTCATCTCTATTTCACAAAAGTAAAATTATGCTGAAGATAAGTAAAAGTAGTTTCACTCTGTTTGCTAATAGTCTAAAAATTTCCTAGCAGATAATCCTCTTCTGGAGGGAAGGACTGGAATATTTTAATAATTGAGAGATAATTTTCTGAAAACAGCTCTAAGTAAAGTTCTTTTGTGGATCAATTATATACATATATATATAGTATGGATGTGAGAGCTGGACTGTGAAGAAGGCTGAGCACCGAAGAATTGATGCTTTTGAACTGTGGTGCTGGAGAAGACTCTTGAGCGACCCTTGGACTGCAAGGAGATCCAACCAGTCCATTCTGAAGGAGATCAGCCCTGGGATTTCTTTGGAAGGAGTGATGCTAAAGCTGAAACTTTCGTACTTTGGTCACCTCTTGTGAAGAGTTGACTCACTGGAAAAGACTCTGATGCTGGGAGGGATTGAGGGCAGGAGGAGAAGGGGACAACCAAGGATGAGATGGCTGGATGGCATCACGGACTCCATGAATGTGAGTCTGGGTGAACTCCGGGAGATGGTGATGGACAGGGAGGCCTGGTGTGCTGCGATTCATGGGGTCACAAAGAGTCAGACACAACTGAGCTACTGAACTGAACTGAACTGATATATGTATGTATATGTGTTTTCCAAATAGATTCCAATCTTTCCTTCAAATTTTAAAACAAAGCGGGCAAACAAAACTATCAAAGGATAACCTTGTTTTTCTCTATACAGAAAAGTTGCCTGAAATCTTCAGTGTTTTCCACTGATTTCAAAATTAGTTCTAGATTCTGTTTTAGTTTGGGTCATTAGCCTATATCTCTGGAGAATAATTTTGCAAGAGATCTATTTGAATTAAAAATGCATCTTGATGATTCTTTTTCACTGCAATGAGCAACCAAATTAGTCTGTATGTGATCCTTTTCAGAATGCATACAATAGAATAAATTGATATTTACAACAACTGCCTCTGATTAGAGGCAGATACACCAAATCTGCTGCTCTTTTAACAAAGATGAGTATTGACATTTCACTTCTATCTCTTCCAGTGACTCAGAAACGTTTGATCATACCTTCAGCCCTCTTGCTTTCCTGACTCTATATTATTGCATCAAGTTGTCAGATTTTATTCTGATGATCACAGTTGGTGGTGCTCTTGATCTTTAGTGCCCCTACTCACATCCTTCCCTTCTCTGTGCTATCAGAATCAGATTCTTTCTCAATGTTCTCTTGGTTGGGAGATGATGTTACACTTTACTAGGTAACTCACAAATTTGTGCACGTATCTAGAAGTCTGATGGTAAAGTAACACTTTGCAAACATTTGAAGAGAATCGAGATTTGCCCCACTTTTGTCTTCTACCTTAGATAAAGTGCAGGAACAGGAGCTTCAATAATCTAAAGGCACTCTTCCGCACTCATAACTATACCAACCGTAGGCGTTTTCCAGACAGCCTAATACTTTGACAACACTTCAAATCAAAATGCAATAAATATTTCTTCAGTGTTTATTTAAAAGATAATCTGAAATATGTTTAGAAAACGAATGGAGTTGGAAGACCATGGCTATTTGAAGTTTTAGTCTCTATTTCATTTTGCCAAACAGTTCACCTTTGGTGACAAACGAGTAGCCCCCAATAAGAAATATTAGACTCCACAGTTAAGCAGACGGATTTTCTTTAGAAGACATCTCGGAGGTTCTTTCCCTGTGAGCACATCCCTTGGAGTTTTCACCCACTTCCTTTTGTAACTCACCAAAGTAGTCTTTTCAAGTGAGCTTTTTCTCATGAGAAGTCTGGTAATTTTTTTTTCTCCATCTCATTTATGCATATGTGTTAAGTTGCTTCAGTCAGGTCTGACTCTGTAACCCTATGGACTGTAGCCGGCCAGGCTCTTCTGTCCCTGGAAGAATACTGGAGTGAGTTGCATGCCCTGCTCCAGGGGATCTTCACCACCCGGGGACTGAATCTGCATCTCTTACATATTTTGCATTGACAGGTATGTCAATTTTAGTACAGTCCAACCCTTTTCATGTAACAATGAGTAAGTGGAAGTCCCTTGATGGGAAATTGGTTATACATGGGCCCCCAGCATTTGTAGTGCTAAAAGCTGATCTTATTCTAGTTTAGTATTTGTTCAATGACTCTAATTAAATTAAGAAAATACATGACTGAAGTAAATAAAATATAAACTACCACACATTCTTAGAGGTTTAAAACAATCTTATTAAAATTTATGCAGGATCCATTCAATTTAGATTCTCTAGGACATATTTTAGGGCTATCAATACACTTTAAACTATTTCCCCTCTGCCTGGGAACCCCTTACCCACTTCATCTAGTTAATTTCTATGATTTCCTGAATGTCATCTTATGTATCACTTTCTTCAAGATTTTTTTTTTCAGTGTATCAAATGCTTTCAGTTCAGTTCAGACTCTCAGTCGTGTCTGACTCTTTGCGACCCAGTGAATCGCAGCACCCCAGGCCTCCCTGTCCATCACCAACTCCCAGAGTTCACTCAGACTCACGTCCATCGAGTCCGTGATGCCATCCAGCCATCTCATCCTCTGTNCTTCCTGCCCAGCAAGGAGGTCTACGAGAGCCTCTACAACAGGTGATGGTGTGGGCGGGGCGGGGGTGGCCAGGGCCTAGGCTGGGCCCCCCTCACTGCCATGGTCTCACCATCCTCCCAGGATCAACAACGACCTGCTCATGTGGGAGCCCGCAGACCTGCTCCCGGCCCCCGCCCCCACCGCTCCCGCCGCCGGCTGCCCAGGTGCCTCGGGCCTCTGGCACGACAGCTTCAAGATGTGCAAGTCTGCCCTCAGGCTGGGTAGGAAGGGTGCTCCAGGGGCCCTGGGGGCTGTGGCAGACCCTCCCCCCGCCTCCCGGCCTCCCTGCCACTCAGCTCCTTGATCTCACCCTAGACTCAGACTCGGACGATGAGGACACCCACTTCTCAGTGGGGGCATCAGGTGCTCCCCAGCCCCTTGCCCATGAGTCCCGGAGCCCTCGCTCCCAGAGCACTTTCTCTGCACTGGTGACGGTGCTGAAGGGCCGGATCACCGCCCACTGTGAGACCAAGGTGAGGCATAGAGGAGGTGACGACAGCCCTGGGGCAGGGATTCCCGACTCCAGAGCCCCCACTGGCAGGAAAACCAGGCCTGTGTGAACTGCTCTGAGTTGGGAATGTGTGAAACAGAAGCCCTGCTGGGGTCCGAGTATGGCCTGCCCAGCCATTAGCACCCACCTGTCCCCCCGACCCACCTCTGCCACCCCACCAATTCCATCACACCCAGTCAGCCGCTTACTAGCACCTGCCAGGTGTAAGGCACTCAGGGTTAGGGTTAGGTGAGACTTGGGGTCCGAGCAGGCATCATCTGATGCTTGGAGGTAGACAGGGAGGGTGACCCTTCTCCTCTGGGTGCTGCCCCGGATCTGCAGCAGTCTGGAGAGTGGCCAGAGCCAATCCTAGTCAGACCAGGGCTCTGGAGGCCCCCTGACCCTGAGGGCGTGGGGCTGCTGAGTAAAGCCTCTGAGGCCAGGCTGCACGCTTTGTCTGCAGGATGAGTATGGGAAGCGGCTGGAGGGCGCCCATGGGGAGCTGGTGCTGGACGTGGAACAAGGAACCATCTTCAGCGTCTCTCAGTACCGAGGCCAGCCGGGGCTTGGCTACTTCTGCCTGGAAGCGGAGAAGGCAGCACTCTACCACCGAGGTGTGAGGGCTGGGGGCCAGTTGCCTTGGGTCCCAGGGGTCCATGGTCAGGGGTGGTCTCTAGGGAGGGATGTGTGCCCTGGGTAGAGTGGGTTGTCCACCAGCTGGGCAGGGGAGCTCACCAGATGCCTCCCCAGCGGCCGTGGACAACTACCCACTGCCTAGTCGCCTGGAGCTGCCTGCCTTTGCTCCCCCGGCCCAGCTGGCCCGGACCATCTACCCATCAGAGGACGGGGTGACTGAGCAAGGAGCCTCGGGCCGCAGAGGCCAGGGCCGGGGTCCCCACATGCTGTCCACTGCGGTGCGCATCCAGCTGGACCCCCACAGGAACGTCAAGGTACAAGCCCGCCTGCTTCCGGCCCACCTGTTTGGTCAGGGCTCTGCCTTCCAGGTCCCTGGGGCTCCCGTGCTGACTCTGCCCTGCCCCCCAGGAGTTCCTGGTGACCCTGCGGCTGCACAGGGCCACCCTGCGCCACCTCATGGCCCTGCCGGAGCAGAGCTGGCACTCCCAGGTGAGCCAAGGGGGTGCAGCGGGCAGGTCTCCAGGCCTGGGTGAGGGAGGCGCAAGGGCAGGGGCTGGGCCAGAGCTGACCCTGGACTGGAGCTGGCTCGTGGGTAGAACCCCTGGGCCAGGCTGTGGTGGACAGCTGGTGGGTAGCAAGTAGGGGGCTGGGCTGGGGTTGGAGGTTGGGGAAGAAAGAAGCTCCCTCACCCTCATGTACCTCTCCTCTGGCCCCCAAAGCTATTGGAGTTCTTAGATGTCCTGGATGACCCAGTGCTGGGCTACCTGCCTCCAACGGTCATCACCATCCTACACGTCCACCTGTTCTCCTGTGCCGTGGACTACAGGTACCCAGGCTCGGGCCTGGGGCTGGGGCCAGGCTGTCATGAGCAAGGAAGCTGCCCCAGCCCAAATGTGACCCCTCCCCTCCCAGGCCCCTCTACCTCCCCGTCCGTGTCCTTGTCACTGCTGAGACCTTCACGCTCTCCAGCAACATCGTCATGGACACCTCTACCTTCCTGCTCAGGTATGCAGCTCCTCCTACCCAAGCCCCCGTCCACCCCACCCCAAGTTGGCTGTAGCTGCCCCTTCCCCAGGGTCCCACAGGGCCGCTCTGTGTCCTCAGGCCGGTCTGAGCCTTTCTGTGCATCTGAGTGATCCTTCTCCAAGGAAGTTGAGGAGGTTTCCCCTGCCTAGAGGTAGTCAGACCTCTGAGACAGAGCGTTTGAGCTCTTGCCTGATAATCTCACTTCTGGAGGTCGTCCTCAGGATAAAAGAAAGGATAAGGAGGGTGAAATATAAAGCCTTCGTAGTATAATTTAAAATAGCCAAACCTTGTAGACACTTTATGTGACCCCAGATGACGGCCTCAGTCAGTAAACATGGCCTTGTGCTCACACTTCATTTGTGTACAACTCTTTGCGACCCCGTGGACTGGAGCCCATCCATCTCCTCTGTCCATAGGATTCTCCAGGCAAAAACACTGGATTGAGTTGCCATGCCCACCTCCAGTGGATTTTCCTGACCCAAACATGGCCTATGCAACTATTAAAGTCAAATAAGAGTAACACTGAAAAATGCCATCATATAATATTTACTATAAAATATAAGATATAAAGCCATATATATATATTTTTTAAGATTTTGGGGGGTGTGTTTGTATACGTCTCCGTGTCTTCACAGAAAAGACTGGAAGGAGATGGATAGCCATCCCTCAGTATCCGCAGGAGATTGCTTCCAGGACCTCTCGTGACACCAAAATTCAGGGGCACTGAAGTCACTTATGTAAAAGGGTGCAACATTTGCGTGTATCCCATGCACATCCTCCCATATTCTTTAAGTCATTTCTAGATTACTTTTAACACCCAACACAGTGTAAATGCTACGTAAGTAGTTGCTAGCATGCAACAAATTCAAGTTTTGCTTTTTGGAACTTTCTAGATTTTTGTTTGTTTGTTTGTTTTGGGTCCCTGACCAAGAATGGATTTTTAAAAAAATACTTTTGATCTGCAGTTGGTTGACTCATCAGAAGCAGAACCCACAGATTGGGAGGGCCCAGGTTCTGTTCTCAGAATCTGAGATTAGCTTTATTCTTACATATTTAAAAGCAGTAGGGGGAAAGCAGGACATTTCCCTCCCAGGGCTGCTGTGAGTTCCAGATGAGGTGGACAAGCTGGACAGATATGCAGGGAGATAAATGCTGCCCAGTGCTCCCGAGTGCCCGCTGGCTGGGCCTGTGGTCTCCCTATTGTACAGACAAGAACACCGAGGCCAGAGAAGGGCCAGCACTAGTTTCTTGTCAACTTGGGACGCCCTGTCAGGGCCCCTTCTGCCTGTCTCTGTGAGCCCCACCTGCCTAGGAGCTGCGGCCCTGCAGCGGCTCCCGGCCCTTCTCAGCCCTGTTCCCTGCCAGGTTCATCCTCGACGACTCCGCCTTGTACCTGTCCGACAAGTGTGAGATGGAGACCCTGGATCTGCGGCGAGGTGGGCAGGGCCTAGGCTGGGCTCCCTCCCCTCTGAGGGACTGTGGCCCTGGCCACCCCCAGAGCGGCCAGATGTCCTCCCCCAGCTGCCAGTCAGGTTCTCAGCGCCCACAGACACACTCATGCGCACCAGGGCAGCACCCACTCAAACCCTAGACCCTCCCACCAGGGCCGGGGCTGGGTAGGAGGAGGCAACAGGGCCCTCTTCTGCCTTCTGCCTCAGATTACGTCTGCGTCGTGGACGTTGACCTCCTGGAACTTGTGATCAAAACCTGGAAGGGGAATACTGATGACAGACTGGTGAGTGTGGCTGTGCCCAGATTCTGCCCGGGTCCCCGGAGCCAGAGCAGGCATCTGGGCAACGGAGCCTCAGGGTGTCGCTGTCCCCCACCTGCTCTCTCTCTTGCTTCTGCTCTGGGGCCTGGGCTCAGGTCACGGTCCCTGGCAGCCCACCCCTGTGGTTACCCGCCCTCCTGGGAAGGGTCCGGCCCTAGGCAGACATCCCTCCGTAGGAACCCTGCCAGCACAAGGCAGCTGTAGCCCAGAAAGAGCAGGACCTGAGGAGGCAGCCCTTGGGGGTCCCTGATTTCCCTGTCTGTAAAAGACAGTTACTAGTCCTGGGGGCTTAGTTGGTAAAGAATCTGCCTGCGATGCAGGAGAGCCAGGTTCAATCCCTGGGTAGGGACAATCCCCTGGAGAAGGAAATGGCAACCCACTCCAGTATGCTTGCCTGCAAAGCCCCTTCGACAGAGGAGCCTGGTGGACTACAGTCCATGGAATCGCCAAGAGTCCATGGAATCGGACACAACTGAGCAACTAAACCCTCACCCACCACAGGCCCTGGCTCACCGGGCTGAGGTGCAGGACTCGGGAGCCTAGAGGCACAGAGGAGCCCCCGTGCCTCCTCGGACAGCCCTAGGCAAAGCCCCTCTTCCCCTCAGGCTGAGTGTGCCCGTGTGTTCAGGGGGTTGTTGACTGACCACCCCAAGGCTGACCCCCGCCCTGCCCTGCCCCGCAGAGCCAGCCACTGTTCGAGCTACGCTGCTCCAACAATGCGATGCACGTGCACAGCTGTGCTGACTCCTGTGCCCTGCTCATCAACCTGCTGCAGTACCTGACGAGCGCGGGGGACCTGCACCCCCCGCCCCAGCCGCCCAGCCCCACGGAGATCGCCGGCCAGAAGGTGCAGGTGAGGCCTGGCCCCACCGCTCCCAAGCTCCACCCAGGCCCCTCCCCTGCCGCGGCCCCCACCAGGGCCCTGGGGCCTGCCCCTCCCTCTTAATTCGAGCTCATCGGTGCCCCCTTGCCTGGCCCAGCTCTCAGAGAGCCCCGCCTCCCTGCCCTCATGCCCGCCGGTGGAGACGGCCCTCATCAACCAGCGGGACCTGACGGATGCCCTCCTGGACACCGAGCGCAGCCTGCGGGAGCTGGCGCAAACCTCAGGTGGGGTCGGGGTGTGGTGGGGTCAGCAGACGCAGTCAGCACCCACACCAGGCAGCCCCCTCAACCGGCCCTCTCTCCGCCACAGGTAGCCCCTTCTTCCAGGCCTCTCCAGTGTCGGTCTACCTGTTCCCTGGAGAACGGAGTGGGGCCCAGCCCCCCTCGCCCGCTGCTGGGGGCCCCACTGGCAGCTTGGGGTCCCGCTCCAGGACCAAAGAAGCTGAAAAGGAAGAGGAAGGGGATGTAGACACTCTGGACAGCGATGAGTTCTGCATCCTGGACGCTCCTGGCCTGGGCATCCTGGTGTGTGGTGGGCAGGCTGGGCAGGGCCAGGAAGAGGGTGCTCAGTTTGGGGCCCTCCTAGAGCTCCCACTGTGAGAGAGGCAGGAGGTGGTCCCCATCTGCGGGGATGGGGGTTGGAACCACAGGTAGAGCTGAGAAGGGCTCCCTGGGGAGGCAGCCCTCACTGTGGGCTTGGAAGAAGTTGACAGAGGTCCAGAGGAAGTGACAAGGCATGGTGTCCAGGGCAGAAGGGTGGGGACATTGAGGGTCAGGAGGGAGAGGAGTAGGGCAGATAGCAGGAGGGGGAGGAGAACCATTCGCTGTGAGGGTGCTGGCCTCCCGGCCGCCTGGTGCCAGTGGGAATGCCCGAGCTCACTGTCGCACACAAGCAAGACCTTAGTTCAGGGAGGCAGGGCTGGCAGGAGCACGGGGCACTGAGGCCCCTCTGGGTCACGGCCCGTGAGACCCCCCTTTTGTGAAATAGGGGAGAGGGGTGTGAGGACGGGGGAAACAAGCGGCCTGGACCAGGGGAGCTGCTGTGCCCACATGCTCACGTGGCATCCCCCTTGCAGCCTGCCGACGGGGAGCCTGTGGTGACGCAGCTGCACCCAGGCCCCATCATAGTGCAGGACGGGCACTTTGCGCAGCCGCTGGGCAGCACGGACCTGCTGCGGGCACCTGCCCATTTCCCTGTGCCCAGCAGTCGAGTGGTGCTGCGTGAGGTCTCCCTTGTCTGGCACCTCTATGGCGGCCGAGACTTTGGCCCCCATCCTGGCCACAGGTGAGAAGGAGTGGGTGTGGGTGGCAGTTGGGCCTCCAGGAGATGGAGCCCGGGCTGGGGTCCAGTTCTGACCTTTGGCAGCTGGTGACCTTGAACCCAAGCCTCATCTTCTGGCCTTAAGGCTTCCTCTTCCCCATGCCCTGCCAACTTCCCAGGGGGTGGGTCTCTGGCCCTGGAGGGAACGTGGGAAGGCTGTTCCCTCTGAGTCAACTTGTTCCTTGTTGCTCTGCCCAGGGCAAGGGTCAGCCTCTCAGGCCCCCGGAGTTCCCCTTCTCGCAGCTCTGGCCCCAACCGGCCCCAGAACTCCTGGCGTGCACAGGGGGGCAGTGGGAGGCAGCACCATGTCCTTATGGAGATCCAGCTTAGCAAGGTGAGGGGGGGCTTGGGGAGAGGAGGCAGGGGTGGGGACCGNTGGCCGCCTGGTGCCAGTGGGAATGCCCGAGCTCACTGTCGCACACAAGCAAGACCTTAGTTCAGGGAGGCAGGGCTGGCAGGAGCACGGGGCACTGAGGCCCCTCTGGGTCACGGCCCGTGAGACCCCCCTTTTGTGAAATAGGGGAGAGGGGTGTGAGGACGGGGGAAACAAGCGGCCTGGACCAGGGGAGCTGCTGTGCCCACATGCTCACGTGGCATCCCCCTTGCAGCCTGCCGACGGGGAGCCTGTGGTGACGCAGCTGCACCCAGGCCCCATCATAGTGCAGGACGGGCACTTTGCGCAGCCGCTGGGCAGCACGGACCTGCTGCGGGCACCTGCCCATTTCCCTGTGCCCAGCAGTCGAGTGGTGCTGCGTGAGGTCTCCCTTGTCTGGCACCTCTATGGCGGCCGAGACTTTGGCCCCCATCCTGGCCACAGGTGAGAAGGAGTGGGTGTGGGTGGCAGTTGGGCCTCCAGGAGATGGAGCCCGGGCTGGGGTCCAGTTCTGACCTTTGGCAGCTGGTGACCTTGAACCCAAGCCTCATCTTCTGGCCTTAAGGCTTCCTCTTCCCCATGCCCTGCCAACTTCCCAGGGGGTGGGTCTCTGGCCCTGGAGGGAACGTGGGAAGGCTGTTCCCTCTGAGTCAACTTGTTCCTTGTTGCTCTGCCCAGGGCAAGGGTCAGCCTCTCAGGCCCCCGGAGTTCCCCTTCTCGCAGCTCTGGCCCCAACCGGCCCCAGAACTCCTGGCGTGCACAGGGGGGCAGTGGGAGGCAGCACCATGTCCTTATGGAGATCCAGCTTAGCAAGGTGAGGGGGGGCTCGGGGAGAGGAGGCAGGGGTGGGGACCGGGGTCAGCAAGGTGAGCCGGGGGCTCGGGCACAGAAGGCAGACTGGGTGGGGGACCAGAACAGGCCTCCCCTCCCCGCTGCCCAGCTAGCACTTCACGGAACCCGCGGGTCGTACACTCGGTCAGCTGCTGCTCTGCAGTTCTAAGTGCAGGATGCAGCCATGAGCAAAGCAGATAGAAACCTGCCTTCCTGTCCCTGTGTCACAGCAGAGGGAGCCTGATAAGACTACGCATGCATGTGTACCAAGTCACTTCAGTCACTCTATGGACAGGCTCCTCTGTCCATGGGATTCTCCAGGCGACAGTACTGGAGTGGGTTGCCATGCCCGCCTCCAAAGACTATATATACATATACTCAAATGTGATAAGTGCTTGGGGAATGTGAACAGAGGGAGGGCTCAGGGAGCACTGGGGAGGGCTGGAAAGTCCTTGTGGAAATGTGCCGTTTTGCACAAAGGTGTGAGGAAGTGAGCCAGGAGGAGGTTTTCAGCAGAGGGCACAGCGTGAGGGCTACAAACCAGGAGTCTGCAGGC
>SJYW01014705.1:15893-26206 GCA_006410735.1 Raphicerus campestris | reverse complement strand
GCATCCGTGGCCAAGCCCAGTGCCCCAGCGGTCCTCTCCAGCCCCAAGTTCCAGGCCTCGGCACCCCACAACTGCTCGGTGAGCGGGGGGAGTTGCAGGGCGTGGCTCTGCCCACCCTGGCCCTGCGGCATCCCCGCTGACTGTGCTTGGCCCTCCCAGCTCGTCTTTTATCACTACCTGCACGGGTCAGAGGCCGGCTGCCTCCAGGTGTTCCTGCAGACGGCGAGCCCCGCGGCCCCCCAGCCCCCCGTCCTGCTGCGCAGGCGCCATGGGGAGCTGGGGGCCGCCTGGGTCCGAGACCGAGTTGACATCCAGAGCAAGCACCCCTTTCGGGTGAGGCTGGCGAGGGCAGCGTGGTGTGGGGAGGCCCGGGCCCCTCAGGGAGTCCCAAGTGGACCCCTCCACCATCTCAGGAGGAGGGCAGGCCAGAAGATGGGAGGGGCTCCCTGCAGAGAAGCCCCCTGAAGGGCTGGGTGTCCAGCAAGAGCCAAGGATGAGGTGTGGATTCCGGGGAGAGGATTCGGGGGCAGACGGCCTGGGGATCACAGCAGGGTGCTGGCGCGCCCCCGACCCCGTCCGTCCCCAGATCCTCCTGGCTGGGCAGACGGGACCAGGGGGTGTCGTGGGCCTGGACGACCTCATCCTGTCCGACCACTGCAGGCCAGTCCCAGGTGAGCCTGCTGGGCACCCCAACGCCCCACCCTGGGCGATGGACAGCCCCCGCCAGCCCACCTGACCCCCACGCCGGCCCACAGAGCTGGCCAGTCCACCTCCAGGGTGCTGGGCCCCAGGCCCCTGGCCCCAGCCATCCAGCCCGCGGCCTCGGAGCTTCTGCGAGCCGGGACACTTCTTCTGTGGGGACCTGTGTGTGCCCCCGGAGCAGCTGTGCGACTTCCAGCAGCAGTGCCCAGGGGGCGAGGATGAGCAGGCCTGCGGTGAGCTGCCAGGGCCGCCCCGCCCTACCCCCAGCCTCCCCTCGGCAGTGGCTGGCTAGGCGCCAGGCCCACCCATGCCCTCACCCTTGCAGGCACCACGGACTTCGAGTCACCCTCAGGCGGGGGCTGGGAGGACGCCAGTGTGGGGCGGCTGCAGTGGGTGCGTCTCCCGGCCCCAGACAGAGCAGGGCGCAGCCTGGATGCCCGCGGGGCTGCTGGTGAGGCTCCGCCCGGGATGGCCTGAGGCCTGCCTTCCAGCTGCCCCTTCTCCCTAGGGAGGGCACTGGGTCGGGGTCCCTGGGAGGAACCGGCTCTGAGGCCGGCTCTCCCCAGGGCACTTCCTGGCCGTGCAGAGGGCCTGGGGGCAGCTGGCCGAGGAGGCCCGGGCGCTCACACCCACCCTCGGCCCCTCGGGCCCCCACTGCGAGCTCCGCCTGGTTTACTATCTTCAGAGTCACCCCCAAGGTACCACCATCCCTTCACACCCTCTGCCCCGTCCTGGGGTGGGGAGTCAGAGCCCCCGGGCGAGGGGCGGGGGCAGCACAGGCCACCCACAGTGACCCCTCGCCAGGCTTCCTGGAGCTGGTTGTGGTGGAGGGCAGCCGCCGGGAGCTGGTGTGGCAGGCCCTGGGCAGCACCGCTGGGGGCTGGAAGGTGGACAGGGTCCTTCTCGGGGCTCGCCGCCGGCCTTTCCGGGTGAGGAGAGCAGCCTGGGGCAGAGAGGGGCCCCCGCGGGGCCGGCCCCGGCTGACAGCCTCCTCCCTCGTGTCCCGTGAAGCTGGAGTTGGTCGGGCTGGTGGACATGGACGGCCCCGGGCAGCAGGGCGCAGGGGTGGACGACGTGACCCTGACGGGCTGCAGCCCCGCAGCAGCCACTGAGGAGGACTCAGGTGCCCCCCCGGGTGCTGGGCCCCCCACCCAGGCCTCCTCCAGGGCCCCCAGAGCCCCCCTCCAGGAGCCAGTCTCCCCCACCCTCTCGGCACTCGGGAGCGGTGTCGGGGTGCTGACCCGCCTCTGCCTGCCCCCAGAGGTCTCCTGTAACTTTGAGCGGGGGTCCTGCGGCTGGCACACCAGCCACCTCACAGATGCCCAGTGGTACCGGGTCGAGAGCCGTGGCCCGAGGTATGACCACACCACGGGCCAAGGTAAGGCGGGGTGCCTGGGGGCGGCTGCTAGACCCCGCCTCCCGGGGGCTGAGCGGAGTGCGCGCGGAGCCCCTGCAGCCTGGGGGCCCACAGCCCAGCCCCTTGTGCCCCGCAGGCCACTTCATGCTCCTGGACCCCACGGACCCCCCGGCCCGGGGCCCTGCCGCCCAGCTGCTCGCCCAGCCCCGGGCGCCCTCAGCCCTGCGGGAGTGCCTCTCTTTCTGGTTCTACCTCTTCGGGCCCCAAATCGGTGAGGCCCGCAGCTGGGCGGGGCCCGAGTCCTGCCTCGTGCTCCCTCGGGGGCCCGGGAGTGCATGAGAGGCAGGGGTAAGGCCTCATCCCCTCCCAACCCCCTGCCTCTAGGGACCCTCCGCCTGGCGATGAGGCGAGAAGGGGAGGCAGAGACGCGCTTGTGGTCGCGGTCTGGCACGCATGGCAACCGCTGGCACGAAGCCTGGGCCACCCTCCACCACCAGCCGGACGCGGGCGCCAAGTACCAGGTGAGGCCCAGGGCACGGGCGCGGTGGCCGAGGCGAGGCCAGCCACTGACCCCTCTCTGCCCCCAGCTGCTGTTTGAGGGCCTCCGGGACGGGTACCACGGCAGCATGGCGCTGGACGACGTGGCCCTGCGCCCCGGGCCCTGCTGGGCCCCCAGGCGCTGCTCATTCGAGGACTCGGCCTGCGGCTTCTCCGTGGGGGGCCAGGGCCTCTGGACACGCCAGGCCAATGCCTCCTGGGGCCCCCACGCTGATCACACCACGGAGACAGCTCAGGGTGCCCGCTGGGGTGGGGCAGTGGGCAGACAGGTGGGGCGGGGAGAGCGGGGTGGCGGCTGGCAGGCTGACCCTGCCACCCTCCAGGGCACTNCCGGTGCCCGATCGGGCCGGCCCGCCCCCGGCCGCCTCGGGTCCCGGGCCCGCGCCGCGCCCGCACCTGCTTGGACTTGGCCTGCGCGGCCGTGGGGCCCTTCTTGCGCAGCACCGTCACCGTGTCCCAGTCGCTCTCAGCCATGGCGGGGCGGGCAGGCAGGGCGGCGCGTCCGGCGGCTCCGCAGCGGCGGCTCGAGACCCGGCGACGCGACGTCCCCCCGCCGCGCGGCCGCTTCCGGCGCCCGCTGCGGGCCCGCCCCTCCTCCCATTGGCCGGCGACTTGGGGGGCGGGTACTTCCCTCGGCTCGGAGCCAATCCGCGCCCGGCTCGTCCAAGCCCGCCCCCGCTGCGCGCGGCGTGGGGCGGGAGACGGCGCGGCGCGACGCGTGGCCGCTGGGGGGCGCCGCCGGGCCCGGCTGGGCGCGCGGAGCGAGCGGGGCCGTCTGTGCGAGGAGCGGGGAGGGGCGGAAGGAAGCAGCCGGGCGCCAGCGCCTGGCTTCTTGCGCCCGGTCGGCGGGGACGCGGCCTGGCCCCTCGCGGGCGGCGTGCGCGCTCGAACTTGTGCAGGGAAAGGGTGGCCTCGTGCATCTCTCTGTGGTTGATGGTAGTCTCTCTCCTGCCTTCTTTGGTCACCTTGCGCGCCAACTGAAGTTCTGTTTCTCTGGAGTTACTATCAAGCGATACAAAGATGGTTGGGGCCAGGGTGGATGCAGGTTAGGTGGGGCCTGGAGCAAGTGTACTTTGTGGGAGGCTGCAAGGAAGTCTGTAAACGCAATGTGTTTTTGTGTGACGTATATTTTGGATAATGTATGCATGGTTTTACAGTATAATATGAATGTATACATAATGTAATGAATGCTGTTTTGTGATAACGAATACATTTATTTTATGGTAACCTTGGATCATGAGAAGATAAGTCAAAAGTTGACAAATGCCACGAGCATCACAAAATTCAGAAAAATAACCTTTGTATGAGTTAATGAATGCATCTTTAATGCTTTCTCATTGAATGCCACATCACGACTTTGCAGAATTGTTTTCTGGAAAGAACAGTTCAGACTGTTCTAACAGTTCCTTTAACCTGCTGGATTAAAGTTAATGTTGACCTTGGTTTGGGTAGCACTCCTGGCTTTGCATAGACGTGCTCTGTTTGAAGCATTCCTGTAGGTTTATGCTCCACAACAGAGGAATTCCAATCCATGTGTAGGCTCCACTGTGGCAGACCACAGGCAGATGGAGAGCGTGGGAGGAGCCCACCTTCATGGGGAAAAGGGGCAGTCGGGGGGCGCCGGGGTCCAGTGGAGGCTTCCCATTGGCGGGACTGCTGCAATCTCGGACGGACTGAGCTGTGTGTGGGGTGGGGGGCCGACGGGAGTCTCCTTCCTCCCCCACCCCACGGGGAGTACAGGCGCCTCCCCAGTGGGAGGTGTAGACAGAGATCTCTTCCTGTTTAGAGTAGCTGCTGCACCTGGTGGGCATGAGCGCTTCCCCCAGCCTGGATCCACCTTCAGGTGCGGTTTCTGTGATTAATCTCACGTTTCCCCCTTTCACGGAGATCTTTTGTCAAAGTATCAGTGATCGAGAGTTGGGATCTTGGGACGTCCCTGATCAGCCAGTGCCTAAGACTCCGAGGTACCAGTACCAAGTGCCCAGGTTGGGTCCCTGGTGAGGGAAGTAGATCCCACAAGCCTCAGCCAAGACCCGGCACAGCCAGACAAACTGAAAACAGGTGCGAGGACCTCCCTGGCGGCCGGGGGCTAAGACGCCGTCCTTCCAATGCCGCGAGCTCGGGTCCATCCCTGGTCGGGCAGCTGGATCCCACGCGCCACAGCTAAGAGTTCTCACGCTGCAGCTAACACCCGGTGTAGTCAAAGAAAGACATGTTAAACCATGAAAAGAAGAGGGCCTCTGTACAGTGTCTTCTCCCTCAGTGCAGAGCACCTTCCCTGGCCGTCACGTCCCTCCCATATTGGTGGTGGCTGAGTCACTCAGTTGTGTCTGACTTTCACGACCCCATGGACTGTCCCCTGCCAGGCTCCTCTGTCTATGGAATTTTCCAGGCAAGAATATGGAGTGGGTTGCCATTTCCTTCTCCAGGGGCATTTCCCGACCCAGGGATTGAACCCGGATCTCCTGTATTTCAGGCAGCCTCCTGCATTGCAGGTGGGTTCTTTACCAGCTGAGTCACCAAGGAAGCCCCACACCACTTCCTGTCTTGGAGGGAAAGTAATCAAATGAGATAGACGGCATTTGCGTAAGGAAGAGTATAGAAGCGAGAGCTCTCAGCGTTCCTTTCACAAGTCCATGCTGAGTCAAGGTTATGAGCACTAGGAATTATCTCGAGGTGCTGAGCTGGCGTCATCTTCTTGAAAGTGAAAGTCACTCAGTTATGTCTGACTCTTTGCGACCCTATGGACTGTCCATGGAACTTTCCAGGCCAGAATGCTGGAGTGGGTAGCCTTTCCCTTCTCCAGCGGATTTTCCCAACCCAGGAATCAAACTGGTCTCCTGCATTGTAGGTGAATTCTTTACCAACTGAGCTATCGGGGAAGCCACCGTCTTGTTAGAAGTGTCATTTTTAATAAAGTTTCAACAGACGATAGATGCAGAACTTAAGGATATTGAGCACATAATAGGGGCGTCCGTGGTGGCACAGGGGATGAGAGTCTGCCGCCAGGGCAGGGGGCACGGGTTCTGTCCCTGGCCTGGGAAGAATTCACGTGCCGCAGCTAGCCGCAGCTAAAGCCCGCGCACCACAGCTCCTGAGCCCGCGGGCCTGTGCTCGGCGGCGAGACGAGCCACCGCGGCGAGCAGCCCGGCACCCCGACCAAGAGCAGCCCTGACCACGGCAACTAGAGAAGCCCCGCGCTGAGCAGCAGAGACCCAGCTCCACCACACGGAGACAAATTGGTTCTTAAAGAAGCATACAATAAACCCAATTTGCAAGATGGTTCCAAGTCAGGAGGCCAGAACTGCAGGTAAATAAGCGAACGAGACAGCTGGTTACGAGGTGACGGTGCCGTCGCCAGTGTGCTCGCCCTTTAATTTTCTGTCACTGGGCCCCGCTGGAGGAGGAGGCGCTTGCTGTTGCAGACACTGCTTGCTCAGCGGGTGGCGATCACAGGCTCCCCGGAGCTCTCCCTTCCACGGGAGGAAGGCTCTTCCTACCGAGGCAAAGCCGGAAACAACGCCTCCGGCAAAACTCTGTTAAGGCCGTTACAGAGGTTCAGCTGGACGGGTCCACGTGAGGCTTCTCTTCAGTTCCGCAGGGACAGCGGGACAGTGAAGGCAGCCAGGCACACTGTCCTGTCTTCTCCAACCACCGAGACAGGAGGCTGCCTGAGCGGAGCAGCCGCCCCCAAGCTTCCACATGTGGAGGTGCACGCGGGGCCTATGGACGTAAAGCTCCCACACGGGGGGTGGAATCTGTGAATTCTGTCGCTGGCTCAGGGGCACTGACGTTACTCAGCCAAGTTTCAAACAGGCTGTCGGTGTCCACGTCAGTAATTATGTTATCAGCAGAAGAGAGTCTGTGTGGGAAAGCCAAGGAGTTGCACTTCACGGTGTCAGAAGTGTGACCGCCCATAGGCAAATCCAGAGAACAATAAACGAGGGGAGTTTGCTTTTATAGGGAAGGGGGGAGTTGGCAGGGCTTCCAATGGAGGCTTCCCATTGGCTGGGCCCCTTTTTTATTGGCTGGGCTGTGGGGGTGCTTGAGGGTGCCTAGGGCAGTTTCCTTCCTCCTGCCTGATGGTAAGTAGAGGCACCTTCCTGTCCAAGACATAGGCGGAGGCCTCTTCCCCTTTGGGGCAATTGGCATGCATGACAGGCACAAGGCCTCTCCTCCTCCAGCTTTGGCTGGCAGCGGTGGTGATGGCTTAGTCGCTCAGTCATGTCTGACTCTTGTGGCCCCATGGACTGTGGCCTGGCAGGCTCCTGTCCATGGGATTCTCCAGGCAGGAATGCTGGAGAAGTGAACGGAAATTACCATGAGTCTGTTACGGCTCATAAAGAGCGTTCGTTGGTCACCTCTGAGTGAAGACAGATGGACAAATGTGGCTGGATTGTCTATTGAACATGACAATCGACAGTCGAACCAGACGAGAAAGGTTGATTGTGACAAAAACATCGTCAAATTTGCAGATACTAAGACTCGAAAACAAACTGGTCTATGAAGTTATTTATTACTGTGAAAAATGGACATGTCGGAATATGCATTCCCCCCTTTTTTGAGAAAACACGTTAATGTAAAGAAAGTTTTGATCCATCACTTCCCTTTTCTGTACTGTTTATTGCGTGTACTTACTTTTCACTTTTTACATGACCGTGAACATGAAGTTCAGCAGGACAGCTTTCCTACCACTAGCTCTTCTTTCCAGGCCACTGTCATCACTGAACACCCAGGTCCTCCGGAGAGGGGAGCTGAAAGATCCGTTGGCATCCCCAGTGAGGACTGCAAAGGCCAGGTGTGTGGGAGGAGAGGGTGGGCTGTGGTCTCTGGGGGCGAGTGGCTGGACCAGGAGTGGAGGAGGCCACCAGCTTCTCCAGAGCACTGGCAGCCGCCTCTCTCAGCTGCAGAAGCTAGCCCCAATTAGACTGAGGCAGGTCCAGGGCCTCTGCAGGTGGTCAGGGGAGGGGGGCGCTGCCAGGGACGGGCCTGGGGTCTGTGGAAGCTAGGAGGGGTGGTGGACAGCTGGCAGAACCAGGGTAGACTGCTGGCTCCTGGACAGGAGGGAGCCCCATGGAGGAGGGTGGCTGTGGT
Source organism: Raphicerus campestris (assembly GCA_006410735.1). Lineage (NCBI taxonomy): Eukaryota > Metazoa > Chordata > Mammalia > Artiodactyla > Bovidae > Raphicerus > Raphicerus campestris. The sequence goes on along the minus strand of SJYW01014705.1, from coordinate 18,495 downwards.
GGGGTGGGAAACTGCTGCGGAGGGGTCCTAGGAGATCCCCGAGGGCCAGCCCAGCCTCTCCGACAAGGAGTTGGTGGGTATGAGCGTGAGCAGAGCCATCTTAGGGTTTCCGGGTTCGACTGAGGCAGTGGAGCAAACTCCCCACAGGTAGCGAGCAAGTGTGGGTCCTAGGCGGAGTTTCCGCCGGCGTCAAGGGGCCAGGGCCGCAGTTCCGGATGAGGCCGGCAGAGGGCGCGCGCGGACCGCCCGCTGCTCCCCAGTGAGCCCGAAGGGGCCTCTGCCCTCCAAGGACCCACATCAGCGGGAGGACAGGAGCACGCGAGGCTAGTCCCACCAGGCGTCAGGGAGAGGCCCACTTAACACAGGGCAGGCAGGAGAAAGACCTTCTCTATCTTGAGGCCCTAGAGGGCCCAGGCTGTCTCCAGCACCTGGGGGAAGGTAGCTCTTCCCGGCCACCTGTGGGCTGTTGCAAAGGCCCTGGGGCCAGATTGGCCTGCTGACGGAGACCGGGATGCTCAGGGCAGCCCAGCACCTGCGATTCTGCACGTGAGCTTGTCTCCCAGGTCTGTGGTTCTGCATGTGGGGTGGGGTCCATGTTCTAAGAATCTGGGCAGAGCTTCTCTCTAATTGGGGGAATCGGGGGTAATCTTTGCCTTCTTGGCAATTTTACGTGTTTTCCAGAGCTTCCGAAATGATCTTCTGTTGTTTTAAACCAAATGTTTTTGAGTAGGTGGTACCATGAAGTGGTTTAAAAACAGTAGGTGTTCAGAGAAATTGGCCCCTCCCTGCCTCCCACGTGTCAGTTACTTCCTCCTGCATCCTTCCCAAGTCTACAGAGAATACAAAATACAGACGGACATGGAGACCCTTCTCTCCCACCGCGGCTTACGGAGGACGGTGCACACACTGCCACCTCCTTGCTCTCTGCACCTCGTCTGCACCTGGGCATGGGTGGGAGGGACTGGCTGCTGTGAAGTCAGCTGCCAGACCTCACCACCCTCTTCTTTCTCCTTTTCTGGAGGAGGGACAGCGTGGGCAGTGTGCTTCCAGGCAGGGGAGCGGGGGAGCCCCTTGTGGCTGGCGCTGGGGCAGGGGAATTCTGGGCAGGACTGGAGGCTGGCCTTTCTGGAACCCCCTCCATCAGGTGACTACACAGTGAGAGTGAAACTGGCTCCTTTCAGAAGCTGCAGCCCCGGGGTGGCCTTCAGGGTGGAACTCTCAGGACAGGGAGTGGGTCGTGTCAGGAGGCTGGCTTTACCAGCTCCAGCCTCTGCTCCGGGGACAGCTTCAGGCGCAGGGGGACAGCACACATCCAGGGTCCCAAGTAGGGGCCCATGTTGACCCTGCTGCCACAGGGCTGAGTGCTGATCTCCCAGAAGCCTGGCGTAAAGGACAGGAGGTGACATGTCCAAGGGGACTGGCCATGCCAATGAGGAGTGGAGGTGCCCTGGGCATTAGGAAGTATCCTGGGGCGCTGATGAGGGCCTGGGAGAGGAGACCCCAGGCGGCTGAGCAGGCGCCAGGGGCCGCGGAGGGGGCCTCAGGCAGAGTAGGAAGCGGCGGTTGCACCGTCCCCTGGGGTCTGCAGGCCCAGTGAACAGCAGATGGGGCCTGCCCTGCCTGCTTGGGAGAGCTGAGAAAAGCCAGGAGCCACAGCAGCGTCGACCTGGGTCTGTAGCCAGGCCCACACCTCTCTGGGGGGGCACCAAGGTGGGGGATAGAGGCCCCAGGCCCCACAGCCCTCAGGGAGCAGGCAGATGACGCAGGCCCCGGCAGGGTTCACTGGGGCTGTCCCAGTCACCTCCCGGACGGACGGCTGCCTCGGAAACTGAGTTTTGCTTTCTTTTTGGCAGGAAGGAACCTGCATGGGAATCCCCCGCGTTGCCTGACGACGACCGGAGTGAGTCATCCCTTCCCAGGCTGCTAGGACCGAGGTGTCACCTTCTGAGCTGGTGGTGGGTGTGGGCTGGCCACTTCTCTGTCAGCAGCCCCTCCCTGCGGAGCCTCCGTCTTCCGGCCTCTCCAGGGCCTGCGGCCAGAACCACACACACACACACACACACACATACACACACATGCACGCACGCACGCACGCATGCACTCTATGTGTTGGTCACTGCATGCAGGGAGACCCTCTGAACTGGCAGTCTGAAAGATACGAAAGCATTCTCATGTTGGAAGCCTCTCCAGGACCTTCATGATTAGCTCAGCCCTGTCAGTGCCAAGGGCTGCAGGCAGCCGCCTTCTGGGGAAGCAGGACTTTCGTCCAGGAAATCTCTTCGGGAGGCAGGGTGGGCTGACGGGGCTCTGAGCCCAGCACCTTTGTGCTGTCCCAATGCTGGAAGAGTGAGTGAGGTCTGAGCCTCCCTGGGGACGTACTGCAGAGGCAGGTGAACAACTTCCAGATTTTACTCTGAAGAAAGAGGGGTGCTGCTGTGGGGAACCTCCCCCCTTCGCTGCCTGTGGGTTCACGTGACAACCTCGGCTGCCCCAGACCCTAGGAGAAGAGACCTCCTTACCCCTGAGAGCTCCTGAGTTATGAGCCTTGAGAAAAAGGCTCATGGAGCCCATAAGAGGGGACAGGGCGGGGGGCCGGGGGCAG
>SJYW01014705.1:2582-15629 GCA_006410735.1 Raphicerus campestris | reverse complement strand
CTGCCCCCGGCCCCCCGCCCTGTCCCCTCTTATGGGCTCCATGAGCCTTTCTCTCAAGGCTCATAACTCAGGAGCTCTCAGGGGTAAGGAGGTCTCTTCTCCTAGGGTCTGGGGCAGCCGAGGTTGTCACGTGAACCCACAGGCAGCGAAGGGGGGAGGTTCCCCACAGCAGCACCCCTCTTTCTTCAGAGTAAAATCTGGAAGTTGTTCACCTGCCTCTGCAGTATGTCCCCAGGGCTGTCTCTTATACACATCTGGCGGGGATGCTCGAGGGAAGTGTGTTGGTTGCTCAGTGCCGTCGGATGCTCTGCAACCCCAGGACTGTAGACTGCCAGGCTCCTCTGTCCGTGGGATTCTCCAGGCAAGAAAGCTGGCGTGTGTTGGTATGCCCTCTTCCAGGGGAGCTTCTCGACCCAGGGATTGAACCCAGGTCCCCCCGCATTGCGAGCAGATTCTTTACTGAGTCTGAGCCACCAGGGAAGTGGCAAACTCAGCCTCGAGGTTCACAGAACTCGTGCTGGACGCAGGGTGGCCCCGCTGCTGCGGGCAGGGCTGTGGTGTTTGGGACTGGGGAATTCCGACTCCCAGTTGTGATTTATGCAGTGTGATCAGAGTACTTCTGGATGCCGACTTGGCTTCACAGCCTGCCTGCTTTCGTTCACTCTGTCCTTGAGCACTTTACTTGGCTTCCGATGCTCCCCTGGAGCAGGGGTGCCCAGTGTTCTGTGCGACCTGCCAAAGGAATCTTGCCTGTCCCTTCCTGCAAGATGGGGAGAGTCATCCCTTTCCCCCGTGCTGGTGTCAGAGGAGACTGTTCTCAGGTATTTAGAAAGCTGTGTCCCACGGGAGAGAATCCGAATCGTCCCCAGCCTCCTTCAGCAGGTAAGAAATGCTTGTCCTGGGGTCCCACACTCAGAGGCAGTGCCCTGGCCCTCGCGGCGCGGTCCTTTTGTTCTGGTCAAGACTGCGGCCTCCTTTCTAAATGTTTCCACTTGTGTACTTGTATGCCAATGGTATGCATATTTGGTTTCTTTGGTGGTAAAATTCACATGGTATAAAATTCACCACTTTCAAGCTTACATTTCAGCGTCATCTGTACTTTTGCAAAATCTGGCAACCGTCGCCGCTACTAGATATAGAACATTTCACTACTCGGAAAGGAGACCTCCCTTTAGGTCTTCCTACCCTTTAGACGGGAAGGAGGAGGAGGGCATGGCAACCCACTCCAATATTCTTGCCTGGAGAATCCCCATGGACAGAGGAGCCTGGTGGGCTTCACTCCATGGGGTCGCAGAGTCGGACACGACTGAGCGACTCAGCACAAGCACCCTTTAGCTAGGCGGGGTCCGTTTGTACTTTTTCTCATGAAGGTAACCCACTCTCGGGCCCAGCTCTGCGCCGGCACCCTGGGCCTGGAGTTGACGCTCCATGGGTGAACAGGGACCACCGGCATAAGGAGCCGCGGACTCCTTCCAGGAGAGAGCCCACGGGAGACTTAAGTACCCAAGGCGCGGCAGCCCCGCCCAATCGGCGCCCGCTGAGGCTCCCTGCGCGCTTCTGGTAGGCTCCAGGGTCAGTCCGTCAGGAGGCGGGAGGGGCGGGGACAGGACCGGCCAATCGGGCCCCCNCGCCCAATCGGCGCCCGCTGAGGCTCCCTGCGCGCTTCTGGTAGGCTCCAGGGTCAGTCCGTCAGGAGGCGGGAGGGGCGGGGACAGGACCGGCCAATCGGGCCCCCCGTGGCTCTCTGCAGGCCCTTGGAAGGCTTTTGTGTCAGTCCGTCAGGTGGGCGGGCCCTGACTAGGCGGCGGGGAGAAGTGTAGCCAATCGGTGCTCGCTACGGCTTCCTGGTCGCCTCTGGTAGGCCCCCACAGCAGTCCGTCAGNGGCGAGAAGGAGCACCACCTGGAGCACCAGTGCCCAGAGCGGAGCCTCAGCTGCCGGCACTGCAGAGCGCCCTGCTGCCCGGCCGACATGAAGGTGAGCATGCGGGGTGGCACGTGGGGCTGCGTCTCCCTCCCTCGGCCTCCTGGTGTCCAGACAGCCCCAGCCCCAAGCCTGCAGACGCCCCCTGCACGCTGGGCCGGGGCTCTGATGGCCACCGCACCCCTTGCAGGCACACCACCAGATCTGCCCCAAGTTCCCCCTGACGTGCGACGGCTGCGGCAAGAAGAAGATCGCCCGTGAGAAGGTGGGCGCTCTGGGCGCGAGGGTGGGCTCCATGTCTCTCCCGCCCCCCACCCCCCATGGCACTGCCCGGCGTCTGCGCCTTGGGCCCGTGGGGGCGGGGACCTGGTGCTGGGGTGCCCGCACTGTCAGGGCTCCCTGTGCCCTGGGGGCTCTGTCTCTGAGGGCGGGCGGGCGGGGCGGGGCGGGCAGCGCAGCGGCTCTCATCTGCTCCCGCAGCGCGTGGCCTCACAGGCCCCTCTCGCGTCCCTGCTGGCTGGGCGGGAGCTGGCCTGTGTGGCCGGCTGTCTCTGCAGCCCTCAGCTCTGGGAGGACGAGAGCCCTGTGGCCTGTTTTCGGGGAGGCCGCTGTGGTGCACCTGACAGAGTCCGTCTGTCTTTCCCTTAGAGCGTCTGGGGCCGCTCCGTAGAGAGAGCTAGTTCATAGCTGTGTTGAGCCGTCATGGTGCTCCAGGGCAAAGACTGGGCGGTGGGTGCTTTCCGGGCACATGGGGGCTCGAGTCCCTCCCAGGCTGGGAGGGGGCCCGTCCTGACCCTCCCTGCCAGCCTTGGTCCCTCAGGCCTGGCCGCAAAAGGGGTGAGGACTGCATCCCCGCTGGTTTCTGGTGGCAGTGCTCAGGTTGTGAACGTGGCCAAGAGCCTTTCTGCCTTGAGTTTTACCAGCATCCCCCCCTTTTTAAATATTGGTGTGTAGTTTGATCCCTGGAGGAAGGCATGGCACCCCACTCCAGTATTCTTGCCTGGAGAATCTCATGGACAGGGGAGCCTGGCGGGCTACAGTCTGTGGGGTCGCAAAGGGTCAGACACGAGTAAGCGACTTCTGCTAGCTCACCACCAGCCTTAGAGCCCCGGGACCATAAATCGGCTATAGGGGAGAGGACAGCGGGGCTGCTTTCTGGGACTCGGAGGCCTGCGTGGGGAATAGAGGCTCCATGGATGATCGGAGATGTCATCAGCCTGTGCTGGCTTCAAGCACACACATGGCCGAGTTTGCACGTGTGCGTGTGAGCGTGTGTGTGCGCGAGTGTGCACTGCAGCTTTGGGAGCACCTTGCTGGGCCTTGTCTGGCCTGAGTGTGCAGAAGCCGCTGGGGTGGGTCCGGGGACCTTTGCTCGGACTCTGACCTGGTCGGGGCCGCAGGGGTGAGCGGCCGGAGCAGAGGCGGAGCTGTGTTGACCCCAGGCCCGTCAGTTTCAGGACCACGTCCGGGCATGTGGCAGATGCCGAGTCCCGTGCCGGTTCCACGCCGTCGGCTGCCCCGAGATGGTGAGTCTAGCTCTGCAGGTGGCCCGGCTCCGCGTTCCCCGGCAGAGGCCCTTCTGGGCATGCCTCCACTCTTGTTCCAGCCCGGCCCATGCGCACCTGGCTCTGTCCACTGTCCTCCCAGTGACCCCAGGGCCCAGCCCCGGGCACCCAGGGGAAAGGATGCCCAGCATGTTGCGGCCCCGAGGCCTGGCCACGCCCCCTGCCCGTCTGCTCACCTCACTTCACCGGCTGTTCCGGGCAAAAGCCCGTGGTCACCCTGGACCTGCTCCTGTCTCTCGTCACGTCCAGTCTCTGGATGAGCGTCCGTCCCTCCCAGGCGGCCCCTAGCCCTCCCCGCCCCGCTTCTGTGGCCTGCGTGGCCCGCTGTGAGATTGTGCTCCAGCTACTGGCCCAGCTGTCTTCCAGCGCCCTGACTTTCTCTGGACCTTGAACCCACCTCCTCTCTGCAGCCGCACCTGCCAGCTTCTCTGCGGCTCCCTCGGGCCTGGGCGGCTCCCTGTGTGCGTGGCCCTGGCCCTCTCTCACCGGTTCCATGTCCCTGAGGGCTGGGTGTGTACAGGCCTGGACCCAAGAGATGGGCAGCCCAGCCCNGCTGTCTCTGCAGCCCTCAGCTCTGGGAGGACGAGAGCCCTGTGGCCTGTTTTCGGGGAGGCCGCTGTGGTGCACCTGACAGAGTCCGTCTGTCTTTCCCTTAGAGCGTCTGGGGCCGCTCCGTAGAGAGAGCTAGTTCATAGCTGTGTTGAGCCGTCATGGTGCTCCAGGGCAAAGACTGGGCGGTGGGTGCTTTCCGGGCACATGGGGGCTCGAGTCCCTCCCAGGCTGGGAGGGGGCCCGTCCTGACCCTCCCTGCCAGCCTTGGTCCCTCAGGCCTGGCCGCAAAAGGGGTGAGGACTGCATCCCCGCTGGTTTCTGGTGGCAGTGCTCAGGTTGTGAACGTGGCCAAGAGCCTTTCTGCCTTGAGTTTTACCAGCATCCCCCCCTTTTTAAATATTGGTGTGTAGTTTGATCCCTGGAGGAAGGCATGGCACCCCACTCCAGTATTCTTGCCTGGAGAATCTCATGGACAGGGGAGCCTGGCGGGCTACAGTCTGTGGGGTCGCAAAGGGTCAGACACGAGTAAGCGACTTCTGCTAGCTCACCACCAGCCTTAGAGCCCCGGGACCATAAATCGGCTATAGGGGAGAGGACAGCGGGGCTGCTTTCTGGGACTCGGAGGCCTGCGTGGGGAATAGAGGCTCCATGGATGATCGGAGATGTCATCAGCCTGTGCTGGCTTCAAGCACACACATGGCCGAGTTTGCACGTGTGCGTGTGAGCGTGTGTGTGCGCGAGTGTGCACTGCAGCTTTGGGAGCACCTTGCTGGGCCTTGTCTGGCCTGAGTGTGCAGAAGCCGCTGGGGTGGGTCCGGGGACCTTTGCTCGGACTCTGACCTGGTCGGGGCCTCAGGGGTGAGCGGCCGGAGCAGAGGCGGAGCTGTGTTGACCCCAGGCCCGTCAGTTTCAGGACCACGTCCGGGCATGTGGCAGATGCCGAGTCCCGTGCCGGTTCCACGCCGTCGGCTGCCCCGAGATGGTGAGTCTAGCTCTGCAGGTGGCCCGGCTCCGCGTTCCCCGGCAGAGGCCCTTCTGGGCATGCCTCCACTCTTGTTCCAGCCCGGCCCATGCGCACCTGGCTCTGTCCACTGTCCTCCCAGTGACCCCAGGGCCCAGCCCCGGGCACCCAGGGGAAAGGATGCCCAGCATGTTGCGGCCCCGAGGCCTGGCCACGCCCCCTGCCCGTCTGCTCACCTCACTTCACCGGCTGTTCCGGGCAAAAGCCCGTGGTCACCCTGGACCTGCTCCTGTCTCTCGTCACGTCCAGTCTCTGGATGAGCGTCCGTCCCTCCCAGGCGGCCCCTAGCCCTCCCCGCCCCGCTTCTGTGGCCTGCGTGGCCCGCTGTGAGATTGTGCTCCAGCTACTGGCCCAGCTGTCTTCCAGCGCCCTGACTTTCTCTGGACCTTGAACCCACCTCCTCTCTGCAGCCGCACCTGCCAGCTTCTCTGCGGCTCCCTCGGGCCTGGGCGGCTCCCTGTGTGCGTGGCCCTGGCCCTCTCTCACCGGTTCCATGTCCCTGAGGGCTGGGTGTGTACAGGCCTGGACCCAAGAGATGGGCAGCCCAGCCCTCTGCGCTCTGGGAGGCGGCCTGCTGGCGGCCCGGGCCTCGGCACCCGCCTTGTTTCTGAGGTTGATGGGGGTGGGGCCCTCTCCGTCCCCGGGCCTGTGTGCCCTCCTGCTTCTGGGCAGCGCGGTGCTGGGCATTTCCCACACGGGCCCGAGGGCTGCTCGCAACCAGTGGAGGGGCCCAGGGTGTGAAGGGCCCTTCTTGGCCTATGGAGGGCCCCGTCCTGTTGACCTCATGGCTCGAGCAGCGACCTTGGCACAGCCTCCACGTCAGGCGCCCCAGGCTCCCGGGTGCAAGGCCCCTTTATCTGTGCTTTAGACTTTCTTAACCCTTCTGACCTTCCACACTCGCCGTGGAGCTTTGCAAGGGCCGTGGCTGCAGAGTCACATCTGTGCTGGGGGGGGCGCTACCTGAAGGTGCACTTTACCCCCACCCCCCGCCGTGCGGCCGCGGCTTTAAAGGCTCCTCCGGCCCAGCTCGCACGCGCGAGGGCGAGGGCGGCTGCAGGGAGGTCTGTCCCGAGGGCGGCTCAGGCTCGAGGGCAGCTGCGGGGAGGTCTGAGTCCCAAGGATGGGGGTGAGCGGCTCGCCTTCGCTGCGGGGAGGTCTGAGTCCCGAGGATGGGGGTGGGTGGCGCCACGCTGGCAGCTCAGTGTCGGAACTCGCCTTCCTGCCGCGCTCGGCCGCCAGCGTCTGCCGAGGTCTGCGGCCGGGGCCTGGCGGGGCTGACACTGTCTTCCCGGCAGGTGGAGAGCGAGCAGCAGCAGGAGCACGAGGCACAGCGGCTCCAGGAGCACCTGGCCCTGATGCTGGGCGCCCTGCTGGGCGCTGCGCAGCCCCCGGGGGACGGCCGCCCGCTCCTCGGCCAGGCCGAGGGTGCCTGGGAGGCCAGCACACCCTCCAGGGTGGCAGAGCTGCTGCAGAGGTGCGAGGCCCTGGAGCGGAAGACGGCTACCTTCGAGAACATCGTCTGTGTGCTGAACCGGGAGGTGGAGCGGGTGGCCGTGACGGCCGAGGCCTGTGGCCGGCAGCACCGGCTGGACCAAGACAGGATCGAGGCCCTGAGCAACAAGGTCCGTGCTGGTGGCGGGGTGCAGCCCGCAGTGCCAGGCTGCCTCAGACGGGCTGGGGGCCACGGGGTGTCCGAGCCAGCGCTGGAGGGTGGCGACTGCGTGTCCGGCAGGCTCCCTGCTCCCCCAGTGCCTGCGCAGAGCTCCCCTGGGCCCCTCGCCCGACGGGGCAGAGCTCTCCCAGGGTCCAGCCGCAGCAGGATCCAGGGGTACTCTCAGGATGGGTGGCATTGGTGAGAGAGAGAGATGGGGAGACCAGGCTTCGGTGAGCAAGGCCCGTAACTTTATTTTCAAAAGGAGCTTTTATACCCTGACTTGTACATAGAGGGATATGAAAGATGCAAGGTCGTGCAGTGTCAGCCCAACACTCCAGCAGTTTTGCCCTCATCAAAACCAGGATTTTTTCTGAATGCCTTTCCGTAAACAAGGGTCTTATGTACAGTATCTTCTGGCCTGGAGGCCTGTTGACATTTTATGACCCTCTTTGGATAAAGGTTGATCAACCAGTATACTTCATTTCCCTTGAAGTGTTTTTTTCTTTATATTTCTAGTCTGCGTCAGCCTCAGAAAGTACTAAACAGTTACATTCTCACTGAGCAAAGGTGCGGTGGATTACAACAAAAAAAGAACTTACTAGCTCAAAGGTTTGATGTCGTTACTTCCAAGGCTACTCCTCGTTTTTCTCTCCTTCCAACTATGTTGAGTAATGCGCTCCCAGGCGCACAGTGGATAAGGGACACATGGAAACCTGGCAGCAAGCATTGGCCCAGTAATGAAGCCCTTTACCAGTGCTGTTCGAATAATTTTTCACCCCTTAAAGGGCTCCATGCCCATGAGGACGTCTAGAATGTGTAGGCTTCCCGTGCCTTTCATGGTTGGGAAGCTTGTGAACAATCATGTGCATCAGTTCCAAGAGTGAGGAGAAACCTGCCAAGAAAGCTAGAATGCTGACGGGGGGTTGAATGAAACACTCCCTTCATCCCCAGGAGACTTACCAACTTAGAGGCCTAAGTTGATTTGCCCCAGAGAAAGGTGGCGGGGACAGCCCCCTGCTAACATCAGAAGAGCTGGTGAGGGGCACGCAGCAGCAAGCAGCAGGCAGACAGATTCTGGTTTGGGGCAGATGCTCAAGCAGGTCCGGGGCCCCTCGAGTCCTGATCTGCCTCGCCTGTCAGGGCTCCTCCCCGTGACCTCGTCATAGTGGGATCTCCCGTGCGGGCTCCTGGCGTCACTCCTCTGGGCCCCCCGCCCCTCGCCTGCTGCCTGTGTGGACCCACATGCGTTTCCTCCTGGGTGGGGGTCTCAGGGGCACGGAACCCACCTGCGGCAGCTGAGCCCAGGAAGGCTGAGGCGCTGGGCGAGGGGCCGTCCTCCTGGAGATGGGGACAGGCATGGAGGTCTGCCACAAGCTTGTGCGTGCCGGACGGAAGCTGGTCTCCGAGGGCCTGGTGGAGGCGCGTCCTCACGGCCCCGCTCCCCAGGTGCAGCACCTGGAGAGGAGCATCGGCCTGAAGGACCTGGCCTTGGCTGACCTGGAGCAGAAGGTCCTCGAGATGGAGGCGTCCACCTTCGACGGCGTGTTCGTCTGGAAGATCTCGGACTTCTCCAGGAAGCGCCAGGAAGCCGTGGCCGGCCGCACGCCCGCCATCTTCTCCCCAGGTGCTCTTCTGGGCCTTCCTGCCCCCACCCCCGGGCTGGGGTCTGCTGCAGGCCTGCTCCCCGCTCCTCACCCTCCCCACTCTTACACGTCTGCCCCTGCTGCATCCAGTGCTCAGCCCTCTGCTCCTCGCTGGACGGGAGGCTCGTCCAGACCGGGGATGGCTGACCTTGGCCCTCTGCCCAGAGCCCTTTGAGCTGCACGTTGACCTAGTCCGAGCCCCCCGGTCGGCATTAGGGCCAGCGGGGCTCACGTTCAGGCCCTGTTACTGAGCGCTCTGTGCCCGTCTGGGCCGGTGGCTGACGCCTCCTCGAGCCCGGGCTGAGTGGCAGGCGCTGTGGGGCGGCCGCGTGGCTGGCCCGGCTCACCCCCTCCCCCGCCCTGTAGCCTTTTACACCAGCAGGTACGGCTACAAGATGTGCCTGCGCGCCTACCTCAACGGGGACGGCACGGGGCGTGGCACACATCTGTCTCTCTTCTTCGTGCTGATGCGCGGCCCGCATGACGCCCTCCTGCGCTGGCCCTTCAACCAGAAGGTGCGTGGAGGGCTGCCTCAGAGAGCTTGTGTGCCAGGGCAGCGGGCAGCCGGGCTGAGCAGGGACCCAGGTCTGGGTCTAGGTCAGGACAGAAGTGAGGGGACGCACAGCCCTGTGTCCCTCGCAGAGGATGTGGCGTCCCCGAGCGTGGGGCAGAGTAGTGCTTCTCCCCGGGGAGTGCTGCTCCTGGGCTGGGGCAGCTGGGAGCTCCTGCTGAGAAAACGCCCGTGAGCCAGGTGTTCTCAGAGAGAAGCCCCACGGCCTGCAGGCCACGCACCGGCGCCAGCCTTGGGCCTCTGTCAGTGGACGGGCCGGGACGGGCACAGACGGACTAGCCCAGCCGACCACGGAGCCCTGACTCCGTCGCCCTGGGCACTCTCCTCCCAGGTGACCCTGATGCTGCTGGACCAGAACAACCGGGAGCATGTGATCGACGCCTTCAGGCCCGACGTGACCTCGTCCTCCTTCCAGAGGCCGGTCAGCGACATGAACATTGCCAGCGGCTGCCCACTTTTCTGCCCTGTCTCCAAGATGGAGGCCAAGAACTCATACGTGCGTGACGACGCCATCTTCATCAAGGCCATCGTGGACCTGACCGGGCTCTAGCCGCCTCTCGCGCAGCGTGGCCCCGCACTGGCTGCACGCCTGCCGAGCTCAGTCCTGAAGGGCCGGTCCTGAGCAGGGCCGGGATGCAGGATGCGGGCTGCGGGCTGTGTGTCCCTGGCGGGTGGCCCCACAGGCCTGGAGCCCTCAGCCCACAGCAGGGCGGCTGCGGCAAGGAGCCCGGGAGAGGAGGGTCGGCCTTGGGCCTGGCTGGCGCTTGGAGGGAGCCCTGCTGGGCCAGCCTGACAGGCTGCACGCAGCGGGTGCCCCGTGTCCCCTGCCCTGCAGAGTGGGGGGGCCCAGCTCTGCCTAGAGACATGTCAACGTCCCCGTCTCGGGGGGTGTTAGCAGACCCTCAGCTCTCTGTGCTGAGTGCCGTCCTGGCCCCGGCCCAGGGGCAGTGACCCTGGCCGTCTCCCTGAGTGCCCCGTGGCTCTGGACGCTGTGGACCTAGGGAAGTCGGCTGTTCTCCTGGGAGACTGATTGCTGGGTGGCTTCCCTCCCTCAGGTCTCACCAGGGGCTGCGTGGAGAGCAGGGCCTCAGGCCTGAGAAGTGCCGCTGGCTTTGTCTTCAGTGGGGCCTGATGTGGAGTCGCCCCAGGAGCAGCCTCCCCCGCCCTGGGGGTCCCCTTGACAGCAGCCGAGCCCAGGAGGCCTGAGCACAGGGTGCAGCTCGTGGGCCCTGTCGGGGCCTCGGCCCTGGGGCCCCCGGCCGGGCGCAGGTCCTGTCTGCTGGCTGTCCACACCCAGCTGTGCTCGTGACCGCGACTGGGAGACTCGAGGGTCAGGTCCTCAGGGACCCCGTGACACGCGGGACGGGGAGGCTCCCTCAGCGCCGCCACGCTCGCTGCTCTGGTTTGAGACATTAAACAGCAGCAAAGCACGGAGAGTTATCAACTCCGTGCCTGACCTGAGTTAACCATGTACACGTTTTGAATTACATATTTTAATTAAAAAGAGGCGTTGCAGAAAAGTGGAGTCCTGCTGCCCCCCCTTGCGCCGCCTCAGCGGGCCGCGGTGCTGCCCTCGCCGATTCGGGCCTCTGCTGGGCGTGTGATTTCTGTCTCCGTGTGTGGTCGCCCACACGGGAGCCGTGTCCCCCGCGGGCCTCACCCTCTGCCCCAGGGTGGAGAGCCTGGCGTGCTGAGCCCCCCCGCCGTCGTCGCCTCCCTACTCGGCCCCCACAGACACACCCATGCCCGCGCCGCCCCCGGGGCTGGCGGGGCGTCCCTGCCGCCCTGCGTCCCGCCAGCCCTGGCACAGGCTCGCAACTGCGGCAGGCCCCTCCCGGCTGGAGGCCCAGGCCCGCGTGCGCTGCTGCGGCCGCTGCTGCGGCCGCTGCGGGGCGGCCTGCGTGTCCCGGACGCGTGGCTGACGGTCGTCAGGGGTGAATTGTGTTCCCCCAANCCCCGTCGTCGCCTCCCTACTCGGCCCCGACAGACACACCCATGCCCACGCCGCCCCCGGGGCTGGCCGCCCTGCGTCCCACCAGCCCTGGCACAGGCTCGCAGCTGCGGCAGGCCCCTCCCGGCTGGAGGCCCAGGCCCGTGTGCTCTGCTGCGGCCGCTGCGGGGCGGCCTGCGTGTCCCGGACGCGTGGCTGACGGTCGTCAGGGGTGAATTGTGTTCCCCCAAGGCTGCGGAGTGCTGTTTCTCGGTGCCCTTAGAATGCGACCTTGTTTGGAACGACAGCCTTTCCAGAGAGGAGTTAAAGGGAAGTGCTAGGCTGGGCGCAGCCCGGCATGCCCTGAGCCTGTGGACCCGCAGAGGGGCGCGCACACACAGGCTCGGGGTGCGCTGCGTCCGGAACCCCGGACAGCGGCGAGCCCAGGAAGAGCCCTGGAGGGCGCGTTCCCAGGAGCGGCCCCGCCGCCCCAGGAGCTCCGACTGCCAGCCCCAGGACAGAGAGGGGATCCGTCCTCCATGGTAAACTTCCCAATGCGCGACTCCCCGGCCGGGCCGCTTAGGAAGCCGCCGGGAAGGCTCCCCGGCCTCTGCCGCCTGGCTTCACCTCTTGCTGAGAGAGGCGCACTGGCCTCCCGGCGGTCACTTCTGCGCGTCCCTTTCTGCCGCGTGTGCTTTGAGGCTCTGCTGTTTCGCTGCACGCCCGTGTGGGACGGCTCTGCCTGCCTGATGGGCCAGCTGCCTCGGCAGGTGGCAGCGCTGGCCTCTCCCTGGTCGGTCGCCACACAAGCTTGCAGAACTCAAGAGAGGGTTTCCCGTTGCTGCCACTGCCGCCTCCTGCTCACATCATGCCCTTCCTGTCGGGAGAGCGCCTCCACCAGACCCAACAGTGGGGCCTTTCCACTGCAGACCTAGTTCCGGGCTATCTGCCGTTGCCCAGCACTAGGAAGATTGGCTGCTTCTGGGCCTCCCTAGGGGGCCAGCGGCTAGGGCTCTGAGCTTTCACCGCCACGGCCTGAGTTCAATCCCTAGTTGGAAGTGGAGGTCCCGCAAGCCAAGTTGTGCCCACCCAGAGTGCTGCTTCCTGGGGGCCCGGGTCTCTGGGAGGTCCGCATGGCCCCACACGCCGTCCCCAGGGTGAGCTGCGTCTCCTCTCCACCGTCAGCGCCCTTCCGTCTTCAGTCTCGCCTCTGATTACTTGTGTCCGGGTGTGCGTGCTGTCCCTGAGTCCTGCTCCACCAAATCTGCGGACGTTGTCAGCCGCTGCTTATTTGACCCGCTTCCTTCTGCCCACGGCCCTCAGATCTGCACGCCCTCACCTGCTCTCCTCTCCACCCTCTGTCCTCGTCACCTCTGCTGGCTCTCCTCTGACTTCCTCCTGCTGTTGAGTCTGTCTAGTGAGTTTGTTTCTTTGCTGAGACGTATCTGCCCTAACATCTGTGGCACAGCGCGTGAAGCTTGCTCAAGTGTCTCAGCAGCCACCGCAGCCCCGTCTGCTCACGCAGACACACTCGGCACCTCCGGGCGTCTCTTTCCCCCATTCTAGGTGGCTAGCTGTGCATTAGACTCGACGTGGACTTCATCTGGTCTGGGTCTGGCTAGGCTCAGGTTCATGGCCCCACTGCAACCTATGGGCTGGACCCCACATCTGCTGTGCCCCCCAAGCCCTCCTCTCTGGATGGCCCACGTGTGCTCCCCCAGCCCTGGGTGGGGACAGACCCTCCTCTCTGGACGGGCCCCGTGTGTGCACCCCCAGCCCTGGGCGGGGACGCAGGCCCTCCTCTCTAGATGGCCTGCATGTGCACCCCCAGGCCTGGGTGGGAACAGACCCTCCTCTCTGGATGGGCCCCGTGTGTGTGCACCCCCAGCCCTGGGCAGGGCGCAGGCGCTGCTCTGTGAGCTCACCAGGCCTCTGGTCAGACCCTAGGGAGCAGCCCCACAGTCGAAGGGCTCCTGGGCCTCGCAAGCCCTGCCCGGGCTGTTTCTCAAGGCGCTCCCTCTGGCCTGGTTGTCGGCTCCCCGTCTTGGCCCGGCCTGAAACCTGGCGCCTGTGGCCTGGCCGGGCCTCTCCAGGTGCCGCACCCGGGGCCACAGAGCCCCCAGGGGTCGCCCCGCCCCTCAGCACTCAGTCTGCTCCGTGAGTCCCCTCCTGCCCCTCGGTGGGCTGGC
>SJYW01014701.1:56789-72880 GCA_006410735.1 Raphicerus campestris | reverse complement strand
TTCCCAAGTTTTGTGTGGATAAATTATAAATTAATTAGCTCATTGAATTCTTTTTAACTTGTTTTTTCAGTCTAAGGACTGAACACACTGTGCACAGTAATAGAAACAGAAGCCACACAAAAAATTGAATGTTCAGGCATGATCATTTGTCTGTAAAATTGTGACATAAAAGTGTTTTGCATATTGAGCAGTTTATTTCCTCATGCCTGCCATTATGTTAGATGGTTTCTTAGATCTGTGATTTAGCACTTGACACTTGAGTTGGACACTTCTCCAGTGTCCTCGGCTTTGACTTGAATGTCACTGTATCCTTGGGAATAGTAAGCGTCACATTTGAAGCTCCAGGGATTTGGTAACTGTAGAGTCTTCAAAGCATAACTCAGTGTTGTTGTTTTTTTTTTTTCCAAGGATATAGCTTTCAAGTTACAGCAACAGTTACTCAAAACTATCTGAAACAATATTGTGAGTGTGACATTGGAAATACCAGTTAGGACAAGTTGATTTGTTTGGTGATTCATACATAGAATTCGTAGAGAAAAGCATCCTAGTAAAAATAGTTTTATACTACATAGTAATGTGTTTGCTCTTACACATTTCATTTTATTAGAAAAAGTAGTTTAAAATAATTTGCAATGAAACATACTGTAATGGATTCAGTTGTGTCCTCCCCTACCCCAACAAAGAAAGATATGCCCTATCTCTAATGCCCAGTACCTATGATTGTGAATTTTTTGTAAAAAGGGTCTTCACAGGTGTAATTGCGTTAAGGCTCCCAAGATGAGAGCATCCTGAATGATCCCGGTGGAGCCTAAATACAATGAAACACATCTTTATTAGAGACAAAGGGGATAAAGCCATGTGAAAATGATGGCAGAGACTGGAATGATGTGTTCACAAACCAAGAAATGCCAAGGATTCCTATAGCAACCAGAGGCTTGGAAAAAATCTCCTGGACAAGTTCTTCCCTAGAGTATCAATAGTCAGTCAATCTTGCCAGCACTTTTTGGACTTCTGGCCTCTAGAACTGGGAGAGGACATTTTAGTTTTATTCTTTTAAGCCATCAAGTTGTGGTAATAAGTTGCAGCAGCTCTAATAAACCAACATGTATGTATACTTATGCATAGACTAAAATGTCAGAAAATTGAAAAACTAAAGTAGGAAAGTGGTTACAGCATTTTGACTCAATGAGAGCTAAATAGAAGATTAATTCTAAATTATGGGTCTTCTGAACTTTTATCTCATATCTATATTAACAAAATGAAATAAAACCAATTGAATTTGCAACAACTCAATTTCATGTTACATTCCAAAATCATTAAATATAGAATGCTATAAATGAATACAGTGAAATAAAAATTTATAATTAGAAACTGATTAAAAATGAAAATTAATTTGGAATCCAACTATTTAATATATTTAGGGGAAATGCTTCCTGAGGCATAAATATATAGGGAGAAAGTCACTTGGGAAACCCTTAAATGCTTAAGTGGAATATTAAGGGTATTAACCAAATGGCGTTAATTGCTGTGACATTAAATAACTAATATCAGAACAATAGTCTTTATGTAAAAAGTCTTTCTAGTTTTTAGTCAATTATTATTTGTATAATTAGTGAATTATATAATTTACTAATAAAAATTGTATAATTAGTAAACTGTTTGCTAATCATCTATGCTATAGTTATTTAAAATCAAGCCAAAAAGAATTCAATCATATTTTGAGGAGATGTTTTTATGCCTTTTAAGTTAGGCCAACTCATAGAAAAGTGTTCCAAATTTATCTATTTAAATTTACCAAATGCCTCTTTAAGAGAACAAATAGCTGACATAATTTAGGTCATAATCCTCTTAAAACATATTTTAGAATTTTAGCATAAGGTGTTAAAAAAAACCTCTATCTAAATTATGTAGAATCTGGATGGTTACTGTCATTGCCAAGTATTATCAAAATAAATGTATGTATATAAATGTGAAAATTTTAAATTATTCATAAACTTCACAGAAGAGAGAGTTCTGACTAAATAAATAAAATATGGCATTAAGCCAGTGGAATGAAGAGAATTGAAATCTTTGGATAAATGTGTAATTAGTCACTGTTGACTAATTAATTCAACCCTTTTATTTCTATTCTAAGCTTTTCTTATTTAATACTAGAATATATAACAAATGAATATATTTTGAAAGACATTGTGTCAAAGAAAAGTTATCTCCTGATGAGATTTTTGATTAACTAGAGAAAAGTTCAGTAGAAGTTTAATGTGAAAAAGTAGTTACTGTAAATATGTTTGGTAACCCTATAATTTGTTCTGATGTGCTATTGAGTAAAATAAGTTTGTAAGATGATATGAAAATAAGTTTAAATAACTGATGTTTTCTTTCTTTATCACCTTTCTTCTTTTTGTGGGAGATGAAAGTAGGTATTTAAAAAGGGTATATTGAAGAGATATGCTTTAAAGGTTTATCAGTTTTATTTTTCTCAAAATGTCTTATTTTATAATGGGATACAGCTGATTAACAATGTGATAGTTTCAGATGAACACTGAAGGGACTCGGCAATGCATGTATTGATACATATATCCATTTTCTCCCATACTCCTCTCCCATCCAGGCTGCCTTATAACATTCAGCAGAGTCCCATGTGCTATACAGCAGATCCTTGTTCATTATAATGGTTCATCAGTTTTAGATTTGATTCCTTGTTCTACATGCTACAATACTGAATAATCAGTGCATGCAATATGCATGCAAGCTCAGTTGCTTCCAACTCTTCTTGACCGTGTGGACTGCAGTCAGCCAGGCTCCTCTGTCTATGGAATTTTCCAGGCAGGAATACTGGAGTGGATTGCCATTTCCTACTCCAGGGTAATCACATGTAAATAAAGCAGATTAGGTGCTCAATAAATGCTATATATTATTATTTATTTTTAAAAAATTTAATTTAGTGAAGTATAGTTGATTTACACTGTTTTATTAGTTTCTGCTATACAGCAAAGTGCTTCAGTTATTTATACATATATATGTATATATATGTCTTCCCTGGTGGCTCAGACGGTAAAGCGTCTGCCTGCAATGCGGGGGACCCAGGTTTGATTCCTGGGTTGGAAAGATCCCCTGGAGAAGTATATATATATATATACTTCTCCATATTCTTTTTCATTATGGCTTCATGTAGGATATTAAATATTGTTCCTTGTATCCACGGTAGGTGTTATACACACTATATATAATAGCTTACACCTGCTAATCCCAAACTACCAATCCATTCCTCTCCTACTTCTCCCCTTTGGCAACTGCAAGTCTGTTTTTTATGTCTGTCAGTCTATTTCTGTTTCATAGATGTACCCACTTGTGTCATACTTTTGATTCCACATATAAGTGATAGCATATGGTATTTGTCTTTCCCCTTGTGACTACTTCATTTAGGGTGATAATCTCTGAGTCCACCCATGTTACTGCAAATGGAATTCTTTTATTTCTTTTTATGGCTGAGTAATATTATAGTGTATATATGTGCCACAGCTTCTTTATCCAGCCACCTGTCAGTGGACATTTAGGCTGCTTCCATGTCTTGGCTATTGTGACTAGTACTGCCGTGAGCATAGGGGTGCATGTATCTTTTTGAATCATAGTTTTGTCAGTTAAATGCCCCGTAGTTGGATTTCAGGATCATGTGGAACTCTAATTTTAGTCTTTTGAGGGACCTCCATACTGTTCTTCATAGTGGCTTCCCAATGTACATTCCCACCAACAGTGTAGAATTTTCTCTATACTGTCTCCATCATTTATTATTTGTAGTGGTTTTAATGATGGTCATTTTGACTGGTGTGAGGTGGTACTTCACCTTAATTTTGATTTGAATAAATGCTATTTCATTTCTTCTTTACTCATCTTTCCTGGATATTCTAAATTTGGGGGAAGTAGTACCAATTGTCTTCTTTTAAAATCTGAAACAAAAATTGAAGATATTAATGGATTTTAATGAACTTATTGATTATTAAAAATATATGTCTTTTTATCCTTACTTATTAAGTAGAACATTAGAATGGGTTAGATAGAGTTCATGAGCATTTTTAAATAGTAGGAAAAATAGCTGACTGTTTCTGATATTTTCCTGAATGAAGTCAATATCAGGTGGACATATTTGTAAATATCTTTGCCTTAACATTCCCGCCGTCTTCAACTCCATTAACCTTCACCTTCATGAAATTTCAAAAACCCAGTCCCATGAACACACACTGGATTTTGTTATCTTTCAGAACTTCTACTTTTCAAAGATTTTTGGAAACATGGTGTTTCCTTTGCATTTCACTACTATTCCCCCTCCCTGTTTAACTGAATCTTTCATCTCATGAAGACTCCTAAGCCTTTAATTAACTGGTTATTTACTTATATTTATTTTTACTGATTTACTGGGACTTTCCTAGTTTCACTTTCACCTCATTTTACAGCATATCATATTCTCAGTATGAGCCAACACTCTTTTTATTGAAATCAATAGAAAAACAGTTAAGTTTGATTAAGGCAAAAAAAATAATAATACCTACCAGAAAGGCAAGGTTTAGCTGGTGCTCATGGAACCAGATAAATGGTTCTAAAACAATTAGCTAACCAGGTGGGAAAACAAACCGAAATATTTAATTTATATTTTATTTTTACATGAAAAAGCAAATTTGTAACTCTAAAAACAATTATAGATAAATTAAAAAAAATAAAATCTGGGTAGAGAAGAATTTTTAAAAGGACAGAAGTGGAAATATTTAATATATTACACAACCTTAAATTTTATTTCTATAAATCTGTACCATAATAACTAATATGAATTCTATTCAAAGAAAACTGTAGATTAAACTTTGTAATGCATACAAGTGATAAAATGTTGATAACCAGAGTATGAAAATAATTTCTACAAATCAATTAAATAAAAAGAATGGAAAATGTGCTAAAGAATCAATCAGGGTTCAGTATAGGAATCACATGGTACATTCAAAAAGGCTTTGAAAAGAGTTTAAAACAAGGGTTATTTAAAAGGTAAGGGCATGATTTAGGAAACCAGCTAGAAAGAGAGTAATTCTATAGGGCCAGCAGAAGAAGAAAGGGAAGAAAAAGGAAGCAGGGAAAAGAGAAGTTATCAGAACACACAGACAGTAAGAGCGTCAGCTGACAGGAGCTGTAGCCCTTGGCAGAGGAACACAACCAATCCCCAGCAGCCTGCAGGGAGGATGCCGACAGGACAGACATCCAGTATCACTCCTTTCTAATCTCTGGACTTTCTGCTAATGGTTCCCAAGGGCAAAGCCAACTGGAAGCCAGAGGGCATGGAAGCCAGCACCTAACTTGCACAATTAAATCTACGGTTAAGGGTGTCAAATCTAAGTTTCTAGAGATGTAAATTTTTGCCCAGATGGGTGATAAAAAAGATTCTGTTACAAATAGGTTTTAAGTCAGAGGGATCTGGGTATATTTTGTTAATAGGGTGCCAATTAAAATTAAATAAAATATCATGACTGAAGATATTATAGAGCTCCAGTATTGCCTATAGTCAGGTCCTTCAATTTGACAAGCTATTATACTATAGGCCCTTTGCCTCAGTAATTAGTTTGCTTGGTAATGAACAAGCCAGCAAGATCCTTTGAGTATTAAGGCTTATATTAGCCAAAGCAAATGAAATGGGGAGTGAGAGAAAGAAAAGAGAACTTATCATAAACTAGTTAGGTTGACAAGTGAAAGCCTATAGAGCGATGAAAAAGGATTTTTTTTTTCTCATTGACCTATGACGCATTTAAGATGTAATACAGAATGTGCAACACATATGTAAACGTTGTGAATTTGGTTCATGAAACAGAAATTGGCTGTTGTGAAAAACAATGCATTATGTATTCTATATTCATAAACCACATCTAGTCTTGCAAATAATGGTGTCAATTGTAGATCAATTTGTAAAACTCTTGGGTGCACTGTGGATATTATTGCCATATTACCACCATGAGGTACAATCTAAGTTCCTTACTCTTCAAAATGGGATCTGTCATGTCCGTTACACATAGCATTTGGATACCTGAGAATGTTTCTAAATTTATGGGACTTTGAATGGACCACTCTGAACCCCTGCGATGAGGACTAAGCTTTGTGTGGAAGCTTCTAGTTTCAGTAGGGAACAATGATAAAATAGTATCTCATTGGACATATAGTAGTAATTGCCATTGTTTTAAAAAAGCTGTCCTGTAGCGGAGGTAGCAATACAGCTTCTTAGTTATCTGATTGATACACATACTGGAGAAC
This sequence comes from Raphicerus campestris, assembly GCA_006410735.1. Classification (NCBI taxonomy): domain Eukaryota; kingdom Metazoa; phylum Chordata; class Mammalia; order Artiodactyla; family Bovidae; genus Raphicerus; species Raphicerus campestris. The sequence continues at coordinate 66,601 of SJYW01014701.1, read as the reverse complement.
AGGCCACTTAAATCACTGTGGAAGACACTATCATTTTAGCACAAAATCCTTCCATAAAATATTTTTAAAATGTATTTATTTCAATTGGAGGCTAATTTACAGTATTGTGGTGGTTTTTGCCATACACTGACATGAATCAGCCATGGGTGTACATGTGTGTCCCTGTACTGAGCCCCCCTCCCACCTCCCTCCCCATCCCATCCCTCTGGGCTGTCCCAGTGCACCAGCTTTGAATGCCCTGCTTCATGCTTTGAACTTGGACTGGTCATTTATTTCACATATGGTAATATACATGTTTCAATGCTATTTTCTCAAATCATCCCACCATTGCCTTCTCCCACATGTCCATTAAATCAGTGATGCCATCCAACCATTTCATCCTCTGTCATCCCCTTCTCCTCTTGCCCTCAATCTTTGCCAGCATCAGAGTTTTTTTCCGATGAACTGACTCTTTGCATCAGGTGGCCAAAGTACTGGAGCTTCAGCATCAGTCCTTCCAAAGCATATTCAGTGTTGATTTCCTTTTTGACTGGTTTGATCTCCTTGCTGTCCAAGGGACTCTCAAGAGTCTTCTCTAGCAACACAGTTCAAAATCATCTATTCTTCTGCGTGCAGGCTTTTTTATGGTTCAACTGTCACATCCATACACTGCTACTAGAAAAGACCATAGCTTTGACTCTATGGACCTTTGTCGGCAAAGTGATGTCTCTGGTTTTTAATTACTGTTGAGTTCCTTCTAAATGCTGGGCATTATGTAGGCCCTTTATGCATCTGCCAAAATAATATGTGTAAGTCTCAGAACTGTGTTGGAAATATTAGTAAATGTGCTACTAATACTTAAAATCTTCCAAAAAACTATACAGAGGAAGTGAATTTATTGGGTGCTGAGATACATGTTAAACTATTCACTATGTTAGCAAAATGAGAGTGTGAGTTGTTCAGTCATGTCTCTTTCGGCCCCACAGGCTGTAGTCTGCTAGGCTCTTCTGTCCATTAGATTTTCCATGCAAGAATACTGGAGTGGGTAGCCATTTCCTTCTTCCCTTCTCCAGGGGATCTTCCTGACCCAGGAACTGAACCGAGTCTCCTGCATACATGGATTCTTTACCATCTGATTTCTTTACCATTCTTTCCCATCTACCAGGAAAGCCAAGTAGAGTCAATCTTTGTACTTCCTGAGCACGTCATATGTGACAGATACTGATTCTAACTTTAATAATCTCTATATCATATCTTACCCAGGCAACCATCATGGGACTGTGTAATAATTTCAAACATTAGTGAATGACTACAGTAACATTGCTCTGGTTGATTGAATACAATGACATGTTACTAAGAAGAGTTAATAATGTAAATACTTTTCCAAGTATTTACAAAACCTAAGGATATAAGCTTATTGTAGAAACCTTATCCTGTGGCCAGTATCCTAATAATGGGTCATATAATACTATATTATTACTAATTTCTCACAAAGACCAGGATTTTAAAGGAGTATGAAATTAGAATGTATTTCTTATTAAATTAAATAGATAATTTCTTGACTTTTAGTTGGAGGAGGGGGGAAGAAAGATAACTTTTGGAAATTTGAACCTATCCTTTAAAGCCAAATTTCTACATAACTGAAAGTTACAGTTGGGAGTTTGGCCATAAGAAAAGTTGAACGCTTGATCATGCAGGCACCGAGCCCATGGTGCCTCACAATGCAAGGGTTTAGATCAGGCTTCTCAAAACAATAATGAAGTGTGTTTAGCAGCTCTTTTATTTCATTTTGGGGTTGTTAAAAGAATATTAAAGTCAAATCATGGAAATGAGACTCATCTGTATAAGTACGTTTAAGTAGGGATTACATAGAGATGAGTTAACTGAAAATATCTCCACTTCTAAGCATTTGAAGGTGGTTCTTAGTCACTTATCCCAAGTTAAATTTGATTGCTTTGGGATCAGGCTTTTATCCTTTCTTTTCAATAACAAAAATCACACCAGCAGTGTGACAGCTAAAGGATCCCTGAAAATTAAGCACTTTGTTGAGGAGAAGGAAAGCCTCATAAGTGGCTCAGTTAAAGTTTTTTTTTTTTTTTTTAACTTGTATTTTTTGTAGCTTTTGGTGGTTTTAGGACTACTGGGCTATGCTGCTGAATGTGCTGCAGTGGCTCATTTAAAGTTCTAAGGCAGTTTAAACCAGCATGCCTTTTTCATCACAGATAAGTTAAAAGGTTTTTTAAAAGTATTCTGCTTATTCATGGGAAGCTGGAATCCAGTAGGATTGCATATCTGCCACAACTTCAGCAAGTATCAATCTCCATTTGGCCTTTAAAAGACAGTGCTAGGAATTCTTTACACTTTTCCTACCTAGAAATAGACTGCAAATTTTATGGCAACTTTAGCTGTGAGCTCTTCATTTCAAGGCTCTACATCTTCATTTTAATACATTTTGCTGTTCTTTATTTGTGTGCCCAAGGAATACTAAATTCATGGTGGCTGTGAATGAAACAGATCATTGTAGCTTCCTTTAAACTAGAACTACTTGTAGCATGTAAGAGGTCTTGACCACAAATTACATCATTGTAGTTTTCACTACATTCTTTTCTCCATATGACACAGTAGATTGATTGTTTTTTACTATATATATATATATATATATACTTTTGGTGGTTTCACTGCTATATATAAATATGTATCCTGTAACTATATTGTCTAGACAGTGCATTGTATTGATATCAACACTGTCTCTTTATTCAAAATGAGAATAATTTAATATATGGAGGTGTGTAAAAAAGGGGGAAAAAGATGTCAAACCAGAGAGGTCCTTCATAGAATAGAGACATTGCTGTCCCCTGATGTCTTATATGATGCATGTAGCCTCAGACCTACTGTAGATATATAATGATATGTAATCAAAAACACACTATTCAGTTAAAATGGTCAATGTCAAACTAATTCTGCCTCACCAGACATTTCTTCCCATTTATAATACTCTTTTTAAAATAAAAAAAAGGGTCCACCAATTGAGATGTGTATATAATAGGGATGATATACAATTGTACTTCAAGCTGACTGCAAGCAATCTGTCAAAAAACAAAGCTAAATCCTGAGTAATAAAATCCACCCTATGATTGATATCTTGCATTAAAGTGTAAGTTGAAGAAAGCAATTTTGTTTATGGGAAAGTCTTGGCTTGGTACATTTTTCATGTCATATAAAGATGGAAATCTTACCTTATGGTTGTAGATTACAGTTATATTTCAGCTTCTGTAATTGTAAAAGGACACACATCTATTTTAAAATAAGAACCATTATCCTCTGATAAAAATGAGCTCATTTTAATATAGTTCTTTCTTCCAACACATATCATATTCTCTTTTGCTTTCATTCCTATGTTAACTCTTTTATGGTGCTTGATTTTACTGTGGTTTAGTAAGCAAATGTATCTTCTAAGAATTTTCAGAATTTCCAATTGTTGTGTGTTTGTGGACACTTCATGGCAGAAACAATGAATTACAGATAAAGAATTTATGTAACATTTAAGAATATTGTAATTTGAGGAAAACTGGGTCAGTATGTTCTCATTTTTCTACGTAGAAGAGAAAAGAGTGGAATATTAAAAAATCTTGTATAATTTCAGAAGCTTATCACTTTTTGATTTCTTTGGATTGAATACTTGAGAACTTTCTAAAAATGTACAGTATATTATGGTTTACAAATTGCTAACACATACATTGTTAATCTTCATCTGTCCATTGAAACTGGAATTAATGTTATTATGATTTTTATCTTTCTGTTTTACATACCAGAAAACTGAGGCTCAGTGAGGGTAAATAACCTGCCCAAAGCCAACCCTCTAGAATTTAGCAGACTCTAGTGTTCTGATGCTGTGGCATTCTAAATCATGTAAGCTCACTTGCCTTTTGATTAAAATATGAATTGACCAACTCTAACACTGGCATTACCCTAGTTTGGTTAAACTAAAGCTAATCTAAAAAGTTGCAGATCAAGTTAAGTTTTCGTTTTTGGAGAAGTGCATGTAGGTTTGGATAAGAGAATGGGAACTGGTATTGAAAGGGATGAAGAAGAAAATTGTTATCTCTGAAATAATAAGTATATTTTCATTATACAGGTAATTAGTGCTTAATAAATATTGAGCAAAAATGGAAACATCAATGCTACAACATATCTGTGTAAAAATGGTGAAACCTGAGCAGTATATTTTCTCTATTGATTCTCTTTGTATACCATGCAAAAGTTTCTTCCTTAGAAGGCGATTAGCTAAATTTGGGTTCACGCCAGTATTATTCAGGTCTGCATTTCTCTTTCGGATGGTATCGCAACTTCACGTCCTTCTGCCTTTCTGATTCCCTATGGGGTAGGCTGGTTCTAAATGGTTGCCAGTGATTGAATCCTGATTTCTGGCATTCACATTCTTGTGTAATTCCTCCTGTCTGTGTGTAGGGTGTCTTAGAACTTGCTTCTAATAAACAGAATATGACAAAAAGGCCAGATGTCATTTCTGATGTCAGGCTATAAAAGAATGACTGCTGTCTTTGCCTCTTTCTTGCTACTCCTCCCTCTTTGGCTGACTTTGACGAAGCCAGCTGCTATGTTGTGAGCTGCCCTATGGAAAGACCCATACTGTGGTAAAAAACTGAGATCCCGTCTGCTAGCCCAAGGAGAACTAAGTCCTGCTAACCACCACTGAGTAAGCCTGGAGTCAGATTCCACGCCATTTGAACCTTGAGATTGTCGCTGCTTTGGTGCCCACTTGGATTGGGGCCTAGTTAGAGACCCTAAGCTGGAGGACCCGTCTGATCTGGGTCCAAATTCTTGACCCACAGAATATATGTGGAATGTTTTCAACTGCTATGCTTTGTGGTAATTTGTTACTCTCCGCAGTTCAGTTCAGCTGCTCAGTTCTGTCTGACTCTTTGTGACTCCATTGACTACAGCATGACAGGCCTCCCTGTCCATCACCAACTCCTGGAGTTTACATATCCATTGAGTTGGTGATGCCATCCAGCCATCTCATCCTTTGTCGGCCCCTTCTCCTCCTCCATGAAGAGTTTCATGGAAATAATATACGATGATATGATAAAGAATATATGTTACCCTTCTAGATATTCTATATCATATCATTGTATATTATTTCCATGAAAACTCATGTCATTATTTGAAATTATCTTTATTTATGTTACTTATTCTCTGTCTTCCTTCAATTAAAATATAAATCTTGTAAGAGTTGGAACTTTATCTTATTCATCTTTGGTTTTGCCTTGTCTAGAACAGCACCTGGCACTTTTAGTTACTGGTACTCAGTAATTATTGGTTGAATAAATGAAAGAACAAATTTTACTTGAAGTTTCCTTTTTAGGCCTTTGTTTTTGTCTCTCTCTAAAATAGAGAAATAGCTTAAGGCAAGAAAATTTGATTTTTCTTTTTATCACTACCTATGTATGGATGTGAGAGTTGGACTGTGAAGAAGGCTGAGTGCTCAAGAATTGATGCTTTTGAACTGTGGTGTTGGAGAAGACTCTTGAGAGTCCCTTGGACTGCAAGGAGATCCAACCAGTCCATTCTGAAGGAGATCAACCCTGGGATTTCTTTGGAAGGAATGATGCTAAAGCTGAAATTCCAGTAACTGGCCACCAGAGAGTTGACCATTGGAAAAGACTCTGATGCTGGGAGGGATTGGGGGCAGGAGGAGAAGGGGACGACAGAGGATGAGACATGGACTCAATGGACGTGAGTCTGAGTGAACTCTGAGAGATGGTGATGAACAGGGAGGCCTGGCGTGCTGCGATTCATGGGGTCGCAAAGAGTCAGACATGACTGAGCGACTGAACTGAACTGAACAGAAGGATTATTTCTTAAACATTTTTTTAACCTGCTGCGAATCTTCCTTCTAACAGCTGTTTCACTATTAGCTTCTCCATATCCAAAGGTCTTTGTGTACAATATTTTCATCACTTTTACTTCGCATAACATTGGTGGCTCAGACTGTAAAGAATCTGCCTGCAGTGCAGGAGACCTGGGTTGGATTCCTGGGTCAGGAAGATCGCCTGGAGAAGGGAATGGCTGTTCACTCCAGTATTCTTGCTTAGAGAATCCCATGGACAGAGGAACCTGGAGGGCTGCAGTCCATGGGGTCACAAAGAGTTGGATATGACTGAGCGACTAACATACACACAGACACACATAAAAAACAACAAAAAAATTGACTTTCTGACATACAGTACATTTTCAAGTTTGCTTTTCTTTAGATTCTGAGCTTGTATTCACTAAAATTTTGATAGAACAACATATTCTCTGTAGTATTAAAATTGTTTTATTTTCCATATCATTTCCCTGTGAAAGCTGTTAGCTTCCTGAATAAAATTCATAAAAGTGAAAATAAGAAATATCTTCTCTATCTCTTCTCTCTTTGTCTCTCTTCTTGTGTCTCTATTGCTCTTCTTATTAATTTTTCCTGGAATATTGTTGGCTTCATAAAAGAAATTTCTGGCTTTTGGACCAAATTTGGTCCTTGGGTTCATTTAATTCAGTTCTCAAAAATTTTTTTGCTGTTGTCATTGATGTAGAAGCTTGTAAAACTTCCTTGTTTTTTGATGTATTGCAAAATGAATTAGGATTTCCTTTATTGTAAAACCTCTTAGGATTTACAATTATAATAATTAAACATTATAAACAGTAAACTCAAGGTTTAAAAAATGATGCCATCCTTAAAGTCTTTTTAATTATTTTCGATATCCTGACAGTCTTCTAGTAAGTTAGGAACTGAAGAATTCAAGAGTGAATTCTTGAGAAGGTGATAACACTTATAGGATATTTATGATAAGCTGGATACTATATTAGGCACAACATGTATTTCATCTTATTAAACACATGCATGAGAATGTGCTCAGTTGTTCAGCTGTGTCTGACTCTTTGTGACCCTATAGACTTAGTGTGCCAGGCTCTCCCGTCCATGGGATTCCCCAGGTAAGAATTTCAGAGTGGGTTGCCATTTCCTCCTCCAGGTGATCTCCTCTAGGAATCTCATCCCAAGGATCGAACCAGTGTCTCTTGCATCTCCTGCAATGGCAGGTAAATTCTTTGCCACTGATTATAAAGAGTCTTAAGATACTTTTATAAACTATTCCTAAGTGGATCCAACTCTCTGTCCTACAACACAGTCAGAGCTGAATTAAACAGCACAAATGATTTTTACGTAACTTCAACCTCAGCCAGGCCCTTAGCCAACTCGAGTCATTTCACTTTTCTATTTAGCCAAATAAAATCTCGCACATTCTGTACTTTTTAAAAATCCCTCACTCTTTCCTTGCCACATCACTCTCAGTTGATGATTTTTCTCTTTCTCTGAAGAGAGAAGAAATAGAAACCATGAGATGTTGCCTTCTTCATGTCCCCCTTCCTCTCTTCTCCTACTAATTTATTGTCACTGCTCTCTCCTCCTTCTCTCCTGTTAACATGGCAAGTTTATATTTGTTTCCATAGTGTGGATTAGATACTCTTTCGCCCTTTCAGAAACTAAGCTGTTAAGTATTCTCTTCTCTCCTTTATCTTTAATATATTCCTCTCAGCTGAACTCTTCTTATTAACAATTAAATATGCTGCATGTGAGTTTATTTTCAATTTTAAATGTAATATTTAAATGTGTGTTATACAAAGTTTATACAATGTACATGTTAATTTTATTATAAATATATAGAAACATCAATAACTATTTTCCTCTCTGCTGAGGAAAATAGTCACTCTCCTCCTCATATAAACATACTATTATCTTTCCATCTAAAACCACTTTGCTCATTTCTGCCTCCATCACTCATTTCTGTCTTCCTTTCCGAGTAACACTTTTGGAAAGAGCATTGTATACTCCTGTTTCTAACTTCTTTCTTTCCTTTTCCCATAGTAAGTTAATTGTATTAAAGTTACCAGCAGACATAATTAAATCTAGTGGTCACTTCTCAGTTGTGAAATTTCAGCAACATTGGCCACAGTTGAGAATTCCTTTCCTTTAGCCATTTCCACCTTTTGGCTTCCATGATGCTGTCTGGTTTTCCACCAGTTCTTTGTCTTTTCCTTTTCATTGCTTCTTGCTGAGTCTTTCTCATCTCCTTGACCTCCAATATGGGATTGTGCAAGGCTTGCTTCTTGTCTTCTCTTCTCTATTTAAACTCCCTTCTTTGGAATTCTCTTCTCTTCTCTATTTAAACTCCCTTCTTTGGAATTCTCATCAAGATTCAGTACTTTAAATATAAGGTGCCAACTCCCAAATGAATACTTAAAGCACAAATCTCTTCTCTGACCTTCATTCTCACATAACCACTTGACTACTTGTCCCCTCAACTCAAATATGTGACATGCATCATAAACTGAGCACGTCCAGAACTGAGTTCTCAGAGTTCTCTAATGAGTAAATGGAAAAGTCACTGTTCTAGTTTCTCAGGACAAAACCTTGGTATCATCTTTAATGTCTCTTTTCCCTACACACACCTGATATCTTAGGCTCTACCTTTAATATATACCTAGGACACAGATCCTTATATCTCCATCATATATGTATATATATATATAGAATATATATATTCTATCCTGATCAAAATCATAATTATCACTCACCCAGAATCTCTTAATTTATCTCCCTTCATCTACCTTTAACTTATGAAATAGCCAGAGAAAATGCAGTGAAACTCAAGGTGGGCCATGCTCAAAATCTTCCCAAGTTTCCCATTCCATTCTGGGAATGGAGTCCCAGTGCTCATAGTAATCCACAGGACCCTACATTATTTATGCGCATTTAAAATTACCTCTATTTCATCATCTCTAACTTCTACTTCTTTCATAGCCCTTTAGGTCTTCAGCTCTTCCTCAAACATGGTGGCTTGCTTGAAATTGAGACTTTTCTACTCGGCATTGCTTCAACCTGTGATGGTCTTTCACAAGATATTTTTGCCTTACTACTTTAATCTTTTCATTATAGAAGAGATGTTTTATTTTGTTTTCATCAGCCTTTCCCAATTAAGCATAAGCCCTATGTATTAGCTAGAGTAACAATAGCTGTTGCAACAAACAAGCCCCCAAATTTCAGTAGGCTAACATAACACAGTTTAGTTTTGGCTCATATAGGTATTCAGTTATTTTTATGATCAGTGATTCAAGAGGGCACTTTGCTGCAGTTATTCATTCAGAGACCCAAGTTCTCAAAAGCCCTGTCATTTCTAATGTCATTATCTAAGGCCATACTGGAGACCATTCCTGTTTCTTAAAGGTTATAGCACAGAAAAGAATGACTTTACTTACATTCCAATTTCAGTGACGATAGCCAGTAAGATAACCACATCTAAATGATAGCATGTGGGGAATATAGCCCTTGATTGGGCAGCTATGCTCCAATGGCAATGAAGAGTCTGAATGTTTGGTGAATTCCTAGCTGCCTATGCCCCATTCCATAAGAGCAGTGACTTTTGATTATTTTATGTATTGCTATATGTCCGATACCTAGAGCAGTTAAAGGGATAACTGAAATATAAGCAAACAAATAAACCATTTATGGATCCATAACCCCAGGCTTTTCCCTTCTCAGGCTTATCAAAGTGGTAGTCCAGACTTCCAGCTTTCATAACTCTTGTGTGAAAGTTAGGGAACTAATCAATAACTGATAGAGATTTGACTATGTAATATGTATATATATAATATGCAATATGTATATATATATATATACATATATATATATAGAAGATATATATATACATACATATACATATATATATAGAAGATATATATATATACATACATATACATATATATATATATATATATAA
>SJYW01014701.1:0-54421 GCA_006410735.1 Raphicerus campestris | reverse complement strand
GGTGATGGAGTGCCATTTTTTATCATGTCTCTAGCTTTCAAAACACCAGTGCATGGCTTAAATTATCAATCTGCCATCAAACTTCTTTCTCAAGTTGGTTCATCAGTCTGCCCTCTTAACTCCTATAGTGCTTTGTTCTCCCCTTATAATACTATTTACTAGTGTATCTTATAATTATTTATTCACAAGCATTTAATTCCCATTAGAATTAATCATGAATTCTTTATTGCTGTAGAGACCATTATTCAACACTTTCTGACTCTTTCAAGTTCCCCATTCTAGACTTAGACTTTAGTAGACTTAGAAAAGTGGAGCTTAACAGATGCTTACTGAAGTGAACATATCCAAAAAAGTCCATGAAACTTATGATTTACATATTCATACTTCAGACTATATTCTAAGGAAACACTTTAAAAACTAATTTAAAATTGCAATTAAAATAGGGTAAAAATTGAAGATCTCAAAAAAATATATTGTGAAGGTAGAAAAATTAATGGTGACATCCTAAAGAAGAATTGTGCAAAAATTAGACTCTATTAAAATTGACCTCAGACTTACATAACTTAAAAATTTGTTTATATACTGTATGACATAGATATACATAATTGTTGAAAAGCCTTTTTATGCATCATATATCAATCAATATACTTTTAAATTACAAATAACTGAAGTATGTAGTTGTAAAATAAAAAAATTCTCATATGTATTGGCTAAACAAGAAAGGAGATTCCAAATCAAAAATTAAAATATAAAAATAACATTTGACATATGAGATTAATATTTTCTGAAAGGATTATTTGGAATAAGTGTTTTACATGCCATAGCAAGCAAGATATAAAGAAAGAAAAAAAGAGACAGTAAAATGTCTCTTCCTGAGTTCAGAAGATGGGAAAACAAACATGGAAGTAGTAAGACTAAAAAATGATATAACTGGAAGTATGAATATGATATTATATTATATAACTGAATACAAACAGCATTAAAATGAAAGTCCCTCAGTCATGTCTGACTCTGCGACCTCATGGACTATACAGTCCATGGAATTCTCCAGGCCAGAATATTGGAGTGGGTTGCCATTCCCTTCTCCAGGGGATCTTCTCAACTCAGGGATCAAACCCAGGTCTCTCACGTTGCAGGCAAATTCTTTACTGTCTGAGCCACCAGGGAAGCCCATAAACAGTTTTATGAGGCGCCAAAACTGAGCAAAATATGATTAGAAAGAAAAACAGAGAGTATTAGGAAATAATTTAAACAAATAAGCTTTTTATAGTTTAAATTTCTAAGAACAAAAAAATGTTTATTAATGAATCCAGAGACAAAATGAACCAAACATTGGCACATAGAACATAATCATGCGTGAAAGAATATGCCAGCTAGGATTAACCAGGGTTTATCCCAAGGTTGCCAGGCTGGCCACTACTCAGGGGAAGTGATTAATACATTTCAACACTTTAAAAGAGAAAAATAGAAAAAAAATATATAATTAGATATATAATACAAGAAAATAATCAATAAAGTTTAATATTTATTCTTTAATTAAAACTTTAAAAAGGTATAAAGACCATATTTTATTTTTTTCATTGCAAAGAATATACATTTAACCAATTCCAATATGTAGCTAATGTTGATTTACAAAACCAATTATTGGGGGTTAGGGTGTGATTACTCACTTTATCAAGCAGCCTGATGATAGAAAAGAGCATCTACCTCAAGGCTAAGCTTGAATACTATGTTATCATAATGAATACAAAAGAAGATGTAAAACCTGACTTTAAATGTTTGAGTGATGCGTCATCTTTTATTTATATTAATGCTTTTGGATAAATTGAAGTAAATATTTAGAAATAATGTTTAGATTATTTTCAAATAATACGGTAGTTATTATTGCAGCAGTCATTATTAGTGGCAATGTATAAAGTGCTTTCTGATACTGATGCATATGCTTTTATGGTAATGTTAAAATTACAGAGAATATAAAAGATGAGGAAACTGCACCTGAAGCCAAGATAATGCTTAAGGTCATTTTGCCAGTTTTTAGCTGGGATTAGAATTCATGTTCGATCCTATCAGTTTAGAGACTGAGAAAATTATAATATTTCCAAATTAATTTGCTCTCTGATGTATTGTGTATTATTTGGAAGTATGTGCTAAAGGGGCCTCACAATGATCATTGCTATTTTTGATAGCAATGGTAATTTATCAGGGCTCAGTAATTCTTTGGGTTCTTTCTTACTGTAATACAAATGGAAGCAATGATATTTTGAGATAAGGGACTTTAGTACAAACCATTCAAGTAAAAGCAACTGGCTTTTATATTCAAAAGTGAAAGGAACAAAGGTGATTCATACTTTTATAAACTAAATATACAGCATTCTTGTAAATTATTTTGTGTTCTACAAAACATTCCAAATGGATACCAGCAACCATCATCAATACAGTTAGAGTCATGTGACATGGATAACAACTGAAAGATTAAGGCAACATAGATTGATTTTTCTCACTATAGATTGGACCTAAACTAAATGAATGAATTCAATTGACTATAATCCAATTCAAGCCTCCAAATATTTATTGAGTGCCTACTCTGTTTAGAAAGTACTTATTAAGGCATGGAGATCCCATGCTGGGTAATTTAAGACTTTTAACATTTTCCTTTTTACAAAATAAGAGTCATTAGTTAAGGAAATATATTTCTTTTTTTTTTTTTTGCACTTCTAAAAAAAAATTCAGTTTTCCATGAAGTCTGAGCTATTAAAAATAAAGAATACAAGTAAATATGAAATGAGACCTTATACATACACTATCTATTTTAGTTTATAGAAGGAAAAAAAATATTGCTTCAGGTATACTAAATGTAGTTTCTAAGCATAATGTCATAGCACCTAAGGACTTCCCCTACATATATGCCAAGTTGTTTTAGTCGTATCCAACTCTTTGTGACCCCATGGACCAAAGCTGGTTCCTCTATCCATGGGATTCTCCAGGAAAGAATACTGGAGTGTGTTGCCATTTCCTTCTCCAGCATTTCTTCCTGGCCCAGGGATCGAACCCATGTCTCTTACATCCTCTGCATTGACAGGTGGTGTCTTTACCACTAGTGCCACCTGAGGAGCCCATATACATACTTACATACATAGTTTTATTTCTTAATTCTAGCAGCAAACTATAATTTAATAAAGGATTCTGGCAACATAAGATCTGGACTTTCTGAATTGTTACCCTTGGCTTTGTCTGTTTCTATTGCTTTCTTTCATCTTGCACCATTTAAAATAAATTGCTCTATATTTGGACATACTCCAGAAAAAAGAAAAAAAAAACATTAAATCCTGGAAATAATTCAAAATTTGTCTGAATCTTTGGATTGCTTTTCCCCTAAAAGTTGATGAAATTCTGTTTGGTAGATGAAAAGAGCAAGGGTTTTGGGTTGGGCATGCCTGGTTTGAATGCAGTTTTCTCCACTTGCTAGCTACTTTCCTTTCTAAGTTGCTTCCTCAGATCTAAGAAGGAGCTAAATCTATCACTCAAGGTTGAGGTGCTTGCATGAGAGACAGTCACAGTTCATAAGTGTGGACAATGAAAATGTTTCTTTTTCTGTCCTAAAGATGAGAAAATAAATGGAATATCAGCAATAATAACTTATCTGAGTGTAAAAACACTGAAATGTTTTTACATGCGCTTAGAGAAAAAAAAAGAGCTATCATAAGAATAGAAATAATGATATAGGAGGCAGAATTCATAAATTGCGAATTACTGTTTGTTTTTTAGTCTCTACATAGTATCTGACTCTTTTGTGACCCTATGGACTCTAATCTGACAGGTTCTTCTGTCCATGGATTTCTCAGGCAAGAATACTGGAGTGGATCGCCATTTCCTTCTCCAGTGGATCTTCCAGACTCAGGGAACAAACCTGTGTCTCCTGCATTGGCAGGTGGATTCTTTACCACTGAGACATCAGGGAAGCGTAAGTTGTGAGATTTGTGCTTAAATGTTTGCTGAAATATATAATTCATAAAAATACGTATCAGGTCAGTGCAGTTCAGTTGCTCAGTAGTGTCCGACTCTTTGCAACCCCATGAACCAAGGTACACCAGGCCTCCCTATCTATCACCAACTCCTGGAGTCCACCCAAACCTATGTCCATTGAGTCAGTGATGCCATACAACCTTCTCATCCTCTGTCATCCCTTTCTCCTCCTGTCCTCAATCTTTTCCAGCATCAGTCTTTTCCAATGAGTCAGCTCTTTGCATCAGGTGACCAAAGTATTGGAGTTTCAGCTTCAACATCAGTCTTTCCAAAGAACACCTAGGATTGATCTCCTTAAGGATGGACTGGTTAAATCTCCTTGCAGTCCAAGGGATTTTCAAGAGTCTTCTCCAACACCACAGTTCAAAAGCCTCAATTCTTCAGTGCTCAGCTTTCTTTCAGTCCAACTCTTACATCCATACATGGCCACTGGAAAAACCATAGCTTTGACTAGACAGATCTTTGTTGGCAAAGTAATGTCTCTGCTTTTTAATATGCTGTCTAGGATGCTCATAACTTTCCTTCCAAGGAGTAAGCATCTGTTAAATGGCTGAAATCACCATCTACAGAGATTTTGGAGCCCCCCAAAATAAAGAGAACCACTGTTTCCACTGTTTCCCCATCTATTTGCCATGAAGTGATGGGACCGGATGGCATGATCTTAGTTTTCTGAATTTCAAGCTTTAAGCAAACTTTTTCACTCTCCCTCTTTCACTTTCATCAAGAGGCTTTTTAGTTCTTCTTCACTTTCAGCCATAACAGTGGTGCCATCTGCATAGCTGAGGTTATTGATATTTCTCCCAGCAATCTTGATTCCAGCTTGTCCTTCTCCAGACCAGCTTTTTTCATGATGTACTCTGCATATAAGTTAAGTAAACAGGGTGACAGTGCACAGACTTGACTTTTGGAACTTCCTTTTCCTATTTGGAACCAGTCTGTTGCTCCATGTCCAGTTCTAACTGTTGCTTCTTGACCTGCATACAGGTTTCTCAAGAGGCAGGTCAGGTGGTCTGGTATTCCCATCTCTTTCAGAATTTTCCACAGTTTATTGTGATCCACATAGTCAAAGGCTTTGGCATAGTCAATAAAGTAGAATTCAATGTTTTTCTGGAACTCTCTTGCTTTTTCAGTGATCCAGCAGATGTTGGCAATTTGATCTCTGGTTCCTCTGCCTTTTCTAAAATCAGCTTGAACATCTCGAAGCTCATGGTTCACGTATTGCTGAAGCCTGGCTTGCAGAATTTTCAACATTACTTTAGTAGAGTGTGAGATGAGTGCAATTGTGTGGTAGTCTGAGCATTCTTTGGCATTGCCTTTCTTTGCGATTGGAATGAAAACTGACCTTTTCTAGTCCTGTAGCCACTGCTGAGTTTTCCAAATTTGCTCGTATTGAGTGCAGCACTTTCACAGCATCATCTTTCAGGATTTGAAATAATTCAACTGGAATTCCATCACCTCCACTAGCTTTGTTTGTCATGATGCTTCCTAAGGCACACTTGACTTCACATTCCAGGATGTCTGGCTCTAGGTGAGTGATCACATCATCATGATTATCTGGGTTGTGAAGATTTTTTTTTATGTAGTCCTGTGTATTCTTGCCACCTCTTCTTAATGTCTTCTGCTTCTTTTAGGTCCATACCATTTCTGTCCTTTATCGAGTCCATCTTTGCATGAAATATTCCCTTGGTATCTCTAATTTTCTTGAAGGGATCTCTAGTCTTTCCCATTGTGCTGTTTTCCTTTATTTCTTTGCACTGATGGCTGCAGAAGGCTTTCTTATCTCTCCTTGCTATTCTTTGGATTTCTGCATTCAGATGCTTATATCTTTCCTTTTCTCCTTTGCTTTTCACTTCTCTTCTTTTCACAGATATTTGTATGACCTCCTCAGACAGCCATTTTGGGTTTTTTGCATTTCTTTTTCTTGGGGATGGTCTTGATTCCTGTCTCCTGTACAATGTCATGAACCTCTGCCCATAGTTTATCAGGCACTCTGTCAGATCTAGTCCTTTAAATCTATTTCTCACTTCCACTGTAGAGTTATAAGGCATTTGATGTATATGCTTCATATTTTATTTCTGTTTATTCAGTATCAACAAAATTTAATGACTGCATTTGTGGTTTAAAAAATACTGAAATGTATGTAATAGCTGTTTGTTTTATCAAAACAGCCTTCTCAGAACTTGTTAGATAGGCAAAGATAACTTATTGGAAACTCTGTGCCAGTCTAATCATATCGGTTTTCATGAAGTCAGGCTGTACATCTTACAGGTGGCTTCTCTGAGATTCTCTTTTGTATAAACAAGCCAGCTTGAGAGCTTCACCACTGCATTTTAAGCAAAGTCTATGTTATAGGACCATATCATTTTACAGTATTCAGTTCAGTTCAGTCTCTCAGTTGTGTCTGACTCTTTGCGACCCTATGGACTGCAGCATGCCAGGCCTCCATGTCCATCACCACCTCCCAGAGTTTACTTAAACTTATGTCCATTGAGTTAGTGATGCCATTCAACCACCTCACATTCTGTCATCCCCTCTCCTCCAGCCTTTAGTCTTTCTCACATCAGGGTCTTTTTAAATGAGTCAGCTCTTCACATCAGGTGGCCAAAATATTGGAGTTTCAGCTTCAGCATCAGTCCTTCCAATGTACATTCAGGACTGATCTCCTTTAGGATGAACTGGTTGGATCTCCTTGCAGTCCAAGGGACTCTCAAGAGTCTTCTCCAACATTACAGTTCAAAAGCATCAATTCTTCAGCACTCAGCTTTCTTTATAGTCCAGCTCTCACATATATACATGACTATGGAAAAAACCATAGCTTTGACTAGACAGACCTTTTTTGGCAAAGTAATATCACTGCTTTTTACTATACTGTCTAGGTTGGCCATAACTTTTCTTCCAAGGATCAAGCGTCTTTTAATGTCATGGCTGCAGTCACCATCTGCAGTGATTTTGGGCCCCCCCACCAAAAAAAAGTCTATCACTCTTTCCACTGTTTCCCCATCTATTTGCCATAAAGTGATGGGACATTATATAGTATGTGAATTGCCAATAACTGCTTGAAAGAAACAGACTGGAACTTAAGAAGGAAAAACCAAATGAATGGAAAGACACTGCAGATTTGTATGTTTGTAAAATATAGTTTTGAGAAATATAAAAGGACCACACTTTTCTTTATTAAGTTAAAGAAAGGGAGGATCTTAGATGTGGGTTTTGGAGGGTTGATGGAACCAAGTCAGTATATCCTGCAAATTATCGTCCTTGTATTAGCTTGGAATTTCAATACCTGAAGCTAAATGGAGAGTGTATTATGGAGAGTGTTGGAAATTTACTGTGGTATGCATAGAATCCTTCCTTTAATTGCACCAAGTTGAGTAAAGCAATTGATATTACCCAAAGCCTTTTCATCTCAAGCTGTGATTTTTTTTTACTGGATTGTTATTTATTTTTTATTTAAATTTATTTCTTTTAATTGGAGGCTAATTACTTTACAATATTGTATTGGTTTTGCCATNTCATTTATATAATTTTATAAAAGTTATTTACAATACATGAGGCTGTTTCAATACTCATTTAATTCTATTAAGTTTTTCACTTTTTTTTTTCTAATTTTTTTTTTTTTTTTTACTTTACAATATTGTATTGGTTTTGCCATACATCAACATGAATCTGCCATGGGTGTACACGTGTTCCCCATCCTGAACTCCCCTCCCACTTCCCTCCCCATACCATCCCTCTGGGTCATCCCAGTGCACCAGCGCAAGCATCTTGTATCATGCACCAAACTTGGACAGGCTATTTGTTTTACATATTTTATACATGTTTCAATGCCATTCTCCCAAATCATGTCACCCTCACCCTCTCCCACAGAGTCCAAAAGACTGTTCTATACAGCTGTGTCTCTTTTGCTGTCTCACAGAGAAAGATGGTAACGATAATCATCTCAAGCTTTTAAATTTAACTTTTTTTTTTTTTTGCTAAAGTAATCAGAGTTTAATGAATTTACATAGACAATAGACATGTTTAGTTTTGGTCTTACATTAATTGTTGATATTTTAAAAATTAGTAATAAAAATTAATATTTGCTTTATTATAAATATTAAATCTGATTTCTTATACATTAGATCATTAGATCACAAGTGAGAATGTGGAAAGGGAAAGGAATATGGCAATTGTGAAGTAGGATGCTGATGCAAATATTAATATTAAAATAGTATGAATCATCAAAGAATTCAACATGATGGGAATGAGGAAAATATAAAATGCAAGATAAGTTTGGTGACTGTCTTAACCTTGTAAAGATACATCATTCTACCTAACTTCTATGTAGCAAAATTGTCATTGATCCAATGCCAGCATTTCATCAAATGACTGCATTTCAGTATAACCATTCATTGATCCTTCTATTGCTCTTTAAATCACAAATCAAAAAACAAAGCAAAACAAAACATAATCTACTCACTGAAACACTGTTTTCCAAATACACATAAGTCTCCAATAAAGATGCAAAAATAAATAAAAAACTATGACAGAATCTGTTATAGTTATACTTATTTTACCTTTTGTATGTGTTGACCTTGATAAGTTAGTTCAAGGCTTATTTCATGTCAAACACTAAATGAAGGGATAGAGATACAAATTGAAATTTAAAAGTAGTAGGAAGCCTGTGAGTAGTTCTGAAGCAGGAACAATGGAAAAAAGAATGACTAAGAAGCACTATTTTCTGATCACAAACTATTTTATAAAGGTACAAACACTGTTACAAAAATTCATGTAGAATCTTAATACTGGAAAAAGTAGTTAATATAAGTTCACTGAACAGATGGGAGTCAATAAACATTTTAACTGAAAATTACAAGGGAAAATTAGATTACAAAATGATACCTATTGGACAGTTTCAAACAATATCCATAGGATATTAATACTTAGCCTGTGATAGGATAAAGACAATGTATAGAATGTGTAAATAAAGGTTCTTTCACCTTCATCAAGAGGCAAACAAAGGTTCTACATTGATATTTCATGATAAAAGAATCATAGAAGAACTAAACAATTTCACAGTTTTCTTTGGTATATGTTCACATTAATCCTCCTTCACTGTGAAAACTGCCTACTTCTAGGGTAGTGACTAGATTTTCCTCTTTATAAATTGTCTAAGGCAAGGGTATGACAAACACAGGCCTTCCGTAAATGACTGATGGCTGTAGGATAAGTATCAGAACTGATATATAAGTTACTGGTCTTTTCTGTGGAAATAAAATCTACTGACCACTGTATCTTTTACAATTCCTAACTTAAACTGTGTTAATATAATAATATTTGATACAAAATAATATTGTTTTAATGAAAAGTGTAATAAACCAAATTTAACCAAAAAAAAAAAAAGATAGAAACAACTAAATATTTATATGAAAAAGCAAAAGGTGTCCAACATCTTCCAATTTCTTTTGAGGTCTTTGAGAATTTTGCTTTTGAAAGAATGACATAATTAGTCTTTCTAGGATGGGCAGATTGCAATAAACTGTGCAATCACAGGTGAAAAGTAGAGAGCTTCAAAATATTGAAAAATGACTGATTCCTAAGGGCTTAACACCTTGGTAATATTTAAAAACTCAGTTCAAAATGTCATTTATGATTTTCATCTTTTGATATATTAATGAACACTGCCAGACTAACACAGATATTAAAGATTTCCTAGCACTTTGCCAGAAAATTGATTTTAAGAGTTTCCATTTGACCTCCTTTAAAAACATTTAAAAGATAAAAGGGCACTCAAGTACTAGTAGAATTCATAGATGAAAGTCTTTTTTAGGCCATGAAAAGAGTACTGAACATTCATATAGGCAAAAATGGGCCTGTCAACATTTCTATTGCAAACTTCATTTAAGAGAGCTTATCATCTTCATCACCTTATAAACTATTAAGCTAGAAGTTGGCATACAAATTAGCAGCCTGGATGCAAATTTATTTACAAAATCATTTGAATCAGTTTAGTTATTTTGATTTAGACATCAGCCAGAAAACGTTAAGTCAGGGTTTCTCTACATATGTGAACACTGAGTAAATATTTTGTCTAGTCTACTTGGTTCAGTTAGAGCACACAGCCAATAAATTCAAGGTACTGTGTTTTAGCTCCAGGAGATTCAGTTGTGTTTATTATTCCTGTGCTCCTAAATTTGATTTATTATCTCACAAATGCAGCTTTTAGCAACACAGAGTTCATTATTAGAACATACAGATAGATCAGCATAATTTCATTACCAACATTTGGGCTAAATTCAAATTACACCTTCAATAACAGATTCAGAGAAATCATTCATTCCTTTAAAAGCCTCAGTGCGCATGCATGCTCAGTCATGTCTAACTCTTTGTGATCCTATGAACTGTAGCCCACCAGGCTTCTTTGTTCATGGAAATATCCAGGGAAGAATACTGAAGTGGCTTGCCATTTCCTGCTCCAGAAGATCTTTTCAACCCAGGGACTGAACCCATGCCTCCAGCATCTTCTGCATTGGCAGACCCATTCTTTACCACTGACCCACCTGGGAAACCCATTTGTGTATAAAAATATAGTTTAAACATCAAAAACAAAGCCATTACTAAAAATTACAATTCAGTTAAGCGCAGTCACTCAGTCGAGTCCAACTCTTTGTGACCCCATGAATCGCAGCACACAAGGCCTCGCTGTCCATCACCAATTCCCAGAGTTCACCCAAACCCATATCCATCGAGTCAGTGATGGCATCCAACCATCTCATCCTCTGTCATCACCTTCTCCTCCTGCCCTCAGTCTTTCCCAGCATCAATGTCTTTTCAACTGAGTCAGCTTTTCGCATCAGGTGGCCAAAGTATTAGAGTTTCAGCTTCAACATCAGTCTTTCCAAAGAATACCCAGGATTGATCTCCTTAAGGATGGACTGGTTGGATCTCCTTGCAGACCAAGGGACTCTCAAAAGTCTTCTCCAACATCATGGTTCAAAAGCATCAATTCTTTGGCACTCAGCTTTTTTTATAGTCCAACTCTCACATCCATACATGACTACTGGAAAAACCATAGCCTTCACTAGACAGATCTTTGTTGGCAAAGTAATGTCTCTGCTTTTTAATATGCTGTCTAGGGTGCTCATAACTTTCCTTCCAAAGAGAAAGCATATTTTAATTTCATGGCTGCAGTCACCATCTGTAGTGATTTTGGAGCCCCCCAAAATAAAGAGAACAACTGTTTCCACTGTTTTTCCATCTATTTCCCATGAAGTAATGGGATCAGATGCCATGATCTTAGTTTTCTGAATGTTGAGTTTTAAGCAAAGTTTTTCACTCTTCTCTTTCACTTTCATCAAGAGGCTCTTTAGTTCTTCTTCACTTTCTGCCATAACAGTGGTGCCATCTGCATATCTGAGGTTATTGATATTTCTCCCAGCAATCTGGATTCCTGTTTGTGCTTCCTCCAGACCAGCTTTTCTCATGATATACTCTGCATATAAGTTAAGTAAGCAGGGTGACAATGTACAGCCTTAACATACTCCTTTTCCTCTTTGGAATCAGTCTGTTGTTCCATGTCCAGTTCTAACTGTTGCTTCCTGACCTGCATACAGGTTTCTCAAGAGGCAGGCCAGGTTGTCTGGTATTCCCATCTCTTTCAGAATTTTCTACAGTTTATTGTGTTCCACACAATCACAGATTTTGGCATAGTCAATAAAGCAGAAATAGATGTTTTTTCTGGAACTCTCTTACTTTTTCCATGATCCAGTGGATGTTGGCAGTTTGATATCTGGTTCATCTGCCTTTTCTAAAACCAGCTTGAACATCTGGAAGTTCATGGTTCACGTATTGCTGAAGCCTGGCTTGGAGAATTTTGAGCATTACTTTACTAGCACATGAGATGAGTGCAATTGTGTGGTAGTCTGAGCATTCTTCGACATTGCCTTTCTTTGGGACTGGAATGCAAACTGACCTTTTCCAGTCCTGTCGCCACCCCTGAGTTTTCCAAATTTGCTGACATATTGAGTGCAGCACTTTCACAGTGTCATCTTTCAGGATTTGAAATAGCTCAATTTGTATTCCATCACCTCCATTAGCTTTGTTTGTAATGATGATTCCTAAGGCCCACTTGACTTCACATTCCAGGATGTCTGGCTCTAGGTGAGTGATCATACCACTGTGATTATCTGGGTCATGAAGATCTTTTTTATACAGTTCTGTGTATTATTGCCAACTCTTAATATCTTCTGCTTCTGTTAGGTCCCTACCATTTCTCTCCTTTATTGTGCCCATATTTGCATGAAATATTCCCTTGGTATTTCTGATTTTCTTTAAGTGATCTCTAGTTTTCCCATTCTATTGTTTTCCTCTATTTATTTGCATTGATCACCGAGGAAGGCTATCTTAGCTCTCCTTTCTATTCTTTGGAACTCTTCATTCAAATAGGTATATCTTTCCTTTTCTCCTTTGCTTTTCTCTTCCCTTCTTTTCACAGCTATTTGTAAAGCATCCTCAGACAACCATTTTGCTTTTTTGCATTTCTTTTTTTGGGGGATGGTCATGATTCCTGTCCCCTGTACAATGTCATGAGCCTCTATCCATAGTTCATCAGGCACTCTATCAGAAGTGAAGTTAAAGTCTTTTAACAGCATCTTTTTTATGCTTTAATAGAATAACAATGACATAGACTCATTTTAACTTCTCTATACTAAAACAGTCATAATAAAATATAACTTAAAATTTTATTTTTTACCAACTCAGTTGATGAACCCAGGTACCAATGGATAAAAATCCACCTGCAATTCAGGAAACACAGGACACCCAGGTTCTATCCAGGGGTCAGGAAGACAACCTAGAGAAGAAAATGGCAACCCACTCCAGTATTCTTGCCTGAAAAATGCTATGGACAATAGAACCTGGCAGGCTACAGCCCAAAAGGTCACACTCAGACATGATGAGTGAATAAGCATGTAAGCATTCAAAATGAAATTTAAAAACATTTTCCTTCATATTTCTTTCTAATCAGATACCCCTCAGAGTGTGAAAAAAAAAAAGCTATCCCCCATAGAAAACTAAAATAGATATTTTAGAAATTAGAATAATATCAATAGAACAATTTTAATTGTTTAAAACTGTTAAAACTGGTTTAAACTGTTAATTTTATTAAGTAGATGTGAACGTATAAGCAAATCCCTAGTGGGATGTGGACAAGCTCAAGAAAAAGGCATTTTAATTATCAGTCTTTTTTACCCTTCACCAAGCTCTTGAAAACAAAAATGTCAATTCAGTTTGTGACTTAAACTTTCAATAGACTAAAGTGAGTTATTACAGTAGGATCATTTTTAAAGTGGAGATCCTTGGCTGACTATTAGTCAATTTTAATCATTTAATAAAATTCTGTAATATATAATTGCAGGAAATAGACTTGGAGACCGATTGTATGTGTAACAATCAGGTAAAATGTGTAACAATTCAGGAAAAAGACCTGAATTTTAGCAACTGTGGAGAAATTTATACCTAGCTGTTTTAAGATGCAAAACTATTTAATATAACAATGTCTCAAATAAATTGTCCAATGTAATAAATATATTCTATGGGTAATACATGTGAGGGCATTGTTAAGCTATCTGAACTTTAACACTGAAAATATGGGTTTAAATGAGATCTCTAAGAATACACTCACAAATTTTTAATATTGCAAGTAGAAAAAGAAATATATATATTTATATTGGGACAGTCTAATGTTCAGAAAGGACTTAAGTACAATAGTACTTCTGTTGCATATAAAAGTATATTTTATCACCTTCAAAGGAAAATATAATGCTAATTTTGAGTGCTTAAGTATAATTTAATGCATATATATATTTTTCTTTTTTAGACAGGATGTAATCTCAATGCCACCATTTAATTTATAGTCAATCCTTAGATGGCATGTTAAGATTCTCATTTACCAGTATTATTACACTCATGTATCTGTGTCACCTTACACAATTACTTTGGGAAATATTATTTTGAGCCTGGTCAGGATTTGGGCATAGGCACAGTGGTCTCTCCTCTCAAGTAGCTTTATTCCTTAAACAAAGATACGGGTTCAATCGCCAGGTCAGGAAGATCCCCTCGAGAAGGACATGACAACCCACTCTAGTATTCTTGTCTGGGGAATCCTATAGACAAAGGTGAAAGGCAGCTTAAAATCCATGAGGTCACAAAGAGTTGGACATGACTGAAATGACTTAGCATACATATAAAGGAAGCTCATAAGGCAGTACCCCAAAAAAGAAGAGCTACCCTGGTAGCTCAGCTGGTAAAGAATTCGCCTGCAGTGTGGGAGTCCTGAGTTCAACCCCTGGGTTGGGAAGATTCCCTGGAGAAGGGCATGGCAGCCCAGTCCAGTATTCTTGCCTGGAGAAATCCCCATGGACAGAGGAGCCTGGTGGGCTGGAGTCCACTGGGTTGCAAAGAGTCCTGGACGACTGATCGACTAAGCACAGCAATAAAAAGAAACTTGTGTTGGACAGAGAACTGAAGGACTGTTTTGCATTCTATTGGGTAGCAAATCTCTTCATATCTCAGAACAGTCTGCTCATTATGTGCAGATGTACACCTACATGTGCACTTTTAACTAGGATGTAATTATGGTAGGAAGTAGGGCAAGGGGATGAAGCTTGGGTAAGAATGTTCTTCTAAAAAGCACCTTCCCATACCCCCACATATAAATCTAATGTATATTCTCTGACTATTAACTAGACAAGTTAGTTATAAGAGTTTTCCCATCCTTAAATTCCGTGGAACTAAATGGAAGATTAAGGTACCAAATTTATTTGCCAAGGCTTATGATACTAGTGAAGTCAAGTCAAGTCAAGTCGCTCAGTCATGTCCGACTCTTGCGACCCCATGGACTGTAGCCTACCAGGCTTCTCCATCCATGGGATTTTAAAGGCAAGAATACTGGAGTGGGTTGCCATGTCCTTCTATTGGTAAATAATATTATGGCCACATATTTTATATGTGAAGTCCATAAATCCATTTACATTCATAAGTTTTAAAATTTTACTCAGGAGCACTGGTTTAAAATCTAAGTAATATATGTTTTGATTTTTTTTTCTTGTCCTTAATGCACTAAACAGCTTTTTGTCTTATAGNGAAAAGTCTCTGATGCTGGGAGGGATTGGGGGCAGGAGGAGAAGGGGACGACAGAGGATGAGATGGCTGGATGGCATCACTGACTCGATGGATGTGAGTCTGAGTGAACTCCGAGAGATGGTGATGAACAGGGAGGCCTGGCGTGCTGCGATTCATGGGGTCGCAAAGAGTCAGACACGCCTGAGTGAATGAACTGAACTGAACTCAGTTTCTGTTTTGTAGATATGTTCATTTGTACTTCTTATTTAAGATTCTACATATAAACAGTATCTTATGGTACTTGTCTCTTATAGATGAATTTGATTCCTGAGTTTCTGTCTCTGCCCTGTCTTAGGGCCCTATATGCTTTGTGTCTTCATTCAAATCTTGAAGCTCACTTCATGGCACCCTACCTTGCAATTACTACCTTCCAATTTTCTTGTACACACAAAGCCCTTTCCTGCCTTAGAATCTTGGAACATTCTATTTCCTCTGGAGTATTTCTGATATGTATTAACTTACTTAATTCTAACAACAAGCCACAAGAGACAACTCTGCACATGAACATCACCAAATGGTGATTTGTAATGGTTCTGGAGAAGGCTCTTTGAGAGTCTCTTAGACTGCAAGGAGATCAAACAAGTCAATCCTAAAGGAAAGCAATCCTGAATAATCAATCATTGAAATGACTGAAGCTGAAGCTCCAGTTCTTTGGCCACTTTATGTGAAGAGTCGACTAATTGGAAAAGACCCTAATGCTGGGAAAGACTGAAGACAAAAGGAGAAAGGGGCAGCAGAGGATGAGACGGTTAGATACCATCGCTGACTCAATGCACATGAATCTGAGCAAACTCTGGGAGACAGTGAAGGACAGGGAAGCCTGGTATGCTGCAGTCCAGAGAGTCACAAAGAGTTGGATATAACTTAACAGCTGAACAACAAGCCTGTTAAGTGGGTATGATAATTGTTATATTTTACAGACTAGGAAACTGTGGTACAAAGAGGTTAAGTAACTTTCCCAGTGTTCCACATCTAGGATATTATAGAGCAAGACTTCCAACTCAAGACTCTGGCTCCAGAAGCCTTGCTGTCAGTGATTCTATTTGACTGTCTTTACAAATTCTCTATAGCTCAGGTTTCAGCTCAATGATCACTTTCTCAAGGAACCATTCATTGGCCACCCTGACATGAGTAATACACATCCCAGACCCACTCCAGTTCCTGTTTGTTATTTCTATTATGTTTTCCTAGACTTAACTCAATATAAAATTATCTTTTTGTTGTCTTTGGCATTTAGTTTCTCTCATTATATGAGAATGTACACTCTTTGAAGTCTGGAACTGTATCTGTCTTCAGTTCACTGTGTTCTCCCTAGTACTTGTAAAAGATTCCTGACCATTATAGAAGCTCTTTATTGTTTTTAATGAATGAGTTACAAAGCATTCATTATCTAGAAAAAGGAATATTAGGCTATATTCATTTTGGAAATGGTTTAATTATTATATTGAATAAGTAGTTATTAAAATGTTTCATTTCCTTTTTTCTATTACCTAAGTAGGGTTTCATGTCAATTCATCTCTGAAAATCATCATATTAAAAGGGAAACCTAGAAAATATTGGGGCTGTTAAAAGTTTACACATATATATACATATCTGTTTCTTTATCTAATTATCTATCATCAGTCATCTCTCTCTCCCTCACTTACCTATCTAGACACATATGTAGACACATAGCCTACTAAGGAGCTGCTTCACCAAAATAGGAAAAATCTTGGTCAGTGGACATTAACATAATGTCAGATGCTTAAATGGAGATTCAAAGCTTCCTATCCATTTCTTACTAAGCCAATTTGCATTATAGGAGCCTCTGATTGACAGTAATGCCAGCTTCATTATATTAATAGAAAGCACCATGTAATATTGTCCAAATATATGCATACCATTGATATTCCCCCAAACTTATCCCAAAGGAGCCTGAGGCTTTTAGCCATATTAGGGAAAAAAAAAAGACAGATAATTTTTTAAAAAAGAAAGAAAAACACAGACATTTCAGGAATTATTAGATTAGATTAGACTAGATCTGAACTAATACTATTTATTAGAAACAAATTCTACATGGTTCACCAGTCAGAATGGTGAATCTATAAGTGAAATGATAAATGAAGTTTTAGATCAAATCCATTCTGTGCTTAGTCCCTCAGTTGTGTCCAACTCTTTGTGACCCCATGAACTGTAGTTCGCCATACTCTTCTGTCCATGGGAATTCTCCAGGCAAGAATACTGGAGTGGATTGCCATACCCTCCTCCAGGGGATCTTCCCAACCCTGGGATCAAACCTAGGTGTCCCACATTTCAGGCAGAATCTTTACCATCTGAGCCACCAGGGAAGCCCAAGAATACTGGAGTGGCTAGCCTATCCCTTCTCCAGAGTATCTTACTGACAAAAGAATCAAACCGGGGTCTCCTGAATTGCAATCAGATTTCGTCCTAAACCAGGTTTAATGCTACCACAGAACCATCCTAAGAATGTGAAGTAAAAATTGATATAACTCATTGGAAGAACCCCAACATTAGTTTCATGATTCATGAAATAAAGGCCATTAGGTTTGGATATATCAAATAAATCCTTGGATTTGCCTTTTATTTTTTCCTACCCCTTTTTTCCCCTAGATAGTGAACTAACACTGCATCTTTGTGGGGATTAAGAGTTTAAATGTACCAACACAGACTTGAAAGATGAGTGTTTAATTCTTGTTGGGTGCAAGACTAGGTAGGTATTAGAGAATGATTGTTGATGATTACAGTTGGAAATATCAATCACAGCTGTAGTTCCAGATTTATATCCTTTATTGGAGGAAATAAAAATACCCCCTGTACTTAATATGCTGCTGCTAAGTCACTTCAGTTGTGTCTGACTCTGTGCAACCCCTTGGACTGCAGTCCACCAGGCTCCTCTGTCCATGGGATTTTCCAGGCAAGAGTACTGGAGTAGGGTGCTATTGCCTTCTCTGGCACTTAATATGCAGTTATTATAAATTCTTTCCCCCTAATTTTATCAGTAAAGATAATCAGAAGCATAGTTGAGATAGTAGGTTATTGATTTCCCATAAAGCTATGCTGATTCGCTTGCTCTCTATCATATCTTTTTCCTTTAAACTTTCTAGAGTATTATACCCATATTAATATCTTCAGTGTGTTTTTCTTTTTTTACTGTAGTTATATTCAGTATAACTATGAATAGCTATGTCTAGTTGAAGTATTACAAATTAAAATATTAATTATAATTTAAAAATGTATAATGCAGATTATTAGGAGTCTTGATAATTTTTTTTCTATGTCACTTATTGAAGGGCTCAAAAAAATTAAAGAAGATAAATTTAATGGTGCAGACTTTAATTATAATATCCTTAATTTTTTCCCTGTGTAGTTTATGCCCTTTAACCCTAGGACCCTAATATTCTGACCTCCAACATCATTCCTTACCCATAAGCTGAAAGATGGACTTGATCAGTAAGATAGATCAATTATTCACCTGGGCGTATGTATGCTCTATTGTCTCTGGGGATGTAACTCAACAATCCTGGTGCCTCCAGCTTTTTCTAGATATCATAGTACAGTTTTCTTCAATTTTTGAGTAAATGGATGCTGCACAATGGGATTACAAATGAGCACATTCCATATTCATGTCTTTAAACAAAAAATTTAAAAATATTAAACCGAAGAGAGTTTTGGGGAAAACGTAGTAACAGTGGCAGCATATATATTGGATCTTGGAAATTATTGCATATAAACAGGGCCACCAGAAGTTCATTTCCTCAGTCATGTCTAACTCTTTGTGACCCCATGGATTGCAGCATGCCAGCCTTCCCTGTGCATCACCAACTCCTGGAGCGTGCTCAAACTCGTGTCTATTGACTTGGTGAACCCATTCAACCATATCATCCTTTGTCGTCCCCTTCTCCTCTTGCCTTCAGTCTTTCCCAGCTTCAGGGTCTTTTCCAATGAATCAGTTCTTCACATCAGGTGGCCAAAGTATTGGAGTTTCAGCTTCAGCATCAGTCTTTCCAATGAATATTCAGGATTTATTACCTTTAGCATTGACTGATTAAATCTCCTTGCAGTCCAAGGGACTCTCAAGAGTCTTCTCCAACACCACAGTTCAAAAGAGCCAACAGAAAGCAAACCCAAAATCCATGGGCAATATTTTCAATCGAACGATGTATCCCTTCAACTCCCAAAATGAGTTGGAGCAAAGTACCAAGAGCTACCAGACATGGCTCTTTATAACATCTATGTAAGGAAAGGCAGAGGGAGGCACTTTTTTTCTCTTTTTTGCGGGGAGGGTGGAAGAAAGTTGTTTTGTCTTTTCTGTCTTTTGGAGTCTCATTTCTTCTTTTCCTAGCCTGGGCTTTCATATGTATGCACAATTAGAGTGCAGAGAGCTGAAGGCTGTAATAGAGTGGAGGGCAGTTCAAGTTCAACATCTATTTGGCTAGTGGCATGCATAGCTCAGTTAGTAAAGAATTGCTCTGCAATGCAGGAGACCTGGGTTAAATTCCTGGGTCAGGGAGAATCCCTGGTGAAGAAAATGGCAACCCACTACAATATTCTTGCCTGGAGAATCCCATGGACAGAAGAGCCTGCGGATCTACAGTCCACGGGGTTGCAAGAGTTGGACATGACTTAGTGACTAACACTTGCACTTTTCAAAGCTGGTGGTGGCTGAGCTTTGAGGACAATGGAGCTTAGCGCACCAATGCCACACGGATTCAGAGAGTTTTAATTCCTACAATACGAAACCCTGTGGGATCAGGGGCTCATCAGGCTGTGGGCAGTAGAAGGGAAAAATGGAAAGAAAAGTGTGCTGGGTCTGGTCTGAGGCTGGCTGCCCCCAGGCTTGCCTCTGTGTGGTGTATAGTTGTTTGAGAGTTTGGCCGCCCAGAGCAGGAAAACTCCAATATAGCCAACTTTAAAGTGAAGCGGGGAACTTTAGGACAGCAGTTGCAACTGGGGATGAGTGTTAAGCTGTTTAAAGTGACTGTTAAGGGATTTGTGTTCAGGTCACAGGATATGGAGCAGTATAGCCCCAGGAACTTTTCAAATGGATATTCTAGGGTACTTTTTCAAGACAGGACTCTACCCTGAGGGGAAAATACTACTGGGATGTAAATTGACAAATCCAAGTAAAAAAATAAATACAATTAGAAGACAGAGAAGGCAAAAGTATTAGAGAATCTCAGAAAACAAGATGCCATATTTTTAACACTATGAAAAGCAAGAGCAGAGAGGGCTTTGTGACATTAGAAAATATCTGAATGAGATCTATTAAGAATGAAGGAAAATAAAATTTACACAAAAATGAAATACAGAAAAATTATCAAATCCCAGGTACAGTTGCCATACAAAAAATGAGTATAAGGATAAAGAGAATATTTCTAAAGAAATTAAAGTCTGTGAGAAAGATTTGTTCAAAATGCAGATCAAAACTGTAATATCTTAAAATGAGCCAAAAGATATTAAGAAAATTAAAAACATTAAAGAACAATATAAATCTGAATTTGAAAGCCTCAGGAAGAAGAAAAAGAATTTAGGTAAAATTAGAAACAAAAGAAGTAACATTTTAGAAATGAACACTAAAGCAGAACAAATATATGAAGATGCAAATATTGAAGACTGGTGTCATAGGTGAATGGTGCCATCACTTCTCTTGCCTCACCATCCCTCCCTCTTTTAATCCCTGGATCATGTTACCTTATATGGAAACAGAGCCTTTGAAAATATGATTAAGATGAGAATATTATCCATCTTAATGGGGAGATTATCCAGGATTATGAGGGTCACGGTGGAGACTTCTGACAAAACCTGGTCCACTGGAGAGGGGAATGGCAAACCACTTCAGTATTCTTGCCTTGAGAACCCAATAAACAGTATGAAAAGGCAAAATAAATAAATAAATAAATAAATAAATAAAATAGGACACTGAAAGAGGAACTCCCCAGGTCATTAGGTGCCCAATATGCTATTGAAGATCAGTGGAGAAATAACTCCAGAAAGAATGAAGAACAGAGCCAAAGCAAAACAACACCCAGTTGTGGATGTGACGGATGATAGAAATAAAGTTGGATGCTATAATGAGCAATATTGCATAGGAAACTGGAATGTTAGGTCCATGAATCAAGGCAAATTGGAAGTGGTCAAACAGGAGATGAGTGAACATCAACATTTTAGGAATCAGTGAACTAAAATGGACTGGAATGGGTGAATTTAACTCAGATGACCATTATATCTACTACTGTGGGGAGGAATCCCTCAGAATAAATGGAATAGTCAACAAAAGAGTCCAAAATGCAGTAATTGGATACAGTCTCAAAAATGACAGAATTATCACTGTTTGTTTTCAAGGCAAACTATTCAATATCACAGTAATCCAAGTCTATCCTGACCAGTAACGCTGAAGAAGCTGAAGTTGAACAGTTCTATGAAGACCTACAACACCTTCTAGAACTAGCACCCAAAAAGGTGTCGTTTTCATTATAGGGGATGGGAATACAAAAGTAGGAAGTCAAGAAAAATCTGGAGTAACAGGCAAATTTGTCCTGGGAGTACAGAATGAAGCAGGGCAAAGGCTAATAGAGTTTTGCCAAGAGAATGCACTGGTCATAGCAAACACCCTCTTCCAACAATGCAAGAGAAGACTCTACACATGGGCCTCACCAGATGGTCAATACTGAAATCAGATTGATTATATTCTTTGCAGCTAAAGATGGAGAAGCTCTATACAGTTAGCAAAAATAAGACCAGGAGCTGACTGTGGCTCAGATCATGAACTCCTTATCGCCAACTTCAGGCTTAAATTGAAGAAAGTAGGGAAAACCACTAGACCATTCAGGTGTGACCTAAATCAAATCCCTTCTGATTATACAGTCAAAGTGACAAATAGATTTAAGGGATTAGATCTGATAGACAGAGTACCTGAAGAACTATGGAACTATGGATGGAGGTTCCTGACATTGTACAGGAGACAGGGATCAAGACCATCCCCAAGATAAAGAAGTGCAAAAAAGCAAGATGGCTGTCTGAGGAGGCCTTAAAATAGCTATGAAAAGAAGAGAAGCAAAAAGCAAAGGAGAAAAGGAAAGATATACCCATTTGAATGCAGAGTTCTAAAGAATAGCAAGGAGAGATAGGATAAGCTTTCCTCAGAGATCAATGCAAAGAAATAGATTAAAACAATAGAATGAGAAAGACTAGAGATCTCTTCAAGAAAACTAGGGATACCAAGGGAAAATTTCATGCAAAGATGGGCAAAATAAAGGACAGAAATTGTATGAACCTAACAGAAGCAGAAGGCTTCCCTGGTGGCTCAGAAGTTAAAGCATATGCCCACAATGCGGGGGACCTGGGTTTGATCCCTGGGTCAGGAAGATCCCCTGGAGAAGGAAATGGCAACCCACTCCATATTCTTGCCTGGAGAATACCATGGATGGAGGAGTCTGGTGGGCTACAGTCCACGGGGTCTCAAAGAGTCGGACACAACTGAACAACTTCACTTCAACAGAAGCAGAAGATATCAAGAAGAGGTGGCAAGAATACACAGAAGAACTATTCAAAAAAGATCTTCATGACCCAGATAATCACGATGTTATGATCACTCATCTAGAGCCAGACATCCTGGAATGTGAAGTCAAGTGGTACTTAAGAAGCATTTCTAAGAACAAAGCTAGTGGAGGTGATGGAATTCTAGTTGAGCTATTTCAAATCCTGAAAGATGATGCTGTGAAAGTGCTGCACTCAATATGCCAGCAAATTTGGAAAACTCAGCATTGGCCACAGAACTGGAAAAGGTCAGTTTTCATTCCAATCCCAAAGAAAGGCAATGCCAAAGAATGCTCAAACTACTGCACAATTGCACTCATCTCACACGCTAGTAAGGTAATGCTCAAAATTCTCCAAGCCAGGCTTCAGCAATACGTGAACTGTGAACTTCCTGATGGTCAAGCTGTTTTTAGAAAAGGCAGAGGAACCAGAGATCAAATTGCCAACATCTGCTGGATCATGGAAAAAGCAAGAGAGTTCCAGAAAAACATCTATTTCTGCTTTATTGACTATGCCAAAGACTTTGACTATGTTCAGTTCAGTTCAGTTGCTCAGTCATGTCTGACCCTTTGTGACCCTATGAACTGCAAATCAGTCCTGAACTTTCATTGGGAGGACTGATGCTGAAGCTGAAATTCCAATACTTTGGCCCCCTGATGAGAAGAACTGACTCTTTTGAAAAGACCCTGATCCTGGGAAAGATGGAAGGCAGTAGGAGAAGGGGACAACAGAGGATGAGATGGTTGGGTGGCATTGCTGACTCAATGGATATGAGTTTGAGTAATCTCCAGGAGTTGGTGAAGGACAGGAAGGCCTGGTGTGTTGCGAGTCCATGGGGTTGCAGAGTCCAACATGACTGAGCGACTGAACTGAACTGATGAAGATACATACTAAATTCAGTCACATTATCCTAAGAGGGACAGAAAGGAAGATTTGACGATGTGCAAAGAGAAGGCTATAAGGTGAGGATGAAGGTAGAGGTTAGAGTGATGTGGACACAAGCCAAGGAATGCCGGCAGCCATTAGAAGCTGAAAGGTCAAGGAAAGGAGTCTTCTCATAAACTTCTAGAAAATGGTGGGTGACCCTGCTAAGCCCTTGATTTTGATCCAGTGATATAGATTTTCATTTTCAGTCTGGTCGATTTAAGACTATCAACTCTCTGAGGGTAGTGAGCATGTGTGTTTGGTTCATGACCTAGTTCCATTGCCTAACATGGTATAGGTGATCAATAATATATGTAATATCCTATATGTCATAAATAAAGCAAATAAAATTGTGCAACCTTTCATTACAACTGATATACTAGTCACTGTAATAAAAATGTGATTTCATTAGCACCGGGTCCACTGAGGGAAAAACATCTCCTATCATTATAGCCTTGTCTCCTAAATTCAGAAAAACCTTGGTTCATCAAGAAAAAAAAACTTGCTTCATGTATATGTATTCCTAGTGGCTCGGACGGTAAAGAATCCACTTGTCTGGGTTCGATCCCTTGTTAGGAAGTACCCCCTTAGGAGGGCGTGGCAAACCGCTCCAGCATTCTTGCCTGGAGAATCCCCATGGACAGAGGAACCTGACAGGCGACAGTCCATGTGGTTGCAAAGAGCTGGACACAACTGAGAGACTTGGCACGAGTACACACACGGAGGCAAAAATGTCTCCCATCTTTATAACTTGATCACCCTCAATTCAGAAGATCTCAGTTAAGCAAGAAAAGCTTGCTCTGTGTGTATGTACAAATACACATTTATGGCAACTTGTGCACAATGTAGTAAAGAGCATGTTTGGTTTTACTTAAGCATGACCACTAATTTACATGATTTGGACTAACGCCAGTAATAGTAATAAAAGTATTTGAAATGTTAGCTGTCTGCTGCTTAGTGACTTTAACATTTAAGTAATTAGGCTTTAAAAATAATCTGTTATAAATTTGACTTCGTTCATTTTGCTAAGGCAAATATCTGTCATATATTTCAGATTATTATTAATACTTAGAGTTGTGTTTCCACTGTATTTTAAAAATTTTAGCCTTGGCTCTTAAAGTGAATATATCTTTATTTCATGCAGAACACTAGAGGAAACTTTATCTTTTCTTTTTTTCACTTTGTGGACAGATTGCTTTATGAACACCAATCTTTCTATTGACTCCTGTTTCTCTTACCTCTTTCCTTCTAAGGATTGGGAACACAGAGCTACCTGGCCTTGGCATTGTGCCTCTGGCTGACTATAAAGGCAAAACCACCTCACGTGGTACTTTTGACAAGGCCTGATATAACAAGTGGAGGATTTCAAGTTTGCAACTCACTCAGACTCTCATTATCTAAGACAGGGACCTTAAAGTTGTGAAGATTATAAAATAAAAGAAATTTGAAACCATTAAAGACAGTGAATTGCCCTCCTCTTATTGTCTGAATCACTGTTTGTTAGTCTTTGGGAGACATTTACTAACTTCACATATTTTCTAAGTGAAGGAGATGTAGGTCCATTTCCTTTTTCTGATCTAGATTTTGCACATAAAATAAATGCTTTGATAAAAGGCCATGGGGAGAGTATGGTTCATTATGGTGTCAATTCTCCAATGTAAATATTATTTCTATTTATCACTATGTTAAGCTCATAGCTCTTGGTTTCATAACAGACCAATGCAGAAAGGTATTAAGAGGCTTAGCAATGTAAATTTCTTTCTGTTATATGGTTTGAGAGCATGCCAAGTTAAATATTTTCCATAATTTTGTTTTTAATTTTGAAAATATTTTTGTTCATATAGTTTAGGTGAGGAAAGAACTTAAATAGTACTTTGCTCTTTTGCAGCTTATTTGCATACGCATTAAGGACAAATGAGATAAAAACAAAGCAAAGTCCTTTCCAACTGTTTAAGAAGCAATTTAATAGAGTTTTTTCAAATCTATGTTACATTAGGTTTTTAAAAAATATCATGAGTTTCTTTAATGAGATTATTAGATTTTTTAGACTATTTTTTTTCACTAATTGTAATTGTTAAATATACTATTATTGAATCTTCTTAGAAAATGCAAACCCTTGTTTAGAGCTGTATAACAGTTCATATTGTAATTGTATAGTGATTTATCTAGTCAGTCTCATATGGACTGAATCTTATCTCCTTCAAATTCATATGTTAAAATTGTAACCCTCAATATGACTATGCTTTGAGATAGAGACTTGAAGTAGGAATTTAAGTTTAAATGAGGTTGTAAGGGTGGAAGTCCCAATTCAGTAGGACTGGTTTTTGAGGAAAGGCAGCAGATGTAAGAGCATGTTCTCTTTCTCTCTGCACAGGAGAAAGACCATGTGAGAACACAAAAGGGATGCACCGTGGAAGATAAGCAAAGAAGTGTTGGACTTCTAGCCTCCAGAACCGTGAGATTAAATTTCTGTTGCTTATATCACCCAGTCTGTGCCTTTTTGTTACAGCAACACAAGCAGAATAATACATCCTGGGAGGGAACATTTAGTTTGTTTTATATGATTTATTAAGACTATTT
The DNA here is from genome assembly GCA_006410735.1 of Raphicerus campestris. NCBI lineage: Eukaryota > Metazoa > Chordata > Mammalia > Artiodactyla > Bovidae > Raphicerus > Raphicerus campestris. Next base: position 28,198 of record SJYW01014701.1, on the reverse strand, counting down.
TGGCCACCTGATGCAAAGAACTGATTCATTTGAAAAGAGCCTGATGCTGGGAAAGACTGAAGGTGGGAGGAGAAGAGGATGACAGAGGATGAGATGGCTGGATGGCATCACTGACTCAATGGACATGAGTTTGAGTAAACTCTGGGGAGTTGGTCATGGACAGGGAGGCCTGGCATGCTGCAGTCCATGGGTCACAAAGAGTCAGACACAACTGAGCGACTGAACTGAAGACTATTTTGCTATTGTGCTATTTAATCACTTGTCCATGAGGGCTCCTTTCATCACAGGCTTGCCCAAACTGCATTTTAACAACAACAAAAAAATTGCTTTCTGAAGTAAAAAGTGAAGAACTTTTTTTGTTATTTGAATATATGTCTTTGATTATTTTAAAATTTGATATTCTTTTCATATTTGTGGGTTATTTTTTTTTGTTCTGTACTGGATTGCAGTTCATGCTCTTTGCACGTTTTTCTGATTGTGTGTCCTTTAGAATACTAATGATAAAACCAGTCAAGTTATGTTCTAAAAATGTCTCCCTTTTTCACTTCTTAACACATAATTGATGTGGAGCTTAAGGTAAAAAAACAACTATCTAAGTTACATCTTCATTAGATGTGTAAAATATTCATTTATTCATCTATCATTTAATGAATATTTATTCAATGTATTCTATGTCCCCGGCAGTACTCTATGCCCTAATATTAGAGAATTAAACAAAATACTGTCTTTACTTTCCGAGATTTATATTCTCATGAACAAGTGACAGGAAGCAAGTAATGTGTCAGATGGTGTTAAAAATATAAAACAGAATAAAGAGTGTAAGAAGAGCTGAGAGTGGGGAGGGTGATTGCAGTTTTACAAAGGTGTGCCAGGAAAGGTCTCTGACAAAGTGACTTTTAAGATCTGAAGAAAGTGCAAGAGTGGGCTAAGCAGCTGTATGGAGGAAAAGCTTCCCATAAAATGGAATATTCAAATGTAGAGACCTTGAAGCCAATGTGTCCTTGTATGGTATCAGTTTAAAAAAAATTGTGTATTATTGTTAATGTCAGAGAGGGAAAATTTTTCCCTTTTGAGTTCTAGTGGCTAGACTAATAACATTGATATAAGGTGGCTCAGCAGAAAAGGAGAGAAAAAAAAAAAAAAACACACAAAAATGTGTATGTGGAGGTCTCGTAGAAATGGGATGTAAGAAGTGTCCAAAACTGGCAACTTTTATACTTTTCGACCAAGACAGTTAATTTGTAAGGAATTGACAGGACAAGGAAAGTTAGTTTTGAGTGCTGAATTAGTACAAAATCGAAACAGGATTTGGATTTGGGGTGCTATATTACAAAAATAAGATTTGTTTAGGTAGTCTTTTTAGTTCAGATTCCCTATCTCTGGTGATAAGGACATGTCCTTCTAGCTGCAAATACAGAGAGTGTACCTTTCACGTGAGAGATTCATTTCCTGCTTTCAGTAAGACAGAGAGGAGGGTCAAAATGTTCCTCTTGCATTAACTGTTTCTTAAGTAAGTTGAATTCAAAGTAATCAGTATGCCCTCAAAGGAGAAAAAAACCAGTCTTTTCAGCAAGTGGTGTTGGGAAAGCTGGACAGTGCATGTAAGTCAATGAAATTAGAACACTCACTCACACCAAAAACAAGAATAAACTCAAAATAGCTTTAAAGACTTGAGCACAAAACATGACACCATAAAACTCCTAGGAGAGAACATAGACAGAACATTCTGACATAAATTGTATCACTTTTTTTTAGGTCAGTCTCCCAAGGCAATAGAGATAAAAGCAAAAATAAACAAATGAGACCTATTCAAGCTTATAAGCTTTTACACAGCAAAGGAAACTATAAACAAAAGGAAAAGGCAACCTACAGACTAGGGAAAAATATTTAAAACAATGAGACCAGCAAGAGCTTAATTTCCAAAATGTACAAACAGCTCATACAAGTCAATAACAGCAACAAAAAACATAGCTCAATCAAAAAATGGGCAGAAGACCTAAATAGACATTTCTCCAAAGAAGACATAGAGATGGCCAACAGGCACATGGAAAGATGCTCAACATTGCTAGTTATTAGAGAAATGCAAATCAAAAGTACAGTGTGGTACCATTTCATACTGGTCAGAATGGCCATCATTAAAAAGTCTACATATATTAATAACAAAAGCTGGAAAGGATGTGGAGAAGGAACTCTTTTACACTATTGTTGGGAATGTAACTTGGTGTAGCCACTATAGAAAACAGTATGAAGATTCTTTAAGAAACTAAAAATAGAGTTACTGTATGACCTAGCAATCTCACTCTTGGGCATATAGCTGGAGAAAACTATAATTCAAACATTCTATGCACCCCAATGTTCATAGCAGCACTTTTTAAATAGCCAAAACATTGCTATTGTAAATAGCCATTTGCCCATCAACCCAAATACTGATCAACAGATGAACTATAATATTCAGGAGGCCCAATCTGGTCTGTCTTATTGAGAAAGTTAATATCTAGGAACTAAAACATTCATATGCTACAGCCTTGACCGCTTATTGTCTTGTGCATATGATTGCTTATTTCATGAGGTACCTAGTGGTTATGTCAAATTTAAAAGGCAAGCCTAAATATGAAGGTATCATTTTCAGTGTTAAAAAACACTATTTATTTTATCATATATTTTCCTATTCATAAAACATTTTGATTCGTTTCAGTTTCATTAGATACATCTTTGATATTTTTTCCCAGAAAGTATTTGTAAAGAGTGTACTTGTACACTTCCACAAATACTTAGGTGCCTGAGAGTTTTGTTTACTTTCTAATGATAATAGTAGCTTGGATGGGTTGAGTTTTGAATTGAAATATTTCCTCTTTGAAAGTCCAATTTAAGATTACATCTTTATTTTTGAAATTAGAAGAAAAAAAGGGGGTATATTTAATGTGCTTACTTTTCATTAATAATGCTTGATACCAGAAAATGTCTTTTCATCTGAAAAACTGAAGTTCTTCAGCTCATTAAAAATGTATTGTATTAGTCTTTACTTTTTGCATATTTTCACCTCATTTTAAAACTCTCTTTTTAGTATCGCTATAGTTATATTTTTTGGATACAGTGTTCTCTATCAGATATTGGTTAAAGTATTACAAACCACTTCAAAACTTATTTTTATGAGTTTAGTTTTATTAAGATACCATGAAGAGGTTTAAATTTTGTTAGTATGTTCATCCAGTCTAGCTAAACACAGTTGAATTCTCATTGTTATAAAAGAAAACACGTAACATCTTTCCTTAGCCAATGATGTGCCATTATAAATATTTATTTTGTTATGCCATACAGTTTGATTTGTTGTCTTCTTTATCTCTCTTTAGAATCAATCATAACTTGGCTAGCATTTTCACCTATTGTTGTTGCTGCCTCGGTATCTAAGCTAAGTTAGCTCTCAGAAATCACCCTGGGATGGTCTTCAACAATCCATGGTCACATCCTGATTCTTGCTGCCTTGGGGACCACTTGTGTGGACCTTCACATTGCCTTCCCATGGACTTGTGTTTGCCAACACTGTGATTACACGCTTTGTGCTGCTATCTATGAAACAATTTTCAGGTGAAAATAAAAAGTATAAAGAACTTAAATAGAAAAAACTACCAATAGCACTTACATAATGAACTAGAATGAAAATTGTTTCTTTTCTTTCGGAGTTACTTAGACACATGTACCCTAATGTTCATTGCAGTACTATTTATGATAGCTAGAATTTGAAAGCAGCCTAGATATCCATTGACAGATGAATACACTATATACACTAGATTATCATTAAAAAAGTGCATTTGAGTCAGTTCTAATCAGGTGCATGAACCTAGAGCCTATTATATAGAGTGAAGTAAGAAAGAGAAAAATATTGTATATTAATGCATATGTATGAAATCTAGAAAGATGGTACTGGTAAGCCTATGTGCGAGGCAGCAAGGGAAATGCAGACATAGTTAACAGGCTTGTGGACACAGTAGGTGAAGGAGAGTATGGGACAGATTGGGGGAGTAGCATTGAAACATATACATTCAGTTCAGTTCAGTTCAGTCGCTCAGTTGTGTCCGACTCTTTGCCACCTCATGAATCGCAGCGCGCCAGGCCTCCCTGTCCATCACCAACTCCTGGAGTTCACTCATACTCACGTTCATTGAGTCCGTGATGCCATCCAGCCATCTCATCCTCGGTCGTCCCCTTCTCCTCCTGCCCCCAATCCCTCCCAGCATCAGAGTCTTTTCCAATGAGTCAACTCTTCACATGAGGTGGCCAAAGTACTGGAGTTTCAGCTTTAGCATCATTCCCTCCAAAGAAATCCCAGGGTTGATCTTTAGAATGGACTGGTTGGATCTCCTTGCAGTCCAAGGGACTCTCAAGAATCTTCTCCATATGTAAAATGGATAGCCAGTGGGAATTTGCTGTATGATGCAGGGAGCTCAAATCTGGTGCTCTGTGACAGCATAGAGAAGTGGGATGGGGTGGGAGATTAGAGGGGGGTTCAAGAGGGAGGGGACATATATGTCTGTGACTGATCTGTGTCAGTGTCTAGCAGAAACCAATACAATATTGTAGAGCAATTACCTTCCAATTAAAAATAAATTTAATTGAAACAATGTAATCATTGTGAGACATTGTGTATGGTAGGATCTCAATAGATGTTCTCTTCCCTCTCGACTTCCTCTGTGATTTTCCTAATCTACCCTTTTACTAGATTGTGAAAATCATGCCATTATTAGGGGGTATATTTACTTAGTGAGTATGAGGATGGTTTTCATATGATAAAGAAAGGAGTGTCTTTTTCCTTTGTATGTAGGACAGTTGAAGGAAATAGTACTAGAATGAATACCCAAAGCCCTTTCTTATAAACATATACATTTATTTACCATGCATGGATATTTATAAACCTTTTACATGAGCATGTATTTATAGTTTGTAGAGCAGGGCTGATATAACAAATGGATGAATAGCTGATTACTACTCAGTATGATTTAGGGGCAGTGGTTTCTTTCAAGTATCTTTAGTGGCTTGAACTATAAGGAGTATAGCCTTGAACCATCTCTTGTATTTTTCATGCTGAAATTGGCTGACTCTAGAGTTTGGTCTTGGGGATCTTCCTATTTCCCTCCAAATGATCTTTTTAAAATTTTGTTTATAATTTTAAAAATTGTATAAACATATTCTGTATTACATGAGGAAGAGTCAGGACAGATATGTGACTTCAAGTTGCTTATCATTATGTTCTGAAGAATAAATATTTGATATAGAATCCTATTTTATCAGGGAAAAAAATTTTGACTTAAACCAGATATTATGATTTATAATAATTCAATCAATCATTTACTTATTCAATCATTCAACACTATTCACTGAGTGCTCAGGAGTAATCAAGGTAAGCATTTCTCATCTTAATGTCTAGTGGGAAAACATGAATTAAATTATTATTGCATATTTAATTACATATCCTAGTATATTTATAGAATTTAATCCATCTGCCAATGCAGGAGATGCGGGAGACCTGTATTCAATCCCTGGGTCGGGAAGATCCCCTGGAGTAGGAAATGGAAACCCTCTCCAGTATACTTGCTTAAAAAATTCCATGGACATGGGAGCCTGGCAGGCTACAGTCTATGGGGTTGCAAAGAGTCAGACATGATTGAGCATGTGCACACACACAAGCTCATTGAAATTCATTAGCAGATATTAATATTTAAGAAGACATTTACATAATAAATGTTCACTGTGCTCAGTCACTCAGTCATGTCGACTCTTTGTGAGTCCAAGAACTGTAGCCCATCGAGCTTCTCTATCCATGGGATTTCCTAAGCAAAATTACTGGAGTGGGTTGCCATTTCCTTCTCCATGGGAACCTTCCCAACCCAGGGACTGATCCTTTGTCTCTTATGCCTTCTGCATTAGTAGGTGGATTTCATTTTACCACTAGTGCTACCTGGGAAGCCCCAAATATTCATTATAGAACTGTAAATACATTTGTCAGTATTTCCTTCTGGAATATTCATACATTGTCCTAAAGTAATAAAACAATTCACATATTTATTTTTGTTGAGTGTAAGTTTTGATTATGTGTTAGTTGCTCAGTCATGTCTGATTCTTCATCACCCCGTGGACTGTAGTCCATCAGGCTCCTCTGTCCCTGGAATTCTCCAGGAAAGAGTTGTGGGTTTATATGCTGTGCTGTGCTTAGTTGCAGTCATGTCCAACTCTTTGTGACCCAATGGAATATAGCCCGCCAGGCTCCTCTGTCCATGGGGATTCTCCAGGCAAGAATACTGGGATGGGTTGCCATGCCCTCCTCCAGGGGATCTTCCCAACTCAGGGACTGAACCCAGGTTTCCTGCATTGCAGGTGGATTCTTTACACTCTGAACCACCAGGGAAACCCAGAGTCAGTTTATATTCAGCTGCAATGGTACTAATCTTTTGAGACTGTACTTCTGAACAGGTGTGTATGCTGCTTTATAGCTATATATAGCAATTAGTAATGTAACGTGAGACCTGATGAAAGTGATAATAACGTTTTATTTCTCTAAAAAATTGTGAATGCTAAGGAAAGTAATCAATTCAGACAATATTTTAGTTGGAAAATTGATGACTACATAATACTGAATAAATTGTTAAAAAGAAATGAATAATCTTGCTATAATGGAAGGATAGATAAAAATATTCATTTTTTATGAATAAAAATAATCTTACCCCGTAATATATATTTTCAAATATCCATGGGAAATGAGCCATTTAAATAGAAGATAGGAGAAACTTAGATAATAATAGTTTCCAATTGTAAGCTTGTATGCCAGTGGGCAAAATAGTTGCTTAATTTAAAAAATATTTATATCATGTTTTCACCATTCATAGTCAATGTGTATGCAATTCCAAAAAAATAAAATAATTTTTTTTGACTAGAATGATGTCAGTATATCAATTTAACATTTTAAATAACTAAATCAATAGGATTTGTTAATGGATCCAGTGTTCTTAGGATTCAGGTATATACAAATCAGGCTTAAGATGATTATCTCTAAGGGATTAGCAAATGTCTCTCTTCTTCCCTTGCAGTTTTAATTTAGAAAATTATCTCAAAGATTGGGTCTAATTCTATCTTCTGCATGTGGCTGGAGGCCACAGGAAACCTGCTTGCTTTCTTTTGAAATGATTCCCTTGACATATATGCAAATAAAATTTGAGAAAATAATCTCTAACATTAGTGGAGATCAATTATGTAACCCTGGTAAGGCAGTTACATCATATTCTTCAAGAAAGTTGCAAGAAGCTGCAGGTAAAAGGTGTGTGTGTGTGTGTGTGTGAGAGAGAGAGGAGAGAGAGAGGTGGAGAGACAGAGAGACAAAGACAGAGACAGGGAGATTCTGCTGCTGGCTAGGATTTTGCTGTTTATCTTTGTTAATAAAAGACAAAATCTTTTTGTTGAGCTGCTTGCCATGTGGTCTCGACCTTCGGTGCTCCTTTCCACACCCCTGCCATGACTCTTTTTCCCACTTATGGGTCAGGAAAAGAACTGCTTCTTGTCATTTTTAAAAACAGACTCAGCCACAGAAATTCCATCTGAAAATTTTATTCTTTTCTTAGGAAAGCAGTTTTCAAAGCACAAGATTATTCTTAATGAAGTTTTAAATGTTAAAATAAAGGGAAGCGCAATTTCAAAAGTGTTGTGTTCCTAATGAATTATTATTTCTTAAGGGGGAAAAGTTTTCAAAATGAGTTTTATATTTTTAAGAGAAAATTTAAAATAAGTGAATAAACCCAAAGGGCTTCATTTGGATTGTTGTTCTTCTATTAACTTTGCAGTTTTTGTTGCAAACATTTTTAGCATATTTCATAAAAATGATTTTGGAAAATTTGATAACTTATGTACAGCTTAACATATCATGCTTTTCTAACAGATAGAGTATTTAACTTTTTACCAAGTGCACACTGTTTATGAATTACTAATTTGTCTTGGGTTAAGTACAATAATACGTTTTGGGTAGCATATCTGTTATCTAGCATCTAGAGTGGGGTAAAAGTTTGACTGTTAATGTATGTTTGTCCTTCCATCATTTTACGGTAAAATAGCCTTCCATGGTGGATTGTTGTCTACAGAAATTGTCAAAAGAATTATTTCTCTCCCCTCCCCGCCATGCCATGATGTACTTTCTTGGCAATGAATTTTTATTTTCATTTTTTATTGTGAGGTATGATTATATATGAAAGTTATACTCTATACTAAAACAAACAGTAAAGGAATTTGCTACGGTAAACAACTCAGATTATGAAAACAAGGGTCACTTATATCACTAAAGCTACGGTAAATTTCTTTTTCATGAACTATTTTATCACTTGGCTTTGGGCCTTTTCACTTCATTTCATCTTATCTTTGCTTTTTCTAAATTTTTGCTATTTTGCTCTCTTCCAGACCACCAAACGCTGAAATGCTCCAAGTCTTGGTCCTCAGTACTCTTCTTTCCTCTATGTACAATCACTTAATGATCTAGCCCAGACTCAGCTTTTTAAAAATTATTATTACCTTGAAGATTTCCACATTTTAAGTGCCGACCAAGGAACTCTCTTTGAACCCTAGACTCCTGTATCTAATTCCCTACTCAGCGTCTCTATTTAGATGATTAAAAGCCATCTCAAATTTTCTAGCCACTGCTGTTCAATGTTTGCCTCTCCCATTTCCCTTAACTCTTCCGGATGCCTAATCCAAACATCTTCGCATCTCTGACTCTCCTCTTTTTCTCATAACCGTGTTCAGTGGATTAAGAAATTGTTTGAGTCTACATTCAAAATTAGATCCAGAATCAATTCTTACTACCTCCAGGGAAATCATCCTAGTTCCACACCATAATTTTCTCTTGCCTGGATTAATGCACTTTCTTTCTGATTGCTTCTCCATCTCCCTCTCTTCCTCTTAAAATCTCTTCTCCATATTATACCCAGAGTATTTCTTGAAAAAGGTCAAATTAATCTGTTTCTCTGCTCGAAACTCTCCAGCAACTTTTCATGAGTCAGTGTATAAGACAAAGTCCTTCTAATGTCTCATAGGCGATAGATGATCTGGCCCCTGGCTTCTTCTCTGACTTCAGTTCATTTACTCTCTTTACTCCACTGCCAAACTATTCTTCCCCAGCTACACAGGCCTCTGTGCTGTTCTTGGAATGATCTAAGCACACCTCTCTTTCAGATCATTTGTTCTTGCTTTACTCTGCCAGTAATGCCATTCCCTTCAGAGAGCTGTTGGATCTCTTCTTCCTTGTATAAAGCAGCCAGCCTACCTCCAAACTCACCAAATCCGTCTTTATCTGCTTTATTTCTACTTTTCCACAGATTAACCACCATATAAAATTAATTTATTTACTGTTTCTCTTACCACTAAAATGAATACATGTAAACATGTTTGAGAACTGTTTTTTGACCAAAACAGACTGCAAGGTATTTCTTCAGTCAAAAAAAAAAAAAAAAAAAGACTTACTAAGGATTAGGAAAGAATTGCAGTTTGGGGTCTACAGCCATGGTGAACCACCTGCAAATCCCCCACAAAAATGAAGAGGAGAACTCTTGTATAGAGGGAAAAAGGAATTTGGGAGAACTAGAGTAAATGAAGGCAGTGGCACCCCACCCCAGCACTCTTGCCTAGAAAATCCCATGAGTGGAGGAGCCTGGTAGGCTGTAGTCCATGGGATCGCTAAGAGTCGGATATGACTGAGCGACTTCTTTCACTTTTCACTTTCATGCATTGGAGAAGGAAATGGCAACCCACTCCAATGTTCTTGCCTGGAGAATCCCAGGGACGGGGAGCCTGGTGGGCTGCCGTCTATGGGGTCACACAGAGTCGTAGGCGACTGAAGCGACTTAGCAGCAGCAGCAGAGTAAACAAAGAGTCTGTGATAATCAGTTGTGACAATCTCTCAATGGCTGAGCTCTTGCCACAAAAGAAGGAGTTTTTCATCCTCATATTGTGCTCAGCTATTATTATAGGGCATGAAATCTCCCCATTCAAGCCTCTCTATTTAACTGAGTTTCTTCTTTATTAATTTTTAACAATCACTTCATTGCCTTTCTTTATAATTTGCCATATTTATTGATAAGTTGAACCATATGAAATTTCCGATACCTGTCCTTTTTTTGGTCCTACAAAAATGTTAATTTCAGTTGAATAAATGTTATATTTCTCTAATGTTTATATACTACATTTAAATTTTATATAAGTTAAATATGGTGTGTTTCTCATGAGTAGCTTTTTTAATCAATGTTATGTTCCCAATATTGATCCATATTGGGTTGTTGGCAGCTGCTGCTGCTGCTAAGTCACTTCAGTCGTGTCCAACTCTGTGCAACCCCATAGACAGCAGCCCACCAGGCTCCACTGTCCCTGGGATTATCCAGGAAAGAACACTGGAGTGGCTTCTCGGTAGCTATGTTTGCTAATCTCTTAAGGTTATATAATATTTGTTTGTGTGACTTCACCATGATTATTTATCTAGTCTCAAGGCCATGGACATTGTTTTCAGTTTTTTTGCTCTTTCAAATGATGTTACCGTGAAATTTTTACACATGGCTTTGGTGCCCGTGTGCATGAACGTTTCTGCTTTACACATGTATAACTAATGGGTCATGGGGGGCATGTTTTCAACCTTATAAGGTAAATGTATTTTTTAAAATTAGATTTGTGGTGATTGTACTGACTTTCACATTTACTGGCAGTTTATAAACTTATTTGTTACCCTGCATTCTTATCAGTTTTACTATTATAGAGGCTGTAAAATGAAATGATGTTTTGGGTTTTAATGTTCATTTTCCTAATTGTGATTGGGATTGAGTGTATTTTCAAGTGTTTATTGGCCTTTCATGTATTTTAATCTGTGAAATGCTTATTCATGCTTTGTGACCATTTTGGGGAAGTAGTTGGATGGTTTTGATTGTTTTCTATTTCTTATTGGTTTAAAAGGGTTTTTTTTAATATTCTAGGTAGAATGTCTGCTCCTCTGTGACTTCTTTTTATGTTTTTAAATTATGAAATGTTTTATATTTAATTATTTTTGATATATATTATTTAATATATTTCTTAAGAAATTGTTCCACCTCCAAAGTCATCTAATCTAGGGACTACATTTTGAGATCCAGTATTGTTATATAATCAGGTTGTTGTGCTATTTTACAGCGCCATTTCCAGTTGTATGTTTTACTAGCACAAGCAAGCATAGCCACTAATTGCTTATATGAAACTTTCTCGCACAAATACTTATTCATCCATGCATATAATTAAAGAAAATCAAAATCATTTTACTTTTATATGGCAGTGACAAAAGCATTTATTTATTTCTTGACTTGGGGCCCCATCCATTTGGTTGCTTTCTATCATAATATACTTGGGGAATAACTTGTAGTGTTGATATCACAGAGAATATCTGATGATGTTACACTAATTAGACCTTTCTTTGGTTATCTTGTTACTGCATAATAAGTTACTTAGTGGCTTAAAACAGTCATTTTAATTCATAATTTTGGAGATGAGAAATTTAGGAAGGGCTGGAACACATGATGGTTGCTTTCATTCTTTGGTTGGTGATGTAGTTGTTTGAAAGCCTGCCTAAGCTGGGCATCCAGGATGATTCATTCACATGACTGACATTGACACAAGCAGCTGGGAACTTAGCTGGAGCTATAGACCAAACACCTCACATGACTTTTCCATATGACCTGAACTTCTGACAGCATGGCTACATGGTTTTGAGAGAGAGTGTCCAAGAGGACGTGACAAAGAATGAGCATTCCAAAGGTTCAAGGTAGATGTTCTAAGTCTTTTGACTTAGCCTTACAAGTCCTACAGTATCACTTCCATAGCAGGTCAGTCACTAAGGCCAGCCTGATTCAAGGGGCAGGAAATTCAATTTTACATCTCAATGGGAGGAATGTCTAAGTATTTGTAGTTGTCATTGTCCCCCCACCTGTTGAGTTTTAAGAACCAAGGACTCTATTTACCTTAATAGGAAATGTGCATTCTGGAGGGTAGATTTTATATCTTGTAAAAGTTTGGGGGCCTGTCACATGGTTGAAATTTTTCATGTTTATTTATTTGAGATATGTTAAGATAAGTTAGAAAAAAAATTGTTTACTCTTTACTTTGCCTACTATAAAGACAAAATCACATCTTCCATGTGATCTGGAAGACAACATGTATCAACACCCTGTGGTGNCACATGGTTGAAATTTTTCATGTTTATTTATTTGAGATATGTTAAGATAAGTTAGAAAAAAAATTGTTTACTCTTTACTTTGCCTACTATAAAGACAAAATCACATCTTCCATGTGATCTGGAAGACAACATGTATCAACACCCTGTGGTGAGTTGCACTCACCACAGTTCCAGGTCCAGGTTCTAGTAGCCTGGAGTTAGAATAGAGCAAGACCACTGGAGCCCAAGTCCCCCTGCTACCTGGGTGTAGGAATTAGCATTGGGAGGATCTATGGCAGACAGAGATGCATCTGCAAAGGAAATTAGAGAAAACCATGCCTTACTTCACTGACACCTATTCTCCATGGGCCATGGAAGACACCTCAACAGCTGACAGTATAGTATCCAAGTCTGGACTGCCTGAACTGGTTATTATGTGATTTAATGAAATATGTAATTGGAGGAGCACAATGGAATTACATTGTGAAATGTAAATAATATGTACAAGACAGAGCCCAGGTAGATATTAATAAACACAAGGTATTAGTAAATAATATAAGCTGCTGGCTCAGAATCCAATCATAACTGCTTCTAAAACCTCCCTGTCAACTCCTTTTTCTCTTTTTCTTTTCTATCTTCTTGTTGCTACCATATAAAAATAAAAATAATTTTTATTGTATATCAAACCAACTTACTTTAAATAACATTTCATTTAAATTCAATCATCTAATTCTAATCATTTATCTTAATAGTTACATGAACATATGCATAATAATGACAGTTTCTTAAAGTAATTTTCAAAACAATATAATTTGTCTCTTTTACTTTCTTATTATACTAACTAATACTTAAGTTAGATTTAATCAAAATGATATTCAGTTCAGTAGCTCAGTCATGTCTGACTCTTTGTGACCCCATGGATTGCAGCACACCAGGCCTCTCTGTCCATCACCAACTCTTGGAGTTTACTCAGAATCATGAGCGTTAAGTCAGTAATGCCATCCAAACAACTCATCCTCTGTCATCCCCTTCTCTGCTCTCTTCAGTCTTTCCCAGCATCAGGGTCTTTTCCAATGTATCAGCTCTTTTCGTCAGGTGGCCAAAGTATTGGAGTTTCAGCTTCAATTCTGTCCTTCCAGTGAACACCCAGGACTGATCTCCTTTAGGATGGACTGGTTGGATCTCGTTGCTGTCCAAGGGACTCTCAAGAATCGTCTCCAAAACCACAATTCAAAAGCATCAATTGTCTGGCACACAGCTCTCTTTATAGTCCAGCTCTCACATCCATACATGACAACTGTAAAAAGCAAAGCTTTGACTATCTGGATCTTTGTTGGTAAAGTAATGTCTCTGCTTTTGAATTTGCTATCTTGGTTGGTCATAACTTTTCTTCNCCAAGGCCAAATTTGCCTTTTACTCCAGGTGTTTCTTGACTTCCTACTTTAGCATTCCAGGCCCCTATAATGAAAAGGACATCTTTTTTGGTGTTAGTTCTAAAAGGTCTTGTAGGTCTTCATAAAACCGTTCAACTTCAGATTCTTCAGGATTACTGGTTTGGGCATAGACTTGGATAACTGTGATATTGAATGGTTTGCCTTGGAGACGAGCAGAGATCATTCTGTTGTTTTTGAGATTGCATCAAGTACTGCATTTTGGACTCTTTTGTTGACCATTTCTTCCTAGGGATTCCTGCCCCCAGTAGTAGATACAATGGTCATCTGAGTTAAATTCACCCATTTCAGTCCATTTCAGTTCGCTGATGCTTAGAATGTCAACATGCACCCTTGCCATCTCTTGTTTGACCACTTCCAATTTGCCTTGATTCATGGACCTGACATTCCAGGTTCCTATGCAATATTGCTCTTTACAGCATTGGATCTTGCTTCTATCACCAGTCACATGCACAACTGGGTATTGTTTTTGCTTTGGCTCCATCCCTTCATTCTTTCTGGAGTTATTTCTCCACTGATCTCCAGGAGCATATTGGGCACCTAATGACCTGGGGAGTTTCTCTTTTGCTATCCTATCATTTTGCCTTTTCATACTGTTCATGGGGTTCTCAAGGCAAGAATACTGAAGTGGCTTGCTATTCCCTTCTCCAGTGGACCACATTCTGTCAGCCCTCTCCACCATGACCCACCCATCTTGGGTTGCCCCACAGGCATGGCTTGGTTTCACTGAGTTAGACAAGGCTGTGGTCCTAGTGTGATTAGATTGACTAGTTTTCTGTGAGTATGGTTTCAGTGTGTCTGCCCTCTGATGCCCTCTTGCAACACCTACCATCTTACTTGGGTTTCTCTTATCGTGGGCGTGGAGTATCTCTTCATGGCTGTTCCAGCAAAGCACAGCCACTGCTCCTTAACTTGGATGAGGGGTTATTTCCTCACCACCACTGTTCCTGACCTTCAGTGTGTGACAACTCCTCTAGGCGCTCCTGCATCTGTGCAGCCACCTCTCCTCAGGTTGCTCCTCCCAGCCGGCGGCCCTGGCCTCGGGTTTGGGGTGGCTCCTCATGGTCACTGCCTTTGACCTTGGGCTTGGGGTGGCTCCCCCCCCCCCCAGCGGCCCCTGACCTCAGACGCAGGGTGTCTCCTCCTGGCCGCCCCTGTCCTCGGATGCGGGGTAGCTCCACCCAGCCACCGCCCCAACTTCAGACACAGGGTAGCTCCTCTTGGCCGTTCCTGCGCAGTTGCAGCCTGGCACTCTAGGCTGCTGCCCCTGACCTCAGACGTGGGGTAGCTCTTCTCCGCCGCGCTCTTGCAGCCACCTACGCTTAGTGTGCCAGCCTGGCTCTCATTATGGTAATAGAGGAGCATCTTTGCTATTACCATAATAAGAAAGTGAATGTCACTTTCTTAAAAAAAAAAAACAACTATCTTAAAAAACTCCCTTTATTTCCCTCCCTGATTAAAGGCTTGGAGATCTCTTCAAGAAAATTAGAGATATCAAGGTAAATTTTCATGCAAAGATGGGCACAATAGAGGACAGAAATGGTATGGACCTAACAAAAGCAGAAGAGGTGGCAACAATACATAGAACTATACAAAAAAGATCTCTATGACCCAGATAATCCTGACGGTGTGATCACTCACGTAGAGCCAGACATCTTGGAATACAAAGTCAAGTGGGCATTAGGAAGCATCCCTATGAACAAAGCTAGTGGAGGTGATGGAATCCCAGTTGAGCTGTTTCAAATCCTAAAAGACGATGCTGTGAAATTGCTGCACTCAATACGCAAGCAAATTTGGAAAACTCAGCAGTAGTCACAGGACTGGAAAAGGTCGGTTTTCATTCCAATCCCAAAGAAAGGCAATGCCAAAGAATGCTCAAACTACCACACAATCGCACTCATCTCACACACAAGTAAAGTAATGCTCAAAATTTTCCAAGCCAGACTTCAACAGTACATGAACTGTGAACTTTCAGGTGTGCAAACTGGATTTAGAAAAGACAGAGGAACCAAAGATCAAATTGCAAACATCTATTGGATCACCAAAAATCAAAAGTTCCAGAAAAGCATCTATTTCTGCTCTGTTGACTATGCCAAAACCTTTGACTGTGTCGATCACAACAAACTGTGAAAAATTCTTCAAGAGATGGGACTACAAGACCACCTGACCTGCCTCTTGAGAAATCTGTATGCAGATCAAGAAGCAACAGTTAGAACTGGACATGGAACTACAGTCTGGTTCCAAATTGGGAAAGGAGTACGTCAAGGCTGTATATTGTCACTCTGATTATTTAACTTATGTGCACAGTACATCATGTGAACTGCTGGGTTGGATGAAGCACAAGCTGGAATCAAGATTGCAGGGAGAACCTCAGATATGCAGATGACTTCACCCTTATTGCAGAACGCAAAGAGGAACTAAAAAGCCTCTTGATGAGAGTAAAAGAGGAGTGTGAAGAAGCTGGCTTAAAACTCAACATTCAGAAAACTAAGATTATGGCATCTGGTCCCATCACTTCATGCCAAATAGATGGGGAAGCAATGGAAACAGTGACAGACTTTATTTTGGGGGATGGGAGGCTCCAAAATCACTGCAGATGGTGATTGCAGCCATGAAATTAAAAGATGTTTACTCTTTGGAAGAAAAGTTACGACTAACCTAGACATCATATTAAAAAGGAGAGACATTATTTTGCCAATAAAGGTCTGTCTAGTCAAAGCTATGGTTTTTCCAGTAGTCATGTATCGATCTGAGAATTGGGCTATAAAGAACACTGAGCACCAAAGCATTGATGCTTTTGAACTGTGGTATTGGAGAAGACTCTCGAGAGTCCCTAGGACTGCAAGGAGATCCAACCAGTCCATCCTAAATGAAATCAGTCCTGAATAGTCATTGGCAGGACTGATGCTGAAGCTGAAATTCCAATACTTTGGCCACCTGATTCGAAGAACTGACTCATATCAAAAGACCCTTTTGCTGGGAAAGATTGAAGGCAAGAGGAGAAGGAGAGGACAGAGGATGAGATGGTTAGTTGGCATCACCAACTCAATGGACATGAGTTTGAGTAAACTCCAGGAGTTGATGATGGACAGGGAGGAGTGGTGTGCTACAGTTCATAAGGTTACAAAGAGTTGGAGATGACTAAGCGACTGAACTCAACTCCTTACAGATGTAGCCACTATTTTGAACCATGTATAATTATTCTCTTGCTTTTCTTTATAGTTCATTAGCTATGTAAGTACCTCTAAACTACTGAACTACATAGTATCATTTGGAAATTACATAAAGGGTCATACTACATGTATAATTTTTTGACTTTCTTCTTTCACTAAAAATTATTCTCTTGTGATTTATCCATGTTCAACCAGATTATTCTATTGCAGGAAAATACCATAATTTATATAACTTCTACTCTTAAGAGATTTGTATTGTTTCCAATTTTTTACTATTGTTAACCTTTCTGCTATATGCATTCTTGTGTGTGTTTCCTGGTATAGCTGTGTTGTGAAAATCTCTGGATCCAAGGAATAGAGTGAAGAATTATGATACCAGAGAATACCAAAGTGTTTTTAAAAAGAGAGCCAATTTTCACAAACTCCAACAATATCAAAAGTTCTTAATATTTTATATCAATATATGGCATTATCAAGGGTTTGAATATATAGTAATCAGATGTATTTTAATCTGTCCAATTAAGTTTGTATTTTCCTGAGTAATTTTTGTATTTTAGCCACCTATAATCTCTCATAAAACATCTATTCAAATTTTTTTAAAAGTAATTTATTTATTTGTAGGAATGCTTTGAGTATTCTGGATATNAAGTGTTTTTAAAAAGAGAGCCAATTTTCACTAACTCCAACAATATCAAAAGTTCTTAATATTTTATATCAATATATGGCATTATCAAGGGTTTGAATATATACTAATCAGATGTATTTTAATCTGTCCAATTAAGTTTGTATTTTCCTGAGTAATTTTTGTATTTTAGCCGCCTATAATCTCTCATAAAACATCTATTCAAATTTTTTAAAAAGTAATTTATTTATTTGTAGGAATGCTTTGAGTATTCTGGATATGAGTGTTGTGTATACTATGATTGTTACCCATGTTCTCAGAATTTAATACTGAATCTAAGCTCAGCTTCCCGCAGAACTGATAATATCTCCTTCTGTCAAGGAAATTGCATTTCCACTGGTTCCTATAATCTGGGTTTCCCAGACATCACCACCAAAAACTGCTAGCATTAAGTAAGACTGGGTGGAACAAGCTATTTAACCAACGACTGACAGGTCAGCCTTGTTCATTTCCACTTGTTAAAGTAAAGCTTACTCTTTATACCATAATACAAAATGTTGTGAAATTTGCCTCAAACTTCGTTGATCAGAAAACAATGTGTCTTCTATAGCAATTACACACTATGTTTTATAGATATGCTTTAAATCAGGCTTATTATATTATCAATTTTTCCTNGCAGAACAAGCTATTTAACCAACGATTGACAGGTCAGCCTTGTTCATTTCCACTTGTTAAAGTAAAGCTTACTCTTTATACCATAATACAAAATGTTGTAAAATTTGCCTCAAACTTCGTTGATCAGGAAACAATGTGTCTTCTATAGCAATTAGACACTATGTTTTATAGATATGCTTTAAATCAGGCTTATTGTATTATAAATTTTTCCTTATTCTTAAGTTTTTTATTTAATATGTTCATATTTAGANGAACAAGCTATTTAACCAACGACTGACAGGTCAGCCTTGTTCATTTCCACTTGTTAAAGTAAAGCTTACTCTTTATACCATAATACAAAATGTTGTGAAATTTGCCTCAAACTTCGTTGATCAGAAAACAATGTGTCTTCTATAGCAATTACACACTATGTTTTATAGATATGCTTTAAATCAGGCTTATTATATTATCAATTTTTCCTTATTCTTAAGTTTTTTATTTAATATGTTCATATTTAGAGGGCTACATGAAAGTAACTCACATTACTTGTGGATTTACCTACTTACCCTTGTGCATCTATCAATTTTAAGATATATTTTGAGACTTTGAAACTATTACATTAGTTGAATACAAATTTAGAATTGTTATGTCTCTTTAGGATTTTAATATTTTATTATATGTACTGAAGCATCAATAAAGTACTGAATGTTTCATCAGTGTATATTTAGGGGAATTTCAAGGTCAACCACATATTCAGACTCACAGAATCAGAATAGGGTGCACATAGCATTAATTTAAGCAGAGAGACAGAGTCAGGAAGTACAGCCTGCCAGCAGTGTAGCATACTCTTCAGGGGATGTGGGTTTTGCATCAGTCTTTGCAATGGTCTATGCAGTCATACAGGAGCTATTTCCTTTGGCCTCCAGATAAGAGCTCAGGAGCAAGAGACCATTCCACATTTGTGAACATGTGTTCCACGTTGGCTCAGGATTTTATGCAAGTAGAGACAATATCTCTTGTCACATGTCTAAAGTATATATTCCAAGGTACCCATAAGAGATAAGCACTGCACAAAGATTGCTATCCTCAAGGAATCTAAAGTTATGGTTTTCTATTAGGATTTTAGCATCCATCCATATTTCTAAGGTCAATAGCAATTCACTAATCTTGCCTGGTAACACAGCTGACATGCAACTTTTATCATGTTTCTGGGATTTTCCCAAGTGGTCTAGTGGTTAAGAATCTGCCTTGCAATGCAAAGGATAAGGGTTTAATTGGGGAACTAAGATCCCACATGATTGGTTTCCCTAATGGTTCAAATGATAAAGAACCTGCCTGCAATGTGGGAGACCCAGGTTTGATCTCTGGGTCAGGAAGATCCCCTGGAAGAGGGAATGGCTACCCACTCCTGTACTCTTGGTCTTCCCAAGTGGTGCAGTTGGTAAAGAACCCATCTGCAAGTGCAACAGACATAAGAGATGTGGGTTCAATCTCTTGAGTTGGGAAGATCCCCTGGAGGAGGAAATGGCAGTCCGCTCCAGTATTCTTGCCTGGAGAATTTCATGGACAGAGGAACCTGGAGGGCTATAGTCCACAGGGTCACAAAGAGTTAGAGACAACTGAAGTGACTTAACACACACACTTGTGTGTTCTAAGTCAAATGCAGTTCACAAATCTTGCCTGGTAACACAGTTGACTTGCAACTTACTTTTATTGTGTTTCTAGGGCAATAGAGACAGAAAGTTAGCTCAAGGTCAACTGTGTCCTTAGAAAGGTGATGAGGTTTTGTTATCCTTTACTAACCAGTGACTGTTTTCTTTAGCAATTCTTTTTTCTCAGTGTATATAGAATCTGGTATTACTGTAATTATGCCAGATTTCTTTCTTTTTTTTAAGCTGGGACTAATCTTCTATTAAGGTTTTGTCTTATATGCCCAGGGATTCTGGGCAGTCCCAGATTTGGGACTAGATCCTTCTGCAATTTCCTGTATTCAATGACACCCTGGTAGTCAATATTCTTTAGCCATAGTTCTTCACTTTTAACTTTAACATTGTGTCTTTTTTTTTCTCATTCAGTCTTTTTAAAATGGATTTTTATTGGAGTATAGTTGCTCTGCAGTGTTATAAACTTACTGTCACTCTGTCATACAGCAAAGTGAGTCAGTTAAATATTTATCCACTCTTTTTAGATTCTCTTCCCATCCAGGTCACCACAGAGCACTGAATAGAGTTCCCCGTGCTATGTGGTAGGTTCTCATTAGGTTATCTGTTTTATATGCTACTGTACATATGTCAATCCGATCCTCCCAATTCACTCTGCCCCCATTTCCTCCCTTGGTAGCCATAGGTTTGTTTTCTACCTCTGTGAATCTATTTCTGCTCTGCAGATTAGTTCATCTGTACCATTTTTCTAGATTCGACATATAAGTGATATGATATGATGATCTCACTCTGAATGACAATCTCTAGGTGCATCCATGTCACTTCAAATGGCCTTATTTTGTTTCTTTTTGTGGCTGAGTTATTTCCATTGTCGACATGAACCGCATCTTCTTTGTACATTCCTCTGTTGATGGACATCTAGGTTGCTTCCATCTCCTGGCTATGATAAAGGTGCTGCAGTGAACACACACTGGGGTGTATGGATATTTTGAAATTATGGTTTTCTCTGGGTATATGCCCAGGGATTCTGGGCAGTCCCAGATTTGGGACTTGATCCTTTTGCATTTTTCCTCTGTATTCATTGACACCCTGGTAGCCAGTATTCTTTAGCCATAGTTCTTCTCATTCATATTTTTATTCCAATTACAGAATGTGCTTATTTTCAAACCTTATTTACACTTTTATCCTCTCTAGTTCTGAGATGTATGCTCTGTCACACCTCTTGAAAGTTCTTTCTTACTTCTGTGTGAAATTAAGAGTACTGNTTACAGAATGTGCTTATTTTCAAACCTTATTTACACTTTTATCCTCTCTAGTTCTGAGATGTATGCTCTGTCACACCTCTTGAAAGTTCTTTCTTACTTCTGTGTGAAATTTAGAGTACTGCCTTCTGTGGGTTTTTGTTTGGAAAGGCCACTTGAATTTTCCTACCAGTAGAGGCTTCTTCAACTTTTTTATTTTAAACAGTACAAGAACCAAAACTCCCAGATGTTCAAGCTGGATTTAGAAAAGGCAGAGGCACAAATTGCCGAGCTCTGTTGGATCATAGAAAAAGCAAGAGAATTCCAGAAAAAAAATCTACTTCTGCTTCATTGACTACACTAAAGCCTTTGACTGTGTGGATCAAAACAAACTGTGGAAAATCTGAAAGAGATGGGAATACCAGACCACCTGACCTGCCTCCTGTGAAACCTGTATGCAGGTCAACAAGAAGCAACAGTTAGAACTGGACATGGAGCAAACACTGATTACAAATTGTGAAAGCAATATATCAAGGCTGTATATTGTCACCCTACTTATTTAACTTATATGCAGAGTACATCACGAGAAACGCTGGGCTGGATGAAGCACAAGCTGGAATCAAGATTGCNGAATATTCAGGACTTATTTCCTTTAGGATGGACTGGTTAGATCTCCTTGCAGTCCAAGGGACTCTTGAGAGTCTTCTCCAACACCACAGTTCAAAAGCATCTTTGGCACTCAGCTTTCTTTATAGTCCAACTCTCACATCCATACACGACTACTGGAAAAACCAAAGGTTTAACTAGATTGGACGTTTGTTGGCAAAGTAATGTCATTGCTTTTTAATATGCTGTCTAGGCTGGTCATAACTTTTCTTCCAAGGAGCAAGTGTCTTTTAATTCAATGGCTGTAGTCACCATCTGCAGTGATTTTGGAGACCAAGAAAACAAAGTCTGTCACTGTTTCCATTGCTTCCCCATCTATTTACCATGAAGTGATGGGACTGGATGCCATGATCTTAATTTTCAGAATGCTGAGTTTTAAGCCAACTTTTTTCACTCTCCTCTTTCACTTTCATCAAGGTGCTCTTTAGTTCCTCTTCACTTTCTGCCATAAGGGTGGTGTTATCTGCATATCTGAGGTTATTGATATTTCTTCCAGTAATCTTGATTCTAGTTTATGCTTCATCCAGTCCAGCGTTTCTCATGATAAATAGGGTGACAATATACAGCTTTGATGTACTCCCTTTCCTATTTGGAACCAGTCTGTTGTTTCATGTCCAATTTTAACTGTTGCTTCCTGACCTGCATACAGATTTCTCAGGAGGCAGGTCAGGTGGTCTGGTATTCCCATCTCTTTCAGATTTTTCAGTTTGTTGTTATCTACACAGTCAAAGGTAGGTTCAGTTTTGGGTTTCCACATTCTTTATCCACCTGTTCTTTCTCTTCTCTGTTCACTCAGGGTTGATTTTTAAGGACAAGATTTATTATAAGCATGCATTTAAAACTGCTGCCTTTACCAGAATTTCTGTCACTGTAGTTAATAAATCACTACTTTTTTCAAACAAATAAAGATTACCCATAAATATTTAAGTATTGAGTTACAGAAATAAGGAAAACAATCAAGGTTATTTATAATTTATTCTTTNAGATTTATTATAAGCATGCATTTAAAACTGCTGCCTTTACCAGAATTTCTGTCACTGTAGTTAATAAATCACTACTGTTTTCAAACAAATAAAGATTATCCATAAATATTTAAGTGTTGAGTTACAGAAATAAGGAAAACAGTCGAGGTTATTTATAAATTTATCCTTTTATCCTTTATTTCTAACATTTCTGTCCCTCTTTATGCATTGATTACAATGACTATGAATATGTTGACTAAAATTGGCTCCCTGATGTGAAATTTAGTATAATTCTATTGACATCTCTATTTATGGTAAGAATGAAAGATAATTTATCCATTTTCCAAATGCTAGTGTGTGTTTCAGATTTTCCTTGTACAAATTTTTTTCTTTTTCAGTATACCATTTTCCCTACATCCAGGAAAGGTCCATTTCAACTCTGACTGCTTCTTTCTAAAGTTTTCTTTATACTTCCTTAACAGATTCAGAGGAAATATCAAAGTCACTATCTCAAATGTCCTTTTTTTCAGTATTACAGTCACTCTCTGAAACTCAGGTATATGCTCAGAGAACAATCTATAACCACTGTGGGCCATCTGGGATCCATCTAAAACACACTATAGCAGAAAATAATGTATAAATATTGCTGTTTTTCTGTAGTATCGATTGTGGGTTTGTAAACGTAAGAAAAAATTCAGATCTGTATTAGGATATTGATTATAACTGTGGATTCTTATGTAAGGAAGGGAAAATTCCACTGATTTACTTGAATAATAAAAGATGTGAAGTATAAGAATTATATTTTCAAGTCTCCAACATGATTCAATTTTATATATTCTTTCATGACATTATGGTGATACTGTAAGCTTAGTGTATGTGTTTCTAGTCTCCATAGGATAGTTTTATACACATTTTATTTCTTTAAAATCATTCAGTTGCACTGAAAGTTGTGCACAGTATTTTCTGAAATGACTATTATGGGTTGTATGGAAGACTTGGCAATATGATAATAAACTAAATTTTTAAAACTTTAAATTTTAGAAGANTAAGCTTAGTGTATGTGTTTCTAGTCTCCATAGGATAGTTTTATACACATTTTATTTCTTTAAAATCATTCAGTTGCACTGAAAGTTGTGCACAGTATTTTCTGAAATGACTATTATGGGTTGTATGGAAGACTTGGCAATATGGTAATAAACTAAATTTTTAAAACTTTAAATTTTAGAAGAGGTAGAAAAAATGTACAAAAATGCTAGCTAGCTAAAAAAAGTTTTTTGAAACAAACCATTCTGCAATTGATATATTTACTTTCATATACTTCTACACGTTTACATTTAATTTAGAATATATTATTTTCCTGGGTTGGGAAGATCCCATGGAGGAGGGCATGGCAACCCACTCCATATTCTTGCCTGGAGAATCCCCATGGACAGAGGAGCCTGGTGGNAAATGCTAGCTAGCTAAAAAAAGTTTTTTGAAACAAACCATTCTGCAATTGATATATTTACTTTCATATATTCTACACGTTTACATTTAATTTAGAATATATTATTTCCCTGGGTCGGGAAGATCCCATGGAGGAGGGCATGGCAACCCACACCATATTCTTGCCTGGAGAATCCCCATGGACAGAGGAGCCTGGTGGGCTACAGTCCACGGGATTGCAAAGAGTCACACATGACTGAGCGACTAAGCACAGGGCCTACTTATTTCGTTTAATAATATATTATAAAATTTCTCTATGTTTTAGGTATATATTGTATACTATCGTTGTATATAATAATCAAATATTTGATTATAATTTTGTTTACCTAATAATTAGCCATTGTCAAATAATTTTTCCCCTTTTTTCTTAATCCACACAGTGGTGAATTCAGCAATATAGTGTTTTGTTTTTTTTTTCCCCCTACATCTGTTGAGGGCCTACTACTTCTAGGGCATTAGATGAGGTATTACCAATAGTAATCAGATATTATTTTGGCCCTAAAATCACTTAAAATCTAGTGGGAGAAGCAGCCTTTAAATGATCACACATTATGGGGAGGGAGGAGGGAGGGGTGTTCAGGATGGGGAACATGTGTATACCTGTGGCAGATTCATGCTGATGTATGGCAAAATCAATACAATATTGTAAAGTAATTAACCTCCAATTAAAATAAATAAATTTTTGTTAAAAAATTTTTGAATGTCTCAAGTGTTTATGAAGAAAAAATACCCAGGACTTTAGGATCTCATAATTAGGGCATTTCCTTGGAGGAGGCCATGGTAATCCACTCTAGTATTCTTGCCTGAATAATCCCATGGACAAAGGAGTCNCAGATTCATGCTGATGTATGGCAAAATCAATACAATATTGTAAAGTAATTAACCTCCAATTAAAATAAATAAATTTATATTAAAAAAATTTGTGAATGTCTCAAGTGTTTATAAAGAAAAAATACCCAGGACTTTAGGATCTCATAATTAGGGCATTTCCTTGGAGGAGGCCGTGGCAATCCATTCTAGTATTCTTGCCTGAATAATCCCATGGACAAAGGAGCCTGGTGAGCTACAGTCTATAGGATTGCAAAGAGCTGGACACAACTGAAATGACTGAGTGCACACACAATTACGACATTTGTCTACCTAGGCAGGTTGCAGAAAAGTTGCCAAGGATGAACTAAAATATTGAGGAGTCAATTAGGTGAGTAATGAACAGTAAAGCCCAGACTCCGAGTGTATGGGAGACAGGAGGACCTGAAGATGGCCAGTGGGGAAGAAGCAGTGAGAGCAAAGAGGGGTTTTATTTTATGGAGGGAAATGGAAAGGCAGGAACTGCAGGACCTTGCTGGCAACATTTATAGTTTTACTTTTTTTCTAAGGCTATTGTGGTAGAAGGATATGAAATGACCAGACTTGCATTATAAAAAAGATAGTGCTCTGTCAGAGTAGGTACTTGTTTCACCAGTTGGGTTGTTCAAGTTGGGGTACAAGAGAACACTGAAGTATTTAGGATTAATACACTAGTGTTAAAAATGGGAGGAAAATGAGAGATTTAAAATACAGTTGGGATAAAATCTTTATTATTTAGCTTGGGGAATATCAAGGATGTTATAAAGAGAAAATATTTATATAACTGAGTGATTGATGGCACCCCAATATTTCAACAGCAGTAAGCATTAATCATATAGAGAAGAGGGAGAAGCCAAACAGTATCATACCTTTGTCACTGGGCATCATTCATTAAAAAAAAAATAGTATTGGGAGACAGTTATCTACAGGACTGTCACATTTCTTCAGATTTGTCAAAGGAAATACTGGCTTTTCCTGGTTTTAGTCTAACTTTTCAAGGATATTTGTACAGTAAAGAGCTTTGAAAGACACAGATGGCTCTGAAGGAAAGTGAAAATTTGTGTACAGCTTTGTAAAATAGAGACAGCATCTCTTTCCAGGGAAATCGCAAGTATATGTACTGATCATAATAAAATCTTTGGGTTCCTGAAGCTCAGGGATCTTTCCTTGTAATGCAGTCTGGAGTGTGTGCAGGTGTCACTTGGCCTCTTTTTGTTACATTTGTGGGAGCTGGGGTGTAGGGGAATAACATTAGAATGTTGNTTGTTCAAGTTGGGGTACAAGAGAACACTGAAGTATTTAGGATTAATACACTAGTGTTAAAAATGGGAGGAAAATGAGAGACTTAAAATATAGTTGGGATAAAATCTTTATTATTTAGCTTGGGGAATATCAAGGATGTTATAAAGAGAAAATATTTACATAACTGAGTGATTGATGGCACCCCAATATTTCAACATCAGTAAGCATTAATCATATAGAGAGGAGGGAGAAGCCAAACAGTATCATACCTTTGTCACTGGGCATCATTCATTAAAAAAAAAAAAAGTATTGGGAGACAGTTATCTACAGGTCTGTCACATTTCTTCAGGTTTGTCAAAGGAAATACTGGTTTTTCCTTGTTTTAGTCTAACTTTTCAAGGATATTTGGACAGTAAAGAGCTTTTAAAGACACATATGGCTCTGAAGGAAAGTGAAAATTTGTGTACAGCTTTGTAAAATAGAGACAGCATCTCTTTCCAGGGAAATTGCAAGTATATGTACTGATCATAATAAAATCTTTGGGTTCCTGAAGCTCAGGGATCTTTCCTTGTAATGCAGTCTGGAGTGTGTGCAGGTGTCACTTGGCCTCTTTTTGTTACATTTGTGGGAGCTGGGGTGCAGGGGAATAACATTAGCATGTTGACATTCTGTCTATTGTTATTGCTGTGATAATAAATCACTCTTCATCTGTGATTCCACAGCATTCCCTCAGCATCAAGAAAACAATGGGAAGCTAACTGTATGGTTAAAAATGGTTAAAATATCAAACCCTTCAAAGTCCTTGAGAGTAGGCTCTATTTGACACATAAAATCAAAGCGCTATGTATTAATCTCAACTATAGTACCATTGCTTAACATTTAAAAAAACAGAGTTGAGAATTTTGAATGATACATTTTGATTATTTCCTTCAAACACTGATATGCTTAGTAACATACATGTTCCTCAAGTCTATCTTCACATCATTGTATTCTAAATTGTTCATAGCACAGACTATTTTTGACATTCATAATCTTAACACTTCTGATAAATTTAAAACATACGTGTATGTGTACATGCGTGTCCATCAGTTCAGTCACTCAGACATGTATGACTCTTTGCGGCCTCATGGACTGCAGCATGCCCAGCCTCTCTGTCCACCACCAACTCCCAGAGTTTACTCAGATTCATGTCCATTGAGTTGTGATGCCCTCCAACCATCTCATCCTCTGTCGTCCCCTTCNCACATCATTGTATTCTAAATTGTTCATAGCACAGACTATTTTTGACATTCATAATCTTAACACTTTTGATAAATTTAAAACATACGTGTATGTGTACATGAGTGTCCATCAGTTCAGTCACTCAGACATATATGACTCTTTGCGGCCTCATGGACTGCAGCATGCCCAGCCTCTCTGTCCACCACCAACTCCCAGGGTTTACTCAGATTCATGTCCATTAAGTTGTGGTGCCCTCCAACCATCTCATCCTCTGTCGTCCCCTTCTCCTGCTGGCTTCAATCTTTCCCAGCATCAGGGTCTTTTCTAATGAGTCAGTTCTTTGCATCAGGTGGCCAAAGTATTGGAGTTTCAGCTGCAACATCAGCCCTTCCAATGAACACCCAGGACTGGTCTCCTTTAGGATGGACTGATTGGATCACCTAGTAGTCCAAGGGGTTCTCAAGAGATTTCTCCAACACCACAGTTCAAAAGCATCAATTCTTCAGCGCTCAGCTTTCTTTATAGTCCATCTCTAACATCCATACATGACTACTGGAAAAACCATAGCTTTGAGTAGACGGACCTTTGTTGGCAAAGTAATGTCTCTGCGTTTTAATATGATGTCTAGGTTGGTCATAACTTTCCTTCCAAGAAGTAAGTGTCATTTAATTTCATGGCTGCGGTCACCATCTGCAGTGATTTTGTAGCCCCCCAAAATAAAGTCTGCCACTGCACTGTTTCTCCATCTTTTTGCTATGAAGTGATGGGATTGGGTGCC
>SJYW01014699.1:227171-240850 GCA_006410735.1 Raphicerus campestris | reverse complement strand
CATGGAGTCAGAATCGGCTTCCTCCCGGCAACACAACCAGCCGGTGTATCTGTCTTCATGCTTGTGCTGTGATTGGCTCACAGAGCTGCCGAGATGTTACATGTGCAACGTGGAAGCTCAGCTCTGTGCTGCCAGGGGATGGTACACCTCGGTCAGCATAATGGTACAGGAAAGGCCAGGTCCCCACAGGCCTGCAGTAGCCCTCAGCAGCCTTCTGCCATCCAGCCCAGTGGCCGCTACAGGGACACACACAAGCCCTCAGTAAGTCCAGAGGGACTCACCCAAAGCTCTGCCTGGACAAGCGTGCTCTGGGGTCGTCACCCCTTCACCACACAGGCCCCACTGCTAGTCTGATGGCAGAGGCACACAGGGGTCAGGAAGGAAGTATCCTTGACATCCTCATACTGGGCACCAGGCGTGGGCTCCCCCCGTGAGCTCTGAGTCAACCAGCTGGGCTCGTTACCCCTCCCCGGAACCCACACTATTAGGGCCCCAAAGAGCCCCTCTCAGCACCAGTCTCTGGAGCTGAGCGGCCCCCTCTCCTGCTCTCCCCTCCCACCGCTGAGCCATTTCCTCCTCGTCCCTTCCCCAGAGCTGAACAACAGCTGGGACCCGTCTCTGCGCAGGCTGAGTGCGCAGCTCCACCTCGACCCCTGCTCCATTCATCCGCCAGCCTGCTGGGCGGGGACGTGACATCTTCCCCTTTACAGCCCCAGGGTCCCTAGTGTCATCTGGGAAGACCCAGTGCCCTAAGGGCCGCTTGCTGCACTGCCGAGCCTTCTCCACTTGCTGCAAACTAGGATCCAAAGGAAAACCAGCCCCACCTGGAGGTAGGGCAGGGCACCGCAGGGCTCTGCTCAGCCCGTTTAGTCAGCACCTACTACGTGCCAGGTGTGACTGGAAAGTCAGACTCAGGCGTGTCCGACTCTTCGCCACCCCATGGACTGTAGCCCACCAGGCTCCTCTGTCCATGGGATTCTCCAGGCAAGAACACTGGAGTGGGTTGCCACTGCCCTCCTCCAGGGGATCTTCCCAACCCAGAGATTGAACCCAGGTCTCCCACATTGCAGGCGGATTCTTTACCATCTGAGCCACCAGTCTTGTCTGACTCTTTGCAACCCCGTGGCCTCTACAGTTCATGGAATTCTCTAGGCAAGAGTACTGGAATGGGTAACCTTTCCCTTCTCCAGGGAATCTTCCCAACCCAGGATCAAACCCAGGTCACCCACATCACGGACTCTTTACCAGCTGAGCCACTAGGGAAGCCCAAGCTGCAAGTTATCATCAGCATACATAACAGCCTGCCTCAGGGAGGTAACCTGAGCCCCCACCTGTGGAGGACTGGAAGCAAGTGAAACTAACAGAGCCCCCTGCCTGAGGCTTGCCATTCTAGGGGACAGTTGGAAGGACTGAACAGTTTTTTCACTTCATTTCCTCACCTCCCCCCACCCATCTCTGATCCACAAAAGATCCTGGCATCCAGGCCCCAACAAGATGGTTATTTTGAGGCCCTAGCCTGCCATCTTCTCCATCAGCTGGCTCCCAAATAAAGTCCCTTCCTTGTCTTAGGGATATCGGCTCATCTCTGATTGTTGGCCTCCCAGGCAGCAGGTAGAGTGAGCTTGGACTTCGGTAACAAGCAGGCTGCTCTGTGCTGCGGGGCAGAGAAGTAGCCAAAGCGCGCTTCCTTCCTTCCCACCAGGCAGCCAGGCTCTGACTCTGACAGAGAGGTGACTGTGGGCAAGGGGGGACTGGGTAAGGGTTGGAGCAGCCAGATATGCAGTGCTGTGGGGACAGGGGGCGAGGAGGCCACCTGTGTTGCTGAAAGACCAGGAGGGCCTGGGCCCGCAGCGGTCCCGGGGGAGTGTGGCCTCTGAGAGCAGGAAGGAGACACATCCGACTTCAGGAGCGGGAAGGAACGGTTCAAGGGCCGCGAGTGGGGCGGGCAGGGAGGCAGGCTCACCTGTGGGATTGAAGAAGTCCCGCCTCCACCCCAATAACCCCCTTTAATACTGGCCCTGCCTGTGGCCCCGGGGCCCTCATCCCCCAGCAGGACGGGGGTGGTGAGGCATCACAGGCCAGCCTTCGAGCACTGCCCTGGAGCCACAGAGATCAAAGTCAGGGGAGGGGAGGGGAGGCATATGTGCTAAAGTCGCCGAAAATGTTATTTTAGGGTGATGGATTCAGTGCAGTGCAGTTCAGTCGCTCAGTCGTGTCTGACTCTTTGTGACCCCATGGACTGCAGCACGCCAGGCCTCCTTGTCCATCACCAACTCCCAGAGTTTACTCACACTCATGTCCATTGAGTCGGTGATGCCATCCAGCCATCTCATCCTCTGGGCCGCTCTCCTCATCTCTCTCTCTCCTGTCTGTCTGTCTCTCTCTCTCTGCCATTCAGCCCTGCTTGGCACAGTAATCGCCAGCAACACCAGGCTACAGCATCCTGCCATGAGGACCAGGGGTCTCCATCTCCCAGGGCCCCCATCTCACTCCCAAGGAAGGCTCGAACTGGCTCTTCTGGATCACACACTGCAGCCAAGAGATGGGGACCCTCTGCTGGTCCAGCTCTGCTGGCTGGCACAAGAGAAATCATAATTAGCCTTCCATCAGGGCTTTCCAACTGTGTTTCCTGGACAGCAAGGAGATCAAACCAGTCCATCCTAAAGGAAACCAACCCTGAATATTCACTGGAAGGACTCATACTGAAGCTGAAGCTCCAATACTTTCGCCTCCTGAGGCGAAGAGCTGACTCATTGGAAAAGACCCTGATGCTGGGAAAGATTGAAGGCAGGAGAAGGGGACGACAGAGGATGAGATGGTTGGATGGCATCACAGACTCAATGGGCGTGACTTTGAGCAAACTCTGGGAAATGGTGAAGGATGGGGAAGCCTGGCGTGCTGCGGTCCACGGGGTCACACAGAGCCAGACACAACTCAGCAACTGAACAACGACAACACAGAAGGCAAAGGGCAGGGCCCGTCCACCACCCTCGCACACCCTCAGCCCCAGACGCTCACGGAAAAGAACCTGCCTGCCAACTCAGGAGACGTCAGAGGCGTGGACTCGACCCCTGGGTTGACAAGATTCCCCTGGAGGAGGGCATGGCAACGCACTCCAGGACTCTTGCCCGGAGAACCCCATGGACAGAGGAGCCTGGGGGCTAGAGTCCACGGGGTCTCCAAGAGTCAGACACGCCTGAGCAGCTAACACACTGGTGGCTCAGATGATCAAGAATCTCTCCAGCATGAGACCCAGTTTCGATCCTTGGGTCAGGAAGATCCTCCAGAGTAAGAAAGGGCAACCCACTTCAGTATTCTTGCCTGGAAAATTCCATGGACAGAGGAGCCTGGTGGGCTGCGGTCCATGCGGTCACAGAGTCGGACACAACTGAGCTATATTACAGTTATAATAGCCGCTCTGATATATCCAGGCACAGGGGCCAGCGTCCTGATCACCCAGTCATGCCTGGCACTGGTAGAATGCAAGGGCCTGGTCATTCGCCATCCCTGCTCCTGCCCACGGGCTGGCAGAGCCTGTAGAATCCTTCAACTGAGGTCAAAATGTCATCAGCTCCCCAAATGGCTAATGTTCCTTCCTTCCACCTCCGGCCTTGCTGACAGTCACGCGTGTAGGATTATCGGCTGGAAAACGCCATGTCTCCAGCTCACCTAGCCGTTTGACAAAGGAAATCGAGACGCTGAGGCAGGAGGCCCCCACTGTGGAGCCTGGTGCACCTGGGCGAGTGGCATGGCTAAAAATAGGGCTGACTCACACTTGGCTGGAAGGGCCAAACCGCAGCTCCAGCAAGGTTACCCGCCTTCAGCGCCACCCTGGGCGTCCAAAGGGCAGAACCGCATGTCCTGAGTGGACAGCTCGGCGTGGGCAGACCCTGCAGCCGCTCGTCCACCCAGACCTGGCTCCCACCAGGAGTCACGTGGCTCCTCACATTACACCGAGCACATCCAGCACCATCTGGCCAGGCGTCGAGCCCACTCGGAGTCCCTGCATAAACACAGCCATCACCTAGGAAAACAGAGCTACATTTTCCATAGCGATGAAACGAATCTCCAGGGGGTATTTACAAAAAACGCCTGCTCTGTCTGCTAAGGGCCCATAGGGTTCATGTTGATTAACTAGAACAGGAAGGCCAGGGTCTTAGCACAACTTAAAGGAAAGAAGTCAGAGAAGGAACCAGAGTGAGGAAAGGGAAGCCCAGTAGGTCCATGTTCAAATTAGACAAATGTTACAGTTCCAGACAGTCCCTGATTTATATAGAGGGCAAGCTCCAGGGCTGTGTGTGCAGGTCAGTCCTTCGGAGTTTGGGGTGTATTTTCCCAAGGACACCGTGTTCCTTGGTCCTGAAGTTAACCCATAGCTGTCTCTTCCTCTGATAACCTATGAAAGTACATCATCATTTTCACCTTTCTGTTTCCCTCAACATCAACTCTATCGTTGTTTCTTAAGTAGGTAAATTCTCAGGCCAGAGCAGGTTAAGAGAGGCCCTCTCTCCTGGTCAATCCTGAGGGAAATCAGTCCTGAATATTCATTGAAAGGGCTGATGCTGAAGCTGAAACTCCAATACTTTGGCCACCTGATGCGAGGAACTGACTCCTTGGAAAAGACCCTGATGCTGGGAAAGATTGAGGGCAGGAGGAGAAGGGGACAACAGAGGATGAGATGGTTGGATGGCATCACTGACTCAATGGACATGAGTTTGAGCAAGCTCCGGGAGTTGATGAAGGACAGGGAAGGCTGGCGTGCTGCAGTCCACGGGGTCACAAAGAGTCAGACATGACTAAGCGACTGAACTGGACTGTCTCCTGGTGAGGGATGGAGGTGGAGAGGGCTGGGTGATGGGTGACAAGCTCCCACCAGCCTGGGTGGGAGAGGTGAGACTTGGTGGGTGGCCATCCGCTTTCTGCTTGAATCCCAGGGCAGCCTGCAAGCTCCAGCAGGGTCCGCCACCCCTTTACCCTGGTCTACTCACCTCTGAACAGTTCCTGCCTCGTGTTTTTGTCGCTGGGAGGATTAAGTAGCAGAAGAAGCATATGTAGAGTGCGAGATACAGAGCTTGGCTCCAAACAAGACAAATGGTGGCTGTTATTTTGCTGTTATCTTTTGTGTGCGGGAGAGGCCTTGTCAGTTCTAAGCATCAGTGTTTAAGGGGGTTCACTGAGTGTTTCCAACAAAGGGCAGGACCACATCTGTTTTACTCTAATTCCCCTGCATGGCCCAAAGTAAGCTCTAACAAGGATCAGATGGATGAATATGAATGGATGAATGTGGGTAGGTGGGTGGATGAGTAGGCAGACGAGGGGGTGAGTGGATGGATATGGATGGATGGCTGAATATGGGTGGGTGGAGAGATAAATGAATGTATGTATGGATGGATATGGATGGATGAATGTGGGTGGCTGGGTGAATGAGTAGGTGAATGCATGGGTAGGTGGTGGAGAGATAAGTGTATGTATGTATAGATGGATGGATATGGATGGATGAATGTGGGTGGCTGGGTGAATGAGGAGGTGAATGCATGGGTGGGTGGTGGAGAGATAAATGTATGTATGTATGGATGGATGGATATGGATGGATGAATGTGGGTGGCTGGGTGGATGAGCAGGTAGATGAGGGGATGAGTGGATGGATAAGTGACTTGATGGGTGGATGGATGAATAGATGGACAGGCAGAGGGATGAACAGATGAATGAATAAATGTGTGAAGATCAAGTGTGTTCTGCCTTCTTCTCATTCACTGTTGCCTCTGGCTTGAGTGTGGGCCCTCCTCTCAGGGTCCTCTGCCCCTTAGCACTGTCACAGGCTTTGATGTGTTGACTCCACCCAGTCACTGTAACTCTTCTACTGCAGGCTCTGAGGAATTATCTCTTTGCATCAGCTCTTCCTTAGCCTTTTTCCTTGACAGTTAGTCCCTCGGGTGTCATGTCCATAGAAGTATTTCCTTGGCTCTCCCTCAACCCCATCCTCCCTTTTTCTCTATTCTCTCCATGAGCATCATTCTCCCATTGAGTCCCATTCTCCCACCTCTTTTCTTTGTTCATTTCCAAGCTTAGTCTCTTAAGTATTAATTGCTCAGTCGTGTCCAACTCTTTCCAACCCCATAGAGTGTAGACCGCCAGGCTCCTCTGTTCATGGAATTCTCCAGTCTAGAATACTGGAGTGGGTTGCCATTCCTTTCTCCAGGGGACCTTCCCAACCCAGGGATCAAAGCCAGGTCTCCTGCATTGCAGGCAGATTCGTTACCATCTGAGCCACCAGAGAAGCCCCTTAGTCTCTTATCTGTGCAGTAAATAAAACTCAAAATGCCTGATGGTTATTTCTCTACTGTGATCCCATCAGCACCTTAAATCCCAAACCAGAATGCCTTCTTCTTCTTGTTTCCTCCCCCCAAGCAGGTCTCCCCTCCTCCTGGGTCTCCAGTTCCCTCTGAGGACCATCTCACCCTCGCATCCACAGGCATAGGCTTGGACTCTCAGAACCTCCGCACTCCCCTTATCCTTCTCGTCTCGCCAGTCAGGTCACGAGGACTGTTTCCGCATGGCCTCCCAGTCTGCGCGCCTGGGCCACCAAGCAGGCCCTGCTGTCTCCCGGCTGGTCTGCTGTGCCGTCAGCTGTTACACCAAAGAAGCATACGCCAGCTGCTGCACAAACACCCCCCACATAACGGCACCACCGAGCCTCCTCTCTCACATCACTGGGCATCTATTGCCGTGCACAAACCATCCCAAGATTCATAAACCACCCTTCTCTTTTCACTCATGATTCTCCTGGGTGGACAAGTTCAGCTGGGAGGGTCTTCTGCTCCACGGCTTGTTGGCTGGGGAGGCAGTCATCTTGGGCCCAGACTGGGCAGCAACATCTAGCACGGCTCACCCAGAGATTCGGCCTCTTGGGAGAAATGGCCAGAACACCCAGCTGAGCTGGGACACTGAGGAAGCTGAGCACCGATTCCCTCTGCGTGGCTTCAGGGCATGTCCCTCCACACTTGGTAAGTTTGGCAGGGCAGCGGGAATTCTTCAGCGGCATCTTAGGGCTCCCCAAGTGAGAAAGCATCTGCTGCCAGTTCTAGTCTTCCTAGAACTTGGCTCCATAACTGATCCAGTACCTCTTCTGGAACCTTCTACTGGCTCATGGGACTCAAAGGACCAGCTCAAATTCAGCTTTCCACAAGGATGCTCCATGAACTGAATGTCTCATCCCCACAGTGATGATGTCAGGAGATGTGAGATTTGAGAGTGAGGCATGGCTGGGTCATGAAGGCAGAGCCCTCGAGAATGGGATTTACTGCCCTTATAACAGAGGCCCGGTGAGTTCCCCTGCGCCCTCCACATGAAAGGGCGCTGGAAAAAGACAGCCATCTATGAACCAGGAAGCTCTCACCAGATTCCAAACCTGTCAGCCCCTTGATCCTGGACTTCCCAGCCTCTAGAACTGGAAGAAGTAAACACCCCTGTTTGTAAGCCACCCAGCCTGTGGCATTGTGTTATAGCAGCTCGATAAGACTGGCATAGGTGTGGAGACTAGGAAGCGTGGCTCCTCAGCGCCGTCTTCCGAGACTGAGGACCACATGCCCGCAGGCCGCAGCCCTCGGCGGGCGGGCGGCTTGTCTGCCTCTTGCTGCTAACATCACTTGCAATGTGTGCTCTCCAAGGGCATCCCAGCGGAGGAACAGAGAGAGGGGGGGCTGGAGGAGGAACAGTGGCTTTTAACAAAATCTGCTCAAAAGTGACACAGCACTTCCCACTGGCCAGAACTAATCCTAAGACACCCCCCATCTTGACCACAGGAAGGCGTAGAAATGTGCGCAA
Organism: Raphicerus campestris; assembly: GCA_006410735.1. Lineage (NCBI taxonomy): Eukaryota > Metazoa > Chordata > Mammalia > Artiodactyla > Bovidae > Raphicerus > Raphicerus campestris. The sequence continues at coordinate 233,026 of SJYW01014699.1, read as the reverse complement.
GGGGATGGCTGTGCCCCCATCATCTCTCTCTCTAAAGGATGGTGTCCCGCATGGGTGAACAGAGACCCCACTCTCTGCTGCAAGGACAGCCTGAGCTGGAGGACAGTGTGGCCCCCAGCTGCCTGCTTGATCCTGGCTGGGTGTGGAGACCACACCATGCACAGAATCCCCAGCTTGGAGGCTCAGTGGGCCTTACTCAGCCACGGACGACAAGGGCTGAGTAATGTCAGGACACCAACCTCCGGTCTTCTTTCCAGAGCTTTCTGTGTTGCTGGCTGGGATGGAGAGGAATTCATTCCTCTCAAGGGTGGAGGCTGCCTGAATGACCCAGCTGGTTCCCACCTAGTTCAGGAGAACACACAGCGTCACTGTGGCAGGAAAATTGGACACGTGGGGCAAGCTGATCTGTATAGTCTTTTCACAACACTGCCCAATTCAGGGTGCCATGTGAGCACAAAGGTGGAGAAACCAGAGAGGGGGCCAAGAGCAACAAACCCCTTGACCTATAAAGTGAAGGTGGAAGGGACTGGGATTAACTCACCAAAAGAGCAGGAAATGAGTCAGCATCAACGCTTGTGAACAGCAAGTCATCCAGAGTGTGGACCTGGTATCCAGCAAGCTGGTTGAGCGCTGACTCCATCACTTCCCGGCTGTGGGGCCTTAGTCACGCACTAACGTCTCTGGATGTCACTTTCCTCATCTGTAAAATGGCCAGAGTCGTGGTAGCTCCCTTGCAGTGCTCGTGTGACCGCTGGATTAGATGGTGTGTGTGCTGGCTCGTGCGTGCTAAGCACTCAGTAAACGTGGGCAGTGTTCTGGCCGTGGATGCTGTGGATGAAAAATGCCACCTGTCACGTCAGGAAACAAAGGACGCTGCAGCCATTAAGCCATCAGCCACTGCAGCCATCCCAGACTGTGCCCTGGGGGCATTCAGGATGAGAAAGGAGGAGATAGCCCTAGACAGGTAAGGTGCACATCAAAGAGATGACTTCAATGAGCCCAGACTCCGGCATCTTCCCACACCTCGAAAAGCACTAAATCCTCTGTGTGCGCGTTAGTCACTCAGTCGTGTCCGACTCTGCGACCCCATGAACTGTAGCCCGCCCGGCTTCTCTGTCCATGGGATTCTCCAGGCAAGAATACTAGAGTGAGTTGCCATTCCCTTCTCCAGGGGATCTTCCCAACCCAGGGGTCGAACCCTGGTCTCTGGCACTGCAGGCAGACTCTACCACTGAGCTTCCTGGGAAGCCCGTTAACCTGAGATGCTTGGTTTTCTCTAATGAACAATAATATTTTGATGTCCTGACACTTGGTTTTGGTTGCAAAAATCTTATATATCCTGGCTCCTCCATCACCTCTTCAGAGTGCTCCCTTAGAATGATCTGAGAGGCTATATCCCAGGCTTAAGTCCTCAGCAAGTCTGCCAAATAAAACATAATTCTTAGCTTTCAGTTTGTGCATCTTTTTTTCAGCCAACAACGTTGTTATGCCTGTTTCCAACTCTGGTGGGATAACAGGATGATTTCTGTGAGTTATCAGAATAGTGGAGAGGGGAAATTGTTCACAGTCAATGACAGGACCGAGCCTCAGAGCTGCAGAACAAACCTGTCCATCTCTCCACAGTGACCCAACTGCTCATCACACTCCCATCCCCGAGGAAGAGCTTACGGTTTGAACTGGTTATGGATCTTCCAGATGAACTTGGGTGAACTTAAGCAAATGAGGGATGTACTGAAATCCAAAGAGGCACCAAAGGGTCAGGATCAGGAGAGGCAAGAACCAGGCAGTGCTTGGCGAGAGGAGGACTTCAGAGGCTGTCCAACGCGCTTTGAGTTTCAGATTCATGTGGAAGGCAGGCCAGGCTCGCAAGAAGACGAATGGGCTGGGATGGCTAAAGTGAAGCTTAGGAAAGGTGCTGCTGGGGAGGAGGAGAACCAAGTTAGTGCGGGCTTCTGGGCAACCTGCCTCAGCCCCATCAGACGGGCACACCTGGTTTGGGGTGTGTGGGCCATTAGGTGTGAGCAGCAACCTCTGAGGCTTCAGGCTCAAGTGCGCTTTATTCCCTGGAGGAGGAGACAGCAGCCCCCTCCAGGATTCCTGCCTGGACAGTCCCATGGACAGAGGAGCCCGGCGGGCTACAGCCCATGGGCACACAGGCAGCTGGACACGACTGAGCACTCACTCGTGGGGCTTATTTTGTGTTAGAAAAAACTGCTGAGATACCAAGCTCTTGGTTTTATGTGATTACCACTTAGGGAATGTGAAAAATAGGACTTGCTTTAAAAGAATCCATCTCAAAGAGTAAGCAAATAGGGGCAGTGTGTGGATACAAGTCACCAAAGGGCTCCCAGGACTCATGGAGCTGAAGGACTTAGGCCTTGAGGGATGGCTGTGGCATGCTTATTATACACACATGTGTCCTCATGAGCCCAGGGTCCTAAATGCAGCTGTTTTCAGGGATGAGACAGGAACTTTGAGAAAAGTGGGCCAGGTGTGAGACAACATGGGGTGGTGGAAACTGGGGCAAACTGTGGGGGCCCCACCCCACCAGCTCGACTCCATTCAAATGTTGTTGCGGAGAAACACAGGCCCAGGGTGGCCAGACCCTCTGCTTGCAAAGAAGAGTTGCGCATTCTAGAACTTTATNGGTCTCTGGCACTGCAGGCAGACTCTACCACTGAGCTTCCTGGGAAGCCCGTTAACCTGAGATGCTTGGTTTTCTCTAATGAACAGTAATATTTTGATGTCCTGACACTTGGTTTTGGTTGCAAAAATCTTATATATCCTGGCTCCTCCATTACCTCTTCAGAGTGCTCCCTTAGAATGATCTGAGAGGCTATATCCCAGGCTTAAGTTCTCAGCAAGTCTGCCAAATAAAACATAATTCTCAGCTTTCAGTTTGTGCATCTTTTTTTCAGCCAACAACGTTGTTATGCCTGTTTCCAACTCTGGTGGGATAACAGGATGATTTCTGTGAGTTATCAGAATAGTGGAGAGGGGAAATTGTTCACAGTCAATGACAGGACCGAGCCTCAGAGCTGCAGAACAAACCTGTCCATCTCTCCACAGTGACCCAACTGCTCATCACACTCCCATCCCCGAGGAAGAGCTTACGGTTTGAACTGGTTATGGATCTTCCAGATGAACTTGGGTGAACTTAAGCAAATGAGGGATGTACTGAAATCCAAAGAGGCACCAAAGGGTCAGGATCAGGAGAGGCAAGAACCAGGCAGTGTTTGGCGAGAGGAGGACTTCAGAGGCTGTCCAACGCGCTTTGAGTTTCAGATTCATGTGGAAGGCAGGCCAGGCTCGCAAGAAGACGAATGGGCTGGGATGGCTAAAGTGAAGCTTAGGAAAGGTGCTGCTGGGGAGGAGGAGAACCAAGTTAGTGCGGGCTTCTGGGCAACCTGCCTCAGCCCCATCAGACGGGCACACCTGGTTTGGGGTGTGTGGGCCATTAGGTGTGAGCAGCAACCTCTGAGGCTTCAGGCTCAAGTGCGCTTTATTCCCTGGAGGAGGAGACAGCAGCCCCCTCCAGGATTCCTGCCTGGACAGTCCCATGGACAGAGGAGCCCGGCGGGCTACAGCCCATGGGCACACAGGCAGCTGGACACGACTGAGCACTCACTCGTGGGGCTTATTTTGTGTTAGAAAAAACTGCTGAGATACCAAGCTCTTGGTTTTATGTGATTACCACTTAGGGAATGTGAAAAATAGGACTTGCTTTAAAAGAATCCATCTCAAAGAGTAAGCAAATAGGGGCAGCGTGTGGATACAAGTCACCAAAGGGCTCCCAGGACTCATGGAGCTGAAGGACTTAGGCCTTGAGGGATGGCTGTGGCATGCTTATTATACACACATGTGTCCTCATGAGCCCAGGGTCCTAAATGCAGCTGTTTTCAGGGATGAGACAGGAACTTTGAGAAAAGTGGGCCAGGTGTGAGACAACATGGGGTGGTGGAAACTGGGGCAAACTGTGGGGGCCCCACCCCACCAGCTCGACTCCATTCAAATGTTGTTGCGGAGAAACACAGGCCCAGGGTGGCCAGACCCTCTGCTTGCAAAGAAGAGTTGCGCATTCTAGAACTTTATGATAATTTTTCAGATTTGTCCATGTGAATAGGTAGCTCAAAAGTTGTAAAACAATGGGTTACCCACAAACGCAGAGCAGATCACAGACAAGCCTGCTCACAGGCCGGCACCTCTGGCCCACCGAGACGGGAGAGAGACCCGAGTGCAGACAGCTGTGGGGCATAAATCGCCCCTCACTGTTTCTCTGCAAAGAGAAAGAAGACCCGTGTAACCATGTTCTAGGGAGAGGAGGTCATGCCAGAAACGTACCTGCCTCTCCCCACTGAAAGATGGAAATGTTCCTTAAAGAGAGCATTTCTTTTATCATATCTTATTAAGACAATGTTTGAACATGCAGCAATGCTGAAAACCCCTCTCAGCGAATATCCATAACTCGTCCATCCTGATTCTACTGTCAGCATATCGCTGTATTTCCTTTATCACGTCAGTCTATAATCCAGCCCTCCATCCACCCGTCTACATAAACTCATGATACGTTGTGGTTTAGTCNTACACTGGGTCTAACTAGGAAAGGTTCATCCGTGTGCTGAACAAGCATAGCCAAGGTTCCTGAGGATGATACTGTGAAAGGTATCAGAGGCTTAACACAACCTTGCATAATAGAGCCGATCTCATGTTCTTACTTCCCTGAGCCCTCTGAGCTATTACTTAATACAAGACAGTCACAGTGCCTGCATTTCGTTTACATCATGCTCAAGACTTGCAGAGCCCGTCCCACCACCTTGAAAACTTGGGGAGACTGGGATGGGTTAGCGGGTTTACCAAAAAGACACAAAGTGGTGTGTTAAAATAATTTTTAGGTGTCCTTGCCAGGAAGTCCAATCCGGGCATGTGGGAGCATTCTTGCACACTCATAAACTCAATTCAGTATCTTCAAGGTCCACGCCCACACATTTCACTCTGTCATTGGGTAATACCTACTGCCCAGGATCTGTCACTGTGTTGGTGAGGAGTTTATCTGTTCCCAGGGCAGGAACTTTATTTTCCTACTTAGACTCTGCTGAGACCTGGCCCCAGTTAGTAGTCTAGAGGAAATAAGGCGAGATAAGGACACATCTCGAGGACAAGTGTCCCCTTGTAAGACATCCACCCCCAGTAAAGTCCTCCTATCTCTGGGCACCAGCATCTAAAAGGGCTGCCTCTCTATGCTCAGAGCATTCTGGGACATCTAGGTGCTCACAGTTAAACTCATCCACCCAAATGTCCGCATCATAGGCCACAGGACGCCTGCACGCTCCTGTCAAGGTCCTGGTGTTAGCATGCTCAGCGCTCCCTCTATGGCACGGGCACGTATCTGCCAGACGTCAGTACAAGATGCCTGGTTAAATTCGAATTTCACATAAACAGCAAATAATATTTTAGTATAAGTGTGTATGCTCCATGAAACACTTAGAACAAGCTGACGCAAAAGAAATTGATCATTGTTTATCTAAAATTCAAATTTAGCTGGGCATGCTGTGTTTTATTTGCAACCCGTACAGTGGCAACTCCACAGTTAAATTCTGCCTGATTATCAGCGCAGTCTGCCCATAGGTGGCAGGAAACGTGGGTTTCTGCAAACACTGCCATGATCAACATTCCAGCTTTCATGTCGAGCCCTGAGGACAGAGACCCAAGCCTGCTGCTCTGTTTCACAAGGATGTTGGGTTTTTATTACAGTTTTTAAATGACTTTGAACCTGAACATTCTAATCAAATGCTCCAGAAACCAGAAATAACACTTACAAAGCTAATTTCAAAACCAGTGACCTAGCTTGGCCCCTA
>SJYW01014699.1:202652-226416 GCA_006410735.1 Raphicerus campestris | reverse complement strand
GGCTTTGGCCGCAGGGCGAGGCGCTGCTGGAAGGCACTCCTGTTCTGGGTTGTGTTCCAGCTGGCACTGACCCCCAAGCCCTGTCCTGGCACCAGACAGAGAGGGTGAGGGTGGCGGCGGCTCCAGTGAGAGGTCTTGTGACCGACTTCCCCGCAGGGAAGGTCATTAGCAACACTGCAAATATTCTGGAACGTTCGTCCGAGAGTTGAACGTGAAGTGCCACTCATGCGCTGTTGAAGCTGAAATCAGGTCGTTCTGGGACTCACGGGCCTGAGTGCCGGGTTCATGGGAAGGAACTGACACGGTCACACTGTGATGTGGGGACCTGGGCCTGGGGGTGATGAGGGCAGGATGCCCTCGGGGGCTCACCTGGCCGCTGCCCTCCGTGGACACTGGCAGGTAACCACCAGAGGGGCTCCGGGTTTGCGTTTCCAGGTCTGCTCGTCACAGCTTCTCTGCTCCTGGCTCTGGGGCACTAACTGAGCGGGTCACTTCCTCTGTAGGGAAAGTCTGTCCCCCTGGCCAGGCGGAAGTCTAGGCTTTGAGACACTCAGACCTGGGCTTGAGTCTGATCTCCTGTCTCAAACTACATGAACTTGAACTAGCGTCTTAGCTTCCTGACCTGCACAATCCAACTAAGTCAGACACCAGTGTAATACAATACAGAGTGTAAAGGTCAGGCACCCAGACGGTGCTCACTGGGCACGCAGTAGGTCTTCAGGCCAGCTCCCTCCATGCTCCTCCCCTTCATAGGCACGACTGCGATTTCCAGAAGGGAGGTCTTCTGAGAACAGAGCATAAAACTTAATTGCCTCAGTTCCTCTCCTTCAGTTTGAACCTTTTCTGCTCAGTTTCTGAATTCTTCACGGTGAAAGCTCCTAGTTCAGCTATTTTAGGGAAAGGCAAGGGCCCACCAGCCTCACAAGACCTGATGCTTCCAAAACCCCAAAAACCTGCATGGTCTGATGGCTTTAGAGTCAAGGGTTTCATTCCTTAGGAGATTTCCGCTTCTTCTTGGCTGGCTTGGCTGGCTTGGCTGGCTAATTAGAGCTCCTTCTCAGCACTTATCAGAATCAATCCCTCATGTGTTCAGATCAGGGAGAAGCAGTTTGCCAAAACAAGCACTTGTACATGGTGTATAAACAGGCAAATGAATCCCCTGCAGGTTTTGCGTAGACAGGGGCTGTTCGCGCCCTCCAACACATCCTGCCAGGGAGAAAATGTGAGGATCTCAGACTAAGACAGGGGAGGGGCTGAGCTGAGTTGGGGGGTTGGGCTTTGGAGGGTGACAGGAAGAGGGGGATGACAACCCCAGAAGGTCTCCCTCTTCCATCCCTGCCACCCGCCTTCCCACCATCCTTCTTCCCAACTGACCCTTATCCCTGGAAAGATCCTGTGAGCTCAGTTCACCAGGGCAGTGGGGACAGGGCTCTGTTTGGAAAATGCTCATCAGTCGAAGTAAAAATCAAGAGGATTCTCAAAATACGCAATTATGATTATCAAGCAGCATTTATTCAACAAGTAGTTCTCAAAGGCCAGCCATGTGCCAAGCACCATGTACTGCAGCAAGAGTATCCCACGGTCCTGGGGCTCCCAGAGCTGTGTGACCTTGGGCGTATGCCATACCCTCTCTGATCACAAGTTTTCTCATCTGTAAGAGAAAAGATTGAACCACATAGACTTCCGAAAAGGAAGGTAGCCTCATATACAGCCTCAGTTATAGAAAGTGAACATCCCAGACCTGGAGCTCCCAGAGCTTAGAGCAGGGGAACAAAGATGTTACCAGACCACCTCACAAATGTGGTGGGTAAACCAGGAGACTGACTCTGCAAGAACAGGTTGGGGGGAAAATGGGGAGTCTCATAGTGGGGAGAGTTGGACAGTCAGGAAATGCTTTTCTGAGGGAAAGACAGCTGAGCCGAGGCCCTAATGAAGTGGGGCTTACACGAGGAAGCAAGTGGGGCAGGGACATCATTTCAAAAAGGACTGGAGCCCAGAGCTAGAGGGAAGGAGGGCGGGGGCTGGGAGAGCAGCCGGGCGCTTTCCTGGGGTGGTTCTGACCCAAGACACACAGCTCAGGGGTCACTCTGTGCATTGCGCCGAGTGGAGAGCAGTCACGGGGCCCTGTGCACTGAAGAGCTGGCAGGAAGCGGGTCAGGCGACACCTCCTCCAAGGCCCAAGGGCTCCCCGCCCAGAAGAACAACACAAGGCCAGGGAAACACTTTCCAAACCAGGACTCGTCTCAGTTTTTCAGATTTTTAAAAGAAAGACAATTATTCAGTATCTGATGTAAATGCATTTTCTTCTGTAAAATGTTTATTGGCGTATAGTTGATTTACAAGGTCCCGTTAGTCTCCACTGCACAGCAAGTGAATGAGTCAAACGTGCACGTATCCCCTATTTTTAAAATTCTTTTCCCATCTAGGTCATTACAGAGTATTGAGCAGAGTTCCTCACACTACGGAAGGCCCTTATTAGTCACCTATATTATATATAGTATTGCGTACGTATCTATCCCAGCCTCTCAATTTATCCCTCCCCACTCCCTGCTTTCTCCCCTGGTGACCATAAGTTTGTTTTCTACATCCGGGACTCTATTTCTGTTTTGCAAATAAGTTCATTTGCACCATTTAAAGCTGAACACCGAATAATTGATGCTTTTGAACTGTGGTGTTGGAAAGACTCTTGAGAGAGGTGGTGGACAGGGGACCACAGGCCTTTCAGCATGAGCCCTGCGCCTGCCTTCTCGGGGGAAGCTGGCACTTCCAGACACTGTAGGATGCTCTCCAGCAGGCCAGGGTCCTCCTCTCCCCGGAGTCCTCTCTTCACCACCAGAGATAAGGAGAGTCCCAGCCCAGCCCTCAAAGGGACTTGCCTGCCCACCTTCCCCCGGAGATGGGGATATTAAAGGGCCTTCCCCTGGGATGCCCCCTTCCATGTTGATCTTCATGATGGCATGGACGAGATAGCCACCCCGCCTTGCGGTCCTGTCCACATCAAATCTCAGAGAAGCCAGCGTCTCCAGCCACTTTGAGACAAGGAGGTGGGGAGGGGCCCTCTACTGCCCTCTGGTGTCCACCCAGCAGGCCGCCTTCTTGAGGACCTGCAATGGCTTTGCTCAAGCCTCCCGGTCGTGGAGGTGAGCCTCCCTGACTTCCTGTGTGACCTTGGGTGTGCCACTCCTGTCCGAGCATCAGCTTTCTCTAAGAGGCAGGATGGACCACAGAGTCTACAGAAAGAGAGCCAGCTCCAAGCAAGTGAGCGAGGAAGGGCAGAGGCAAAAAGTCAAGGTGCCAGAGAGCATCACCAGAGCCACGCGGGCCCCCGAGAAGCTCGGCAGTGGAGGAGGGCACCAGGACCCCAAAGACAAGGGCAGAGCAAGAGTGCCAAGAGGAAGAGAAACAGCCCACCCCAAGACCCTAGCAGGCGGCCACCAGGCCCATCTCCCCGCTCCCCTGTCCTCTGTCCCCTCCCTTTCCCCCTAAAGAGCTACGTTAAGAAATCAAGACATTCGGAACTAAATCCTTCAAAATAAAGGATGTTGTTGAGACAAATGACAAAACTGGAACGGGTTCTCACAATTACACACAGCAACACAACATTTACTGAGCTGGGTGGGCGGACTGAAATTGTGTTGATTGTCCTTGTTTGTGCGACACACACTGAAGCATCAGGTCAGCAGCTTACACACTGGAGGGAGCTCTTTGTATAACACTTGTACATTTTTGTTATTTTGAGATTGTTTCAACAACTTAAACTTTTAAAATTCTAGTCTAGAATTTTAAAAATTGCATACGTCCTTTGACTCAGCAATTCAATTTTAGGACTTTGTTGGATAGATATAATTGTTTTCATTTGTGTGTAGAATGATACACATGTATGTATAATTATATTCATATATCACTTTTATACATCACATATATTTATATATCACTTATATATCACAAGATTCTTCTTAATTTGGCATGGCTAGCTGTCAGGTTAAAAGATTTAATAGATACTTATAAAAAATAGAGCATCTGTGTTCCTGTTGATGGATTTAGGACACTGGGGTGATTCACTGTCTCAAGCTAACTCAGTCGAAAGCAGGAACTCCTAAGAAGACAGTACTTCCTCAGATCTCAGTGATGCTTTATTGCGACTGTGCTAAGTACGGTTATCATCTTGATTTTACACACTTTCATCAGCCTTTTTGGAGAAGGAAATGTCAACCCATTCCATTATTCTTGCCTGGAGAATCCCATGGACAAAGGAGCCTGGTGTGCTACAGTCCATAGGGTTGCAAAGAGTCGGACACGACTGACTAGCACACACATATATCTCCTTAAACATGTAATGTCAATAATATTAAGTGTTATCTGTAATATATTTATGGCAGAAATAATTTAAATAGCAAAAAAAAAAAAAACCCAAAGTTAATAGTCCATCAATAGAACAGTAGTGAAATAATGACACTCAACAGCAGTGGATACTCTGCAACCATTAAAAAGAATGAATCGGGTCTATACTAATTGTCGTTCATCGCTAAGTCATGTCCAACTCTTTGCAACCCCATGGACTGCGGCACACCAGCCTTCCCTGTCCTTCACTGTCTTCCCTCCTGGAGTTTGCTCAAATTCATGTCTGTCGAATTGGTGATGCCATCCAAGCCTCTCATCCTCTGTTGCCCCCTTCTCCTCTGCCCTCAATCTTGCCCAGCATCAGGGTCTTTTCCAAACAGCAGTTGATATTCACTGAGCATTCACCCCGTGGCAGGCCTAATCCGAGCTCTTTGTGTGTGCTGATTCAGAACAAGCCTGCTCTGTAGATCCTGTCGCTATTCCCCACGGTGCAGAAGGGAGAACTGAGCCTGGGGAGGCTAAGCAGCAGCCCAGCGAGGATGCACTCAGTGGGGGTCCACCTCCTGCAGCTGGCTCCAGAGCCCACACGCTTCACCACACACAGTAATCGGGAAGAGTGCACGGACGCCACTGCTAAGGGCTGCTCTGGGGAAACGGGCTTGGGAGGGGGAATAAGGTGGAGCTTGACTTGTCCTTTTATATTGTTTATATTCTTTACCGTGTATCTTTATCATATATCACCACATGTCAGCTTTGCAAATTACCCACTAATTCAAAAAAAAATAAACACAAAAGCATGAAAAAAACATTTAAAGACTATGGCTAACAATATGGAAGTTACTTTAAAAAGTAAAAATAGAGCTACCACAGTATCCAGCAACCCGACCATTGGGCGTATATCTGGGAAAGATGAAAATTCTAATTCAAAAAGATACATGCACCCCAGTGTTCATAGTAGNAAATAAACACAAAAGCATGAAAAAAACATTTAAAGACTATGGAAAACAATATGGAAGTTACTTTAAAAAGTAAAAATAGAGCTACCATAGTATCCAGCAACCCGACCATTGGGCGTATATCTGGGAAAGATGAAAATTCTAATTCAAAAAGATACATGCACCCCAGTGTTCATAGTAGCAGAGTTCACAACAGCAAAGACTTGGAATCAACGTAAGCGTCCATCAACAGATGACTGGATAAAGAAGAAGCAGTATCCAAAAGGTCTACAAACAATGGATGCTGGAGAGGGTGTGGACAAAAGGGAGCCCTCTTACACTGTTGGTGGGAATGCACACTAGTACAGCCACTATGGAGAACTGTGTGGCGATTCCTTAAAAAACTGGAAATAGAACTGCCATACCACCCAGCAATCCCACTGCTGGGCATACACACCGAGGAAACCAGAACTGAAAGAGACACGTGTACCCCAATGTTCATCACNTTGGATCTTCTTGCAGTCCAAGGGACTCTCAAGAGTCTTCTCCAACACCATAATTCAAAAGCATCAATTCTTCAGTGCTCAGCCTTCTTCACAGTCCAACTCTCACATCCATACATGACCACAGGAAAAACCACAGCCTTGACTAGACGGACCTTAGTCGGCAAAGTAATGTCTCTGTTATTGAATATGCTGTCTAGGTTGGTCATAAATTTCCTTCCAAGGAGTGAGTGTCTTTTAATTTCATGGCTGCAATCACCATCTGTAAAATAACTAGCCTCCAATTAAAGGAAATACATTTACCAAAAAAAAAAAGAAGTGGTATTATATGCAACAGAACATTACTCAGCCATAAAAAAGAATGAAATATTGCCACGTGCAGCCACATGAATAGACCTAGAGATTATCATACCAAGTGAAACAAATCAGGTAGAGAGAGACAAGTATCGTATGATATCACTTATATGTGGAATCTAAAAGGAGGATACAAGTGAACGTATTTTTATAAAACAGAAGCAGACTCACAGACATGGAAAACAAACTCAAGACTCCCGAAGAGGAGAGGAGGAGAGGGGTAAATCAGAAGCTTAGGGCTAATATGCACACACTGCTGTAACGGAATAACAAGCAACAAGGACCTGCTGTATAGTGTCTGGAGCATATTCAAACTCTTGTAATAATCTATAACGCAAAGGGAATCTGAAAAGCACGTGTGTGTGTGTCAATCACTGTGCTGTGAAACTAGCACCATTTTGTAAACCAACTATACTTCAATTTTAAAACAAAAATAGGTGAAAGATAGAAAAAATTTAACTTTTGCCTTAAGCAGTTTATATAGTTCTGATAGCAACTTTTAAGGGATCTGTTCATTTTATAAGCAATTGTAAAGTTTATGGTAAGGAAATGAAAAACANTAAAACAAAAAATAGGTGAAAGATAAAAAAAATTTAACTTTTGCCGTAAGCAGTTTATATAGTTCTGATAGCAACTTTTAAGGGATCTGTTCATTTTATAAGCAATTGTAAAGTTTACGGTAAGGAAATGAAAAACATAAGAATTGTTCATAGGGCTTCTGGAAACTCTGGGTTAAGTGCAAGTGGTCCCCACTTCTGGGTTTGCACACACAGTGGACGGTGTTTCTCCAGAGCCGCTACCACCCTGCGGGCCTGAAATACCCAAATGCACTTACAGTGCTCCGCACAGCAGACAACCAACACTCTAACCAGAGCAGAACTGGGTGGCTTTTGAAAACGCCTTATAAATTATCCGGTGTGAGGTCACAACAATCCGTAAGGTTTAATTTCCTCTTCTGCAAAATGGAGATATTAGTGTCCGTTCACCTAATAACCCTGGTCATTTATGTATTTATTTATGTTCGTAGCCCCATTTCACAGATATGGAAAAGTAGTTTCTAGGGGTAAGAATGTACACTTGTTTGATCTTCTTTCCGTAAGTGACAGGGAGAAGGCAAGCATGGCTCTGATGCGCCCTAGTCCGGAAGGGAGAGAGAAGGTGGTGACGCCCTTGATGTCCAGGGGACTTGGGAAGGACAAGCGGGCACGGTGGGCTGGAGCTGCTGGCGGTACTTGGGGCCCTGTGGATTTGAGGTGCTCCAGTCCCAAGGATGGCGGAACCTGGTGGGCTGCCATCTATGGGGTCGCACAGAGTCGGACATGACTAAAGCGACTTAGCAGCAGCAGCAGCAGTCCATTCTAAAGGAGATCAGCCCTGNCTTCTTGTTTGATCTTCTTTCCGTAAGTGACAAGGAGAAGGCAAGCATGGCTCTGATGCACCCTAGTCCGGAAGGGAGAGAGAAGGTGGTGACGCCCTTGATGTCCAGGGGATTTGGGAAGGAGAAGCGGGCACGGTAGGCTGGAGCTGCTGGCGGTACTTGGGGCCCTGTGGATTTGAGGTGCTCCAGTCCCAAGGATGGAGGAGCCTGGTGGGCTGCCATCTATGGGGTCGCACAGAGTCGGACACGACTAAAGCGACTTAGCAGCAGCAGCAGCAGTCCATTCTAAAGGAGATCAGCCCTGGGTGTTCTTTGGAAGGAATGATGCTGAAGCTGAAACTCCAGGACTTTGGCCACCTCATGCGAAGAGTTGACTCATTGGAAAAGACTGATGCTGCGAGGGATTGGGGGCAGGAGGAAAAGGGGACGACAGAGGATGAGATGGCTGGATGGCATCATGGACTTGATGGACGTGAGTCTGAGTGAACTCTGGGAGTTGGTGATGGACAGGGAGGCCTGGCGTGCTGCGATTCATGGGGTCGCAGAGTCGGACACGACTGAGCGACTGAATTGAACTGAACTGAACTGAGCTACCTGATGCGAAGAACCGATTCATTGGAAAAGATCCTGATGCTGGGAAAGATTGAAGGCAGGAGGAGAAGGGGGCGACAGAGGATGAAATGGTTGGATAGCATCACCGACTCAATAGACATGAGTCTGAGCAAACTCCGGAAGTTGGTGATGGACAGGGAGGCCTGGCGTGCTGCAGTCCACGGGGTCGCAGAGTCGGACACGACTGAGCGACTGAACTGAGCTCGTGGGGAGGGAAGCGGAGGCAGGCTCGGAGAAGGTTCCCTGGCGGCTGCCCTCCGCTCAACCAACGAGGGCATCCTCCGGTGTCTTCCCTCCCCGTCTGCGCCGACTTCTCTGGACGGGGCGAGGTCTCGGGACCCTCCCCGCGGCGGCGATCCTGGCGCTGGGGCTTCTCGCTCCAAAGGCCCCCTTACCCGCTGGCGTTCCCACGCGTGAGTCGGCGGCTTTGGGGAAGGCGCCTTCCTGAGCCTCCTTCTGTGAAGCCGGAGTGAACAGCAGAGTAAACTGCAGAGCTGGGATGGGAATTAAGTCAGAAAGCGTGCGGTCCGAGGGCGCGAAAGGCCCCCAGGTGAGGGCGCACCGCGGCGGCGCGTTACCGGCCCGACTCCCCAGGTGCGGGCCCGGCCCTGCCCGCCGCCGCCGCCTTCCTCCGCCGAGCGGGCTGTGGGCGAGGAGCGACGGTGTCTGCCCCGCGCTGGCGCCTCCCGCGCGGGCGCCCGCGTGCCCGCCCCGCCCGCCGCCCGCACCCGGAGGTGCTCGCCGCTCCCGGAGCTGGGCGGGGCGGGCGCGGCCCTCGTGATCCCCGCGGGCGCCCGGGCCTCGCCCTCCCGCCGGCCTGCGCCCTGCCCGGCCCGATCGGCCCGCCTGGCCTCAGAGCCCCGAGCCCCGACGCCCGGCCCGTCGCCTCGCTCTCCCTGGCAGGACCGGAGCGGGCCAGGGAAACAGCCCTGGGAACGGAGTCGGTGAGTTCAGGGAGGACCGGGGCGGTGGGCGGGTCCGCGGTGTGAAAACGCCCCCAGCAGGCCTCGGTCCCTCCTGACTGATGAGGATGCGCCCAGCCCCCTCCCTACCCCACCCCCCAACCGAACCCCAAAGCCAGGCTTCCCCTGGAGAGCCTAACCGGAGGTCTGGGTCCTCGGGAGCCCATTTTGGGCAAATCGGTGGTTTCCATCAGAAGTCCTGTTGGCGATAGCCCTGCAGATGGTGCTGAGCTGCCCCTCCGAGGAGACTAAGCTGGGCAGGTCACTCGGGCCGAGGCTGTTTGGGGAGCGACTGACTCCTGTCCGAGAGCGAGCCCTGGGGCGTCCTGGCGTGGGAGGAGGTGTCCTGGATTGGGGGCCCCTGAAAGCCCTGCTTGTATTGGAATTTTGTTTGCTGACAGGCCCCCCAGACCAGCCCATAGGGCCCGGGGACGGGTCTGCAGGTGAAGGGAGTCAGGTAGTGGCCCCAGGCCCCTGCCTGGGCCAGAAAGTGAGGAACGCTTCAGCTGTGGCCTGCCAGGCTTCTCTGTCCACGGGGTGCTCCAGGCAGGAATACTGGAGGGGTTGCCGAGCCCTCCTCCAGGGGACCCTCCCAACCCACCCAGGGCTCAAACATTTGTCTCTGGGGTCTCCTCTTTACACGAGCACCACCTGGGGGGCCTGAGCCAGACCTGCTTGCAAAGGCCCTCTGGTCTCCCACGCTCAGACACCGGTGTCCTACGCACCTTAACCACACGTTGAGAAGAACCCCACTCCATTTTCAGTTGGCCTGGGACCTTTACATTTTTATGTGTTTTGATTTTTTTCCATCTTCGTTACATATTTCTTTCTGAAAGGGTGGAGTGATAAAGGGGGTGGCGAGGCCCCCACTGGCCCACTGGGTGCGAAGGCAGCAATGCCCATCGCCATGAAGCCCAGGGAGATGGTCAGGCTTAAAGACCATGGCGGTGGAGCAGTGGCGTTGGCACCTGGGTTCAGCCACTCACGTCCATCTTTTACCACCTAGCCCTCTGTCGGCCACTCCACTAGGCCTCAGCAAGACCCAGCTTTATTGGGCAAAAGCCCCGTGCCTGGATCTCCATGCCTTAGAATCCAAGCACCAGCCATAGGTCCCTGCGCTCCCCCTACATCCAAACTCTGGACACAGTGGTAAGTGCCCCGCAGGAGTGACTGAGGACTGGTCCAGGCACAGATTAGCAGGCAAGGGGCCTTATTGATTAAGGTAGGAGGGACTGAGACGGTAAGGCCAGCTCAGGAGGAGGCTTGAGGGTTGGTGAAGAGGAGCCAGGGCCCCGCAGGCTACTCGGAAGGGTGGCAGCATGGTGATGGCTCATAGGGGCCCCGCCCTTGCCATCGGGTCAGCGTTCGGCAGCTGCCTGTCTCATTCTTTGCAGAAGCAATCTCTGGAGGATGAGGCCCCCTCCCCTCTACCCACCCTATGACCTCTCCCTCTAATTCCAACATCCTGGCATCACCCAAGGCTGGAGAGGAAGTCATGGCACAGCTGCAAACGCTGNGGCAGCATGGTGATGGCTCATAGGGGCCCCGCCCCTGCCATCGGGTCAGCGTTTGGCAGCTGCCCGTCTCATTCTTTGCAGAAGCAATCTCTGGAGAATGAGGCCCCCTCCCCTGCACCCACTCTATGACCTCTCCCTCTAATTCCAACATCCTGGCATCACCCAAGGCTGGAGAGGAAGTCATGGCACAGCTGCAAACGCTGAGACCTCAGAGGAAGGGGAGTGGTCCCTAGTCGTGGGGGCCGGCTGGTGCCTGAACCAGGATGGGAACCCAGCCCCTGACCCTCAGGGCATTCTAGTCCCGCAGCATCACCTGGGGCTCTGTCCTTGCTCTGGAGTCTGTAGCCGAGGATTTTGTGCAAGTGTGGAAGGATGTCCGTGCAGAAACAAGGTTTCTAGCAGCTCCCCAGGGAGCTGAGAGAGTGGAGAGATGGAGCAGGAAGGAGGCAAGAGCTGCTGGGGTGATTTCAGAGCACCTGCAGGGGTGGGGTGCCTCCAGGGTGGAAACCTGCTCATGTTGCAACTGAGAAAGGTTGAGGGGTTGGTTGTGTGTCTGGGAAGCCAGCCCTGCCTGCAGAAGTAACCACACAGCCCCGCTCTGAGGACAGCATTTGGGAAGCAGCCACAAGGGTTAATGCACAGCCCCCTGCCCCCAGCCAGCACCTGGGCCTTCCCCCTGAAAGTGCCTGCACCTTTATCGGTAAGGGTCACCCACCTGATTCTGAGTCAGCGCATTCCTGCCATTGTTAGTAGGGCACTNCATGTTGCAACTGAGGAAGGTTGAGGGGTTGGTTGTGTGTCTGGGAAGCCAGCCCTGCCTGCAGAAGTAACCACACAGCCCTGCTCTGAGGACAGCATTTGGGAAGCAGCCACAAGGGTTAATGCACGGCCCCCTGCCCCCAGCCAGCACCTGGGCCTTCCCCCTGAAAAGTGCCTGCACCTTTATCGGTAAGGGTCACCCACCTGATTCTGAGTCAGCGCATTCCTGCCATTGTTAGTAGGGCACTGAAGAGGAACTTGGGCTTGCTGGGAAGTTTATCATAGGCGATGACGGCTCATTCTTGCCTTCGTTCCCAGGCTCAGGGGGCCCCTCCAGCCCAAGTTGGGTGTAGGAAGAACCCCCACCCATATTTCCCCTTAATGGGGTCAAAATATGAACTCAAATCTTTAACAGACACAGATGAGCCACGGCTGAAATGCAGTGATCTGGGTTCAGGCTACCCACTTTGTAAAACCAGTTCCACTGTCTCTTTCCAACTCATTAACTTCCATGTGATGTTCTCTTTTCTCTATTATAAATGACTGGGAGGGCTAACAGTCTCAAAGATTAACAATGTGATTAAATCTGAGCCCTGGACCAGGCACAAATTGAAAGCATTTTGTTCAGGAAGCTCATGACTAGGCGTTATCTACACCCAAGGGGAACCAGGGGCAGATAGAGCCTGGGGAGTCTGCCCTCCCCAGCACGCACACCCTGGGAGGTTCCCCCGGGCCAGGACAGGTCAGAACCCTGTCTGCTCTGTGGGTCAGGAATGACCTGTGTTAGTAGGGCATTTAGGCAGACCCAGGTCAGGCTCTGTTCCCACGTTCCCGCCGACTGTGGTGGTTGGAGGGATACCTGGTGGAGACCAGGGTCTTGGTGAGCAAAGTGGGGAGTGGTGGGAGAGATGACCGTGGCTAAAAGGCTGTCCCCTCCATGAATCCAGGGTCCTTGCGCATGGCCGTAGCTGGCAGAGTATCTGGCAGGACCTGCTAGCACATCCCAAGGGCCCCCATCACCACACCAGCCTGACACAAGCCGGAAGGGTGTCAGCAGCTCCTGTCCCGGTGGCCAGTGTCTTTCGGTTCATGCCCTTTGGTCGCATATTCTCCATTCAGTTTAAGGTTATTTCCTAAAGATAGTTTTCAAAAAGCTTTAGCAACCTAAATGTCCATCAACAGAGAAATGGATAAAGAAAATGCGGTACATGTATACAATGATATATTCAGTTCAGTTCAGTTGCTCAGTCACGTCCGACTCTTTTCGACCCCNCTGAAATCAAGCATATTCTCCATTCAGTTTAAGGTTATTTTCTAAAGGTAGTTTTCAAAAAGCTTTAGCACCCTAAATGTCCATCAACAGAGAAATGGATAAAGAAAATGCGGTACATATATACAATGAGATATTCAGTTCAGTTCAGTTGCTCAGTCACGTCCGACTCTTTTCGACCCCATGGACTGCAGCACGCCAGGCCTCCCTGTCCATCACCAGCTCCCGGCCCTTGCTCAAACTCATGTCCATTTTGTCAGTGATGCCATCCAACCATCTCATCCTCTGTCATCCCCTTCTCATCCTGCCTTCAGTTTTTCCCAGCATCAGGGTCTTTTCCAGTGAGTCAGTTCTTCACGTCAGGTGTCCAAAGTATTG
Source organism: Raphicerus campestris (assembly GCA_006410735.1). Classification (NCBI taxonomy): domain Eukaryota; kingdom Metazoa; phylum Chordata; class Mammalia; order Artiodactyla; family Bovidae; genus Raphicerus; species Raphicerus campestris. Next base: position 213,407 of record SJYW01014699.1, on the reverse strand, counting down.
GAGTTTCAGCTTTAGCATCAGTCCTTCCAGTGAATATTTATGGTTGATCTCCTTCAGGATGCACTGGTTGGATCTCCTTGCAGTCCAAGGGACTCTCAAGAGTCTTCTCCAACACCACAGTTCAAAAGCATCAGTTCTTCAGTGCTCAGCTTTCTTTATGGTCCAATTCTCACATCCATACATGACTACTGGAAAAACCATAGCTTTGACTGGACAGACCTTTGTTGGTTAAGTAATAGAATACTACTCTGCCATTAAAACGGAAATGCCATTTGCAACAACATGGATGGACATGGATTGTCATACTGAGTGAAGCCTGTCAGAGGAGAAATCTGGTGTGACACTCCTTACATGTGTAATCTAAAAAGAAATTATACTAATGAATTTACAAAACAGAAGCAGACTCAAAGAGAACGGACTTAGCCTTGCCCTGGGAATGGGGAGGGAGGGATGGATAGGGAGTTTGGGATGGACATGTACATGCTGCTATATTTTCAACCAACAAGGTTGAAAATAACCAACAAGGACCTACTGTGGAGCACAGGGCACGCTGCTCAGTGTTGTGTGGCAGCCTGGAAGGGAGGGGAGTTTGGGGGAGAAGGGATACATGTGTATGTATGGCTGAGTCTCGGCAGTTCACCTGAGACTATCACACTGTTGTTTAATTGGCTACACCCTAATGAAAAATAAAAGTTTAAAAAAAAAATCTAGCTAGAACCAATTGGGTCAAGATGGAAAAAAAAAAGCTTTAAACTACCACCTCCACCCACCCACCATCACCACCACAACCAACAACAAAATAAACTAACAAAATAATTAAAAGCTTTAAGCTTCTGCTGCACTTCATCAGCTCACTGAATGGGAAGGTTGGTCACCGTAAGAAAGCCGTGTGTCGGGGACCACAGGCTGCTGACCCCGGGCTGCCCTGGGAACCTGCTTCCCTGGGAGGCACCCACCTCCTGGCTGCATGGCATAGCGTCCAGTGAACGGGGCGGGTCTGAAGTTTCCAGTCATTCTCCTCCCCTCCTCTCCCAGCACCGCCTGCTCACCCAGAAGTTGGGCCAGAGCTAGAACAGGCACCAGAGGAAAAGTTTTCAGATCATGTCTACCCCACGAAGTATCAGCAGTCTGCTCTTGGGTTAGCTATGTGGGATGCTTGTTTTTCAAANTGCTTCCCTGGGAGGCACCCACCTCCTGGCTGCATGGCATAGCATCCAGTGAACGGGGCGGGTCTGAAGTTTCCAGTCATTCTCCTCCCTCCTCTCCCAGCACCGCCTGCTCACCCAGAAGTTGGGCCAGAGCTAGAACAGGCACCAGAGGAGAAGTTTTCAGATCATGTCTACCCCACGAAGTATCAGCAGTCTGCTCTTGGGTTAGCTATGTGGGATGCTTGTTTTTCAAACTCTATATTACCTCATTCCTGGCTTCATTAAGCAGAGCACCATGAACATGCTTCAGTTTCCCTGGTGGCTTAGACCATAAAGAATCTGCCTGCAGTGTTTGAGACCTGGGTTTGATCCCTGGGTCGGGAAGATTCCCTGGAGAGTCCCATGGCCAGAGGCGGGCTGCAGTCCTTGGGGTGTATGTGGGGCAGGGGGTGGGGGGCGGTCACAAGCTGTCGGACACAACTGAGAGACGAAGACTTTCACTTAACAACTCAGGGTCACCCTGGAACCTCCAGGCTGGTGCTGTCACGATGCCCTGGTTCCCCTGAAGCACTGTGCCCTGGCCATCTCTCTCTGCTCACGTCTCAGCAGCTTCTGCCCGGCCTCACTCCAGGCAGCGGGTAGCCAGCCTGGTATCTTCCCTACCCCGTTCCTGGCAGGCACCCGCCTTGCCGGAGGTGACTCCCTGCTCCAGTATCGCCAGTCCCCAGGCTGCGATCGACTTTGCTATCTGAGCCAGGAAGCCAGGTGCCACCCTTGTTAGAAAGAAGCATCAAACAGACACAGGCTTGAGAGGGGCGGGGGGTGGGGAGTGCACCCTCTGGGTGTGAAGTNGAGGTGACTCCCTGCTCCAGTATCGCCAGTCCCCAGGCTGCGATCGACTTTGCTATCTGAGCCAGGAAGCCAGGTGCCACCCTTGTTAGAAAGAAGCATCAAACAGACACAGGCTTGAGAGGGGCGGGGGGTGGGGAGTGCACCCTCTGGGTGTGAAGTCTCCAGGCAGGGGTTCTGACCCCTAATGAGCCATTCATCCATGGGTCATCAGTCACTGACCCACTCTAAGACAGGTAAGCTTGCATGGCAAGAAAAATATACTGGTTTCTTTTTGTTCTGTTTTTCTCCCTGACACCTCTCAAGTTAAGTTTCTTGAAATGAAGCCTGAAATTGTAACTTTTCCTTTAGGAGAGGAGAGAGAATGCTGACTACTCAGCTGATAGTCACGGCTTTCATCTGCTCTGAAAATAGAATTTCAAATGAATGTTCTTCTTATGATAGAATTTTCTTAATGACAGTAAAAAGCAAAGATGAATAAACCCCAGGCATCCATCAAATGACTTTTTGTTCCATTTTTTAAAGACAAACAGACACTATGTGCTCTGGGGAAGCATCAAGAGTCAGTTTGGGTTTAATGTTTTCACGTCCAAAAATCTCAATTTAAGTGTAAAGCAAATAGTTTGAATGATTCTGACCCATCAGGGCATCCTCTTAATACAACATTCATAACACAGTGCTTGAGTTTGGAAATATTGAGAGGGCCAGTGCAAAAAAAAATTAGAAATTATTTTTCACCTATTTTAAGGCGTATTTTGACAGCCACGGGATCTCTGTGGCCACTTTCAATTTAAGTGGTATCTGAGTGTTACTCAGAAAATGACACTCTTCATAATTAACCTCTTGTACAGCGAACTTGCTTTNGCTGTAATGGAAGCCACTAGCCGTGTGTGTCTATTTAAATTAACTGAATACAACTTAAAAATCAGTTCTTCAGTCTCATTAGTCATATGTCAAGTTTTCAATAGCCACACACATGGATAGTGGCTGCCACACTGGACCAACAAATATAGAACATTTCCATCATCACTGAAATTGTATTGAACATCACAGGCTAAGGAGACAAAACTTATGCTTATCTCAGTACTGTGGAAGAATGTTTGGTAGCACACTATTTTTGATGATTTTTTAAGTAATAAAATTGAAATTAAAGGATACTTTTGTAACATGATGAAAAAATGCTTCAAACAATAGCCATCATGATATACTGATGTTAGAAACAAGAATTTCTTTCATTGCCACTTATCGAATAGCCATCATGATATATTGATGTTAGAAACAAGAATTTCTTTCATTGCCACTTATCGTGACCAATTTAGCATGTTCTATTAGTGCTGCTACTGCTGCTAAGTCGCTTCAGTCGTGTCCGACTCTGTGCGACTCCGCAGACAGCAGCCCGCCAGGCTCCCTGTCCCTGGGATTCTCCAGGCAGGAGCACTGGAGGGGGCTGCCACTTCCTTCTCCGTCTGTTAGTGCTAGCCAGTGCAATTAGAGAAAGTAACAAAATAAGCAGTATACCAGTGGACAGGGAAATCCAAAACTATACCTGCAGAAGATAAACTAAGATAGTTACCTACAAAATTAAAAAAAAAAAAAAAAGGAGAATCTAGTAGTCTAGCTATATAAGATACAAGAATATAAAAGAAAATCAGTGTCCCCTTTGTAGACATCAGAGGTAACCAATTAGAATGTACATAGAAAAATCCTATTTATAAAAAAAAAAAAGTGCCTAAGGAGGAAGGGAAAGGTGAGGAGAACTGGGAGATTAGCTTTGACATAAGTACACTCCCATGTATAAAATAGATAGCTTGTGGGATCCTGCTAAACAGCACAGGTAGCTGAATGTGATGTTCTATGATAACCTAGATGGAGGAGTGGGTGGGACGTCTAAGAGGGAGGCGCTCTGTGTATACAAAAGGCTGACTCACTTCATTGCACAGCAGAGACCAACAGAACACAAAGAGCAGTAAAGAAATGATACTCCAATTAAAACAGAAACATGTCGTAGCCGTATAAAGAATAGTATAAAGCGTCACTAAACAGCATACCAAGGCTGTAAGTTGTAACAGATGGCGTCCCATCCTCTGTATGGGAAGAATGCTGCAGTGGTGTTGGCTCTTGAGGAATTAGTGTCAAATTCCTAAGGCATTTGGGGGAATATGAAAAAAACATTATAGAAAATGAAGACGTAAGACACAGCCATTTAAATAAGACTAATCAGCAGGGCCACATTCCAGGAGACAACAAAAAGTATTTAATGCTGCATTAATTAGCATAACATGGGCCTTTCACAGATGTAAGTAATCAGTGAACCAACCTGAAAGTTCCATAACGCAACCAAGTGTGTGTAACCGTTTCCAGTACAGTGGCAGCGTTTCATATCAGTGAGAAAGGGAAGGATTCATTAAAGCTGAGTGTCGGGACAGGTGACCACGAGTGCAAGACTGGGGGAGGGAGTGTGACCTAAGTTCAATTTCTAGTTGATATAGTAAAAATGTGAAGCATGAAACTATGGAAGTTACTGGAAGAAAATATCTATCAATAAACATGTACCTAATCTTGAGGTGGAAAAACCTACATGTGACAAGACAGGTAGAAATCACAGCACAACATATCGATAAGTATTGACTAAATATGTACAGCTGAATTTTAAAAGACAGTGTTTAATTTTTTTAAAATTAGAAGAAAGTTTTAACAGAAATGGCAATGAGTTATATCTTTGACCTATAAAGAAAGTCTTAAAATTAGAATGATGAAGTTTCCAAATTAGAAAAACACGGAAACCCCCAGGTTTAAAAAGGAAAGGGGTAAATGAGAATGCACGGGTGACTCATGTCGCTGGGTGAGGACCCGAATTTTCCTACATAGAACACTGTTTTCAAGGGCACAGCCCACAAGTCAAATATTAGGCTGTGAACCGTCCCCAGAAAGGCAAACAGGTGGTGATGTGGATTTGTAATCTTTGCAAACAAACCCAAATGCCTGAGATTATCCATGAAAGATCTCCTGGTGTGAGGCATGGCTTGCAAACCATGACTTGCTTTAAAAATAAATAAATAACAAGGAATTTGAAGTCGCCCTTTGCTGGGCCACTTAGCACCACTGACAGACAACTCCAGGGTTGAAAACACAGAAGCTGAACCAGGAAGTCAGCTGCCAGCAAAGCCTGGAGATTAACTTTGGTCTGAGATCACTTACGAGATTTTGGTGAGGCTCCCTCCCAGCAGTCTGTTGTTCACACATCACTATATAATTCCTCTTTATCCTTTTTTTTTTTCATCATTTGCTCACTCTGTTCGGAAGAGTTCAAAGAACTTTGCTGTTGTTCAGCCACTAAGTCGCCTCCGACTCTTCGCAAGCTCGTGCACGTCAGCACTCCAGGCTCCTCTTTGTCCTCCGCATCTCCTGGGGTTGCTCAAATTCATGCCCATCGAGTCGGAGATGCCATCCANAAGTATTGACTAAATATGTACAGCTGAATTTTAAAAGACAGTGTTTAATTTTTTTAAAATTAGAAGAAAGTTTTAACAGAAATGGCAATGAGTTATATCTTTGACCTATAAAGAAAGTCTTAAAATTAGAATGATGAAGTTTCCAAATTAGAAAAACACGGAAACCCCCAGGTTTAAAAAGGAAAGGGGTAAATGAGAATGCACGGGTGACTCATGTCGCTGGGTGAGGACCCGAATTTTCCTACATAGAACACTGTTTTCAAGGGCACAGCCCACAAGTCAAATATTAGGCTGTGAACCGTCCCCAGAAAGGCAAACAGGTGGTGATGTGGATTTGTAATCTTTGCAAACAAACCCAAATGCCTGAGATTATCCATGAAAGATCTCCTGGTGTGAGGCATGGCTTGCAAACCATGACTTGCTTTAAAAATAAATAAATAACAAGGAATTTGAAGTCGCCCTTTGCTGGGCCACTTAGCACCACTGACAGACAACTCCAGGGTTGAAAACACAGAAGCTGAACCAGGAAGTCAGCTGCCAGCAAAGCCTGGAGATTAACTTTGGTCTGAGATCACTTACGAGATTTTGGTGAGGCTCCCTCCCAGCAGTCTGTTGTTCACACATCACTATATAATTCCTCTTTATCCTTTTTTTTTTTCATCATTTGCTCACTCTGTTCGGAAGAGTTCAAAGAACTTTGCTGTTGTTCAGCCACTAAGTCGCCTCCGACTCTTCGCAAGCTCGTGCACGTCAGCACTCCAGGCTCCTCTTTGTCCTCCGCATCTCCTGGGGTTGCTCAAATTCATGCCCATCGAGTCGGAGATGCCATCCAACCATCTCATCGTCTGCTGCCCCTTCTCCTTTTGCCTTCAATCTTTCTCAGTATCAAGGTCCTTTCCAATGAGTCAACTCTTCACACTGGGTGGCCAAAATGTTGGAGCTTCAGCTTCAGCATGAGTCCTTCAATGGATATTCAGGGTAGGTTTCCTTTAGAATTAACTGGTTTAATATCCTTGCTGTCCAAGGGCCTCACAAGAGTCTTGTCCAGCACCGCAGTTTGAAAGCATCAACTTTTCCAGGCTCAACCTTCTTTACGGTCCAACTCTCACATCCATACATGACTGCTGCAAAAACCACTGGACTTCAGCAAGTTTCCATTTCCCTTATTATAATTCCTGACACTTATTCGTATAGTCAGGACCTTGGATCATGTACTTTCCTTTGATCCTTGCTGCTTGAAGCTTGTCCTCTCTCAGCAATTCTCTCTGACACTTATGCTTCATTTGGTTGACATACTTTTAATACTATTGTCCCTCAGTTCTGTGCCCCATTGATTCTTTCACACTCACTGTTAAGGGTCACACTAGAGATTCGATTTTCGGTCCTCTGGAGCACATGTTCAAGTTGTTTTCTCAGGAAGGACAGGGAGTAGGAAGTTCATACTTGAAATCGCTCATTTAGCAGTAACATCTCTGCTTACACACTTTCCCCTCTGAAACCTGGAAGAATAACAAACCCCAAAACATGCCCATTTCCTAATCCCCCAATCTGTGAGTATGTTGGGCTATGTGGCAAAGGGGAATAAAAATTGCAGGTGCAAGAAAACCTGCTAGTCAGGGGCCTGGATGTGGGGGGACAATCGGGTTAACCGGGTAGGTCAATGTGATCACAAGGAGCCTGATAAATAAAAGGAAGGGGGAGACAGGACAATGTATAAGTCTCATTTATTGTGAGAAGGCCTCAATCTACCACTGCTGACTCTGAAGATGGAAGAAGAGCCGTGAGCCAGAGAATGCAGGTGCCTTCTAGAAGCTGGAAAAAACAAGGGACCAGACCTTCCCCCAGAGCCTCCAGGTAGGATCACACTGCTGCCAACCCCTTGATTTTAGATGCCATCTAGAACTTTCATAGCTAGAGAGGAGAAGTCAGTGCCTGGCTTCCAAGTGCCAAAGGTCAGGCTGACCCTCTTTTAGGGGCTACTGCAGCTGACGACTTTAAGTTGAAGCCAGTGCCCATTCGCCATTGTGAAAATCCCGAGGCCTGGAAGACCTGCCAGACCCAGCGTGCCTGCGCTCTGTAGTCGGAGCAGCAGAGCCTGGGTGCACAGCGCCTCCGTTTGCAGTGTGGCTCACTGGGTACTTTAAGCTCGCTGATGAGACCCACTGCTCAGAAGATTCCTCTCAAAATATTGCTACTCACGGACAATGGGAAACATCCCCCAAGAGCTCCTATGGAGATGAACAGTGATATTAATAGAGTTTTCATACTTTATAACACACGTCCACCCTGCAGCCCATGGTTCGAGGAGGAATGTTGACTTTCGAGTCTTAGTCTTTAAGAAATCTCTTTCAGGAGGCTGTAGCTACTGTAGATAGTGATTCCTCCGATAGATCCGGGGAAAACCTTTTGGATGAGACGTGTCATTCTAGATGCTTTGAAGAACACCCGTGATTCACGGGAAGAGGTCAAAGTATCAGCATTAGCAGGGGTGTGGAAGAAGTTGATTCCAGCCCTCACGGGTGGCTTTAAGGAGTTCAAGACTTCAGTGAAGGAAATCACTGCAGATGTGATGGAAGTATCAAGAAAACCAGAATGAGAGGTGGAGCCTAAGATGTGAGGGAATTGATGCAATCTCATGGTCCAACGTAAACAGATGAGTTGCTTCTTACGAATGAGCAAAGAAAGTGGTTTTTTGAGATAGATCTATCCTGGTGAAGATGGTGTGAAGGTTGTTGAAATGATAAATGTTTTTAAAAGCATTTAGAATATTCATAAACTTGGTCAGCAAAGCAAAAAAAGAATTTGAGAGAATTAACTCCAATTTTGAAAGAAGTTCTACTGTGGGTAAATTGCTATCAAATAGCATTGCATGCTACAGAAACTCTGTTCGTGAAAGGAAGAGTCAATCCACACAGCAGACTTCATTGTCTTATTTTAAGAAGCTGCCACCCCGGCCTTCAGCAACTACTTCCCTGATCAGTCAGCAAACATCAACACAGCGCTGTCCCTCACCATCAGACAGAACATGACTCAGAAGATGGTTAACAATTCATAACACTTAAGTACTTTAAAGTATGTGCATTGTTTTTTCAGCCATAATGCTGTTGCATACCTACTAGACCTCAGCACAGTGGAAACGAAACTTTTATTTGCACTGGGAAGCCAAGGAATTCCTGTGACGCACTTTATTGCAGTGCTCGCTCTATTGTGGTGGTCTGGTCCAAACCCACAGCGACTCCGAGGCATGCCTGAATTACCCGGCAGATGTTTGCCCTGCCCTGGCCTGGCCGTCATCTTCTCTCCGCACTCTTGTCTCTTCAGCCCTTTCCTCTGCCTTTAGGAGAATAAACGTGTGGCTTAAAAATAAATGGTTCTCAAGCATTTTTGCCCCGAAGGACCTGTTAGAGTCTTAAACTTTTGAAAACTCCAGAGATTTTGCTTACCTGGGTTATATCTGTCTATACTTACCCATCAAAAATTGAAACTGGACATTTAAAAAGTAGTTGTTCATTTATTTAAAAGAACAGTAGCCCCCTTATAATGTAAGAAAAATGTTATGAAAAGTAAATTTTTCCAAAGCAAAAACATAAATGAGGACAGTGGCACTGTTCTGTGTTTTGTGAAAACCCCTTCCATGTCTGGCATGATTGGAGAGGACTGAATTCTGATATTTCCTCTGCACTCAGGGTTTGTAACGTGTACTTGAAGAAAATCAGACTTCATACAGATGTAGTAGGAAAAAGAAGGAGGAGCCTTTCCAGATGATTATGGGTGTTATGTTCTGACAATACATGAAAACCCTGTGACTGGTAGTTTCTTAAAGTTGTAATGTGGAATCTGAAACCATGTCAACGAACTTTCCCTTCCCCATTACATTAAATCCGCTGGTCTATGTCGCACGTGGAATGGTTCTTCTATCCACATGTGCTTTGGTGACACCTGTGCAGACTTCCCCGATGTCAGTACATTTCATTATACATCACCAAAGCAATCACATTCATCATTATCACTGCTGATCTCGTCAGAAACCTCTCTGTGACAGAAAACTCTGACGCTCAGGGCAGCAGAGACATGAAAGTTTTCCAAAAGTCTTCTCTGAGCTTGAAAGCCTGGATTTTGTCACCAGCAACTAATAAATACCATCCCTTGACATACTCTTTAATTAATTGATTGGTTTATTTTTGACGTGCTGGGTCTTTGCTGCTGCATGCCGGCTTTTTCCGGTTGCAGTGAGCAACGGCCACTCTTCGGTGCCAGGTGAGGGCTTCTCATTGCGATGGCTTCTCTTGTTGTGGAACTCAAGGACCAGTCCATCCTAAAGGAAATCATCCCTGAATATTCATTGGAAGGACTGATGTTGAAGCTGAAGCTCCAACAATACTCTGGCCACCTGATGCGAAGAGCCGACTCATTGGAAAAGCCTCTGATGTTGGGACACATGGAGGACAGGAGGAGAAGAGGGTGACAGAGGATGAGATGGTTGGATGGCATCACCGACTCAGTGGACATGAGTTAGCGAGCTCTGGAAAATGGTGAAGGACAGGGAAGCCTGACACGCTGCAGCCGTGGGGTTGCAAAGAGTCCGACACGACTGGTGACTGAGCAGCAGGGCAGGCGGGCTTCAGTAGCTGCAGCTCACGGCTCAGTAGTTGTCGCACGTGGGCTTAGTGGCCTGGTGGCATGTGGGATCTTCATGGACCCGGGAAGAACCCGTGTCCCCTGCACTGGCAGGCGGATTCTTAACCACTGGACCACCAAGGACGTCCCACTTGACATGCTTTCAATCAAAGGCACACTTCAGAAGCCATGCTCTCCTTTCCTTTCTGAGAGCAGGGGTTCAGTCTATCCCTCCGGCTTGCTCTGTTCCGAGAGCCCAGAGCTCTCACCCGCCACCACTTTTGCATTGCCAGCACAGGGGCCCAAGAGCAGAAAAAACAAACTTTACTGTTATTATGAAAAGACTTCTGACATTGTGGCCCCTGTCAAGGGGTCTGGGGTACCCCTGGCGGCCCCTGGACCACACTTTGAGAACCACTATTCTGAATCACTGGGCTTGACGTTCTGCCCATTCCCCTCCTCGTCGCCAACTTCGGTTCTTTTCCATCTTCACTTTAGCCCAGTCTTCTCCGCTCAGTGGATGTGGTCTGTGGTCTTTCCATCTTAGCCTGGCTGCTTCTTACGTCCTGCTCCTCCCCTTATGCCCACTCAGCACAGCACACAGGTGGCTTCAAGCCTTCCTCTGTTTCTGGTGGTACATCTCATCCAGGCATCTGTGTTTCTGAAGGTGACCTTGACCTGCAGCTTCA
>SJYW01014699.1:142882-162236 GCA_006410735.1 Raphicerus campestris | reverse complement strand
AATGGAATATTACTCAGCCATGAAAAAGAATGGAATAATGCCACCTCCAGCAACATGGATGGACCTGGAGATTATTACACTAAGTGAAGTAGGTCAGACAGAGAAGGACCAATATTACATGATATCACATAATGCAGACTCTAAACTACGACTCAGATGAGCTCATCTAACAAACAGAAAGACACCTGCCAAGCGAGGGGCAGGCACAATTGAATCCCTTTTCTGCACAGAAGAAATTAAGGCAGCACTGCAAATCAACCACACGTCAACAAAATCAACGCTATTTTTAAAAGGCGCTCTGGCCCCGTAGGGCTGTGTCACATACAGAGCTAAACCAGAGGCCGGAGGAGCCCGTGGGCGCTCCAGGCGAAGCTGCCGCCCTGCCCAGACACGGGCTGGGCTGGGGCTTGTTGGGGAGTTCTGGCAGACCTGGCTTCGTGCTTGAAATGGAAACTTTCACTCCAGGGGCAGCGTGTGAGTGTCCTGGGACTGCCAGAACAAATGACCACAGGATGCGTGGCTTAAAGTAGCAGAAATGTATTATTTCTGTTTTGGGGGTCAGGGGTTCAAAATCAAGGTGTCGCCAGGGCTGGTTCCTTCCAGAAGTTCTGGGAGGGACTCTGCCCCACGCCCCCTCCCGGCTGCCGGTAGGGGCGGCAGTGATGGGTGGCGCTGGCTGGTAGGCGCTCCCGCTCTGCTGCTGTCTTCACAGGGCTGTCCCCTCTGCAACTCTGCACTCTCCTGTTCCAGGGACACTGGTCATGGGATTCAGGGTGCACCCGAAATCCAGGAATAGCCTTAATAGTTATGTCTGCAAACACCCCCTTCCCCAGTAAAGCCGCAGGCACTGGGGATCAGGATGTGGATGTATCACTGTGGATACAATTCAATCCACTACAGATGGAGGGTCAGAGACACGTCTGGGCTAAGATCCTAGCACAGAAAGGGGAGGATCACCACTCTCTCTCATGAGAACCTGGTCTGGGGCAACTCCCAAATGGAAGCCGCCAACAGGGCCCCTGCCTGCACGGCCTGCCTTTTTCTGCTCATCCACAAGCTTGGAGTCATATACACTTGCTGGATGCTATGGACTGAATGACTGTGTTCTCCCAAAGTCACTGGGTTGAAGCCCTAACCCTTAGCGTGATGGTATTTGGAGATGGAGCCTTTGCGAGGTGATTAGGCTTAGACAAGGTCCTGAGGGTGGTGGATTAGTTGCTCAGTCATGCCTCTTGCAACCCCATGGACTATGTAGCTGCCTGGCTCCTCTGTCCATGGGATTCTCCAGGCAAGAATACTGGAGTGGGTTGCCCTTCTCTTCTCCAAGGGAACTTCCTGACCCAGGGATTGAACCTGGGTCTCCTGCATTGCAGGCAGATTCTTTATAACAACTGAGCTACAAGGGAAGTCCCGCTGAGGGTGGGGCCCCCAACATGGGGTTAGTGCCTTTGCAAGAACGCACCCCCATCACGTTCTGTTTCTCTGTGCGTCTCTCTCTGTCTCTCTCCCTGTCTGTCTGTCTCTCCTCCATCCCTTGCAAATACAAAGGAGAGGCCGTGCAGACACATAGCTAGTTGCCAGGATGGCAGCTGCCCAAAGCCAAGAGAAGAGGGCTCCGAGTGAAGCCTACTTTGCCAGCCCCTCACGCTCAGACTTCCAGCCTCCAGACCTGTCAGAATAAGTCTCTGTTGCATAAGGTACCCAGTCTGGGCTGTTCTGCTGCAACAGGCCAGCAGACCCCGACCCCAGGTCAAAGCTGCCGCCTGCAGCTCAACAGCAGGACTGACAGCTCCCGGCTCCCAGGAGGCCACTGTGGGGCCTAAGAGAAAAGTGTAAGTGAAGTCGCTCAGTCGTGTGCAACTCTTTGCGACCTCGTGGACTATAGCCCACCAGGCTCCTCCATCCATAGGATTCTCCAGGCAAGAGTACTGGAGTGGGTTGCCATATCCTTCTCCAGGGGATCTCCCCAACCCAGGGATCGAACCCGGGTCTCCTGCATTGCAGGCAGACGCTTTACTGAGTGAGCCACCAGGGAAGCCAAAGCAGGATGAAATTCCACTAGGACTGTTGACATCATGAGGGTGAGGGCTGTGTATGGGCCTAGGAAGGAGGCCTATCTGCTGCAAGAAATTTGCTGATTTCCTTAAACCTTTGAAAGCCCAACTTCCTTCTTTACCATGAGAACACTGCCCTCTTCCCAGCGTGGTTGTCAAACCCATGAGAAAGGAGAGGAGGCGCCTATCTGACACCTGACATCGCTTCCCCGCCTCCCTCTCCCCTCTCCTTGGCTCCTTGGCTGGGAGCAGCAGCCTTTTGCCCACATGCTTCGCCTGTTTGCTGTCAGGTCACATCACACTTCTGAGTTCGATTTTGGTTTCACCCTAAAAGCCCTCACTGTCGGGCAACAGGTGGGCATAACTCAGGTTTGTTTCCTCTGTTTAGNCATGAGAAAGGAGAGGAGGCGCCTATCTGACACCTGACATCGCTTCCCCGCCTCCCTCTCCCCTCTCCTTGGCTCCTTGGCCGGGAGCAGCAGCCTTTTGCCTACATGCTTCACCTGTTTGCTGTCAGGTCACATCACACTTCTGAGTTCGATTTTGGTTTCACCCTAAAAGCCCTCACTGTCAGGCAACAGGTGGGCATAACTCAGGTTTGTCTTAGCTTCTGATATTTTCCTTTTCTACTCTGAAAATGACAACTCGTGGTTGAGCGTAAATCAATGCATTTAATAAAATCCTAACAAATCTGCAGGGAGGGCAGGGTTTTCAGTTGGAACAATGATGTGGCGCAAGGGGCTGCTGGCTGCTCACAGGCCACAGCATCTCACCTCCCGGGAGACAGACAGGCCCAGGGCCCCAGCTGGTAACTGATGCCAACTTCCACCCTTGCCCTGCAGACTCTCTGGCTCCAGAAAAGACCCCACCTGTATTACCTTCTTTGTTTAGAAAACTGCTGACCACATTTTCTACCTGTTCACAGGTAAAGACGAAGTGTGATTAAGAGATAAACTTCCAAGATACGCAAACAGACTTGGAGATTTTGCCTAAAATGATACTGGCAACAAGCCAGGGTCTAGGGGCAGGATCAGACCAAGAACCAGGAACCGTTCACGTTTCTGGAACATGCCGGGGGAGATGGCACACTGGCAACTTTTCTTCAGCTGATAATCTGAACCGGGGCCACGTGGCACGCTGCTCTGCATGGTAACACAAAGCAAGGCTCCGACCTCCCTGGCCCCCCCTGCAGATTCAACAGGGGGCCCAGTGGCAGGGACACCTGGGAACCCTGCCGGCCCCCTCCCCGGCCTCTGGAAGCAGGTATGCCTTCCTCTCACTGAGCTGAATGGACCCCCTGTGGATACCGACAGAACTCACTGGGGTTTCTCCCTCAACTGGCACATGGTGGCCCCAGTACAAAGGAGTCTCAGCTAAACGCTAACACAAGGAAAGGTTGTGCTTTTCGACCTTTTAATTAAACAGCCACTCCTCCTCACTCAAGCCCTCCCTGCAGCCTTCCCTTTTTTTTGTAAAAGTCATGAACTGCCTCCAGGTTGAAGGGAGCACGACATGGGTGACTCCTCAGGGACGCCTGGGCTCCAGCAACGTTTCCTTCAGCAGGGAGGAGGGTGGAGAGGGGAGAAACCCAGCACGCTTGGAGACTCCCCTGCTTCACACAAGGCCCAGCTGGTCCAGACTGGTTCCACTGGCAAATCTGCACACAAGCGCTAGATGTCACCACCCCTCCAGAGACGTCCCTGAAACATGAGGGTGAAGAACCCACCTGCCAAGGCAGGAGATATTAAAGATATAAATTTTCATGGGTTTGATCCCAGGGTCGGGAAGATCCCCTGGAGAAGGAAATAGCAACCCACTCCAGTATTCTCACCTGGAGAATCTCTTGGACACAGGAGCCTGGTGGGCTACAGTCCGTAGGGTTGCAAAGAGTAAGACAAAACTAAAGCAACTTCACACACACACACACACACACACACACACACACACACACACACACGTCAGCCAGAGGGTTGTGGGCCACTGAGAATACACAGGCATGGGCAGGTGCTTCCAGATAACCTTATTCACAAAAGCAGCCAGAGCCCTGTGAGCTCACAGGTGGGGTCTCAACCCTCTGGCTGGGCTGGGATATGGAGGGCTGTGTGCCTGGGTGTGACCCTGGATCCGGATTCAGGGGAAGGAGACAGTGAGGACCAGCATAGAAGGCTTGTCCAGATCTAGGCTCACACCCAGGCACACAACCCCCNGAAGGCGATGGCAGCCCACTCCAGTGTTCTTGCCTGGAGAATCCCAGGACAGGGGAGCCTGGTGGGCTGCCGTCTGTGGGGTTGCAGACATGACTGAGCAACTTAGAAGCAGCAGCACCTGTTATACAGAGTGAAGTAAGTCAAAAAGAGAAAAACAAATATATATTAACACATATATGTGAAGTCTAGAAAAATGGTATAGATGAAGCTATTTCCAAGGCAGGAATAGAGACCCCCCTGGAGAGAACAGACACATGGAAACAGTGAGGGAAGGAGAGGATAGGGTGAATGGGGAGAGTAGCCCCGACATATGGACACCACCACGTGTGAGCCAGACAGCTAGCGGGAACCTGCCGTCCAGTGGAGCTCAGCTCTGTGATGACCGAGAGGGGCAGGACGGGGGTCGGAGGGAGGCTCCTCAGGGAGGGCATATACGCGTGCGCACAGCTGAAACCAACGTCAGAAACCAGTATCACGTCGTGAAGCAATTATACTCCAATTAAATAAAGAAAAATTTTTTAAAGACACGGTAATTATGTGAGGGAGTAGGGGTGTGGGCTCAGCCATGATGGTTATTATTTTGCAATATGCAAATGTATCCAGTCAGCACGTAACATACCTGAAAGATACGCAACGTTATATGTCGACTATGTCTCAGTAAAGCTCAGAAAAAGCAACACTTTTAAGAGTGGACTCCCTAGTTTTCTGTGACACCCACTCTAATGCCCTGCTTCCTGCTACGTACCTGAGGCACCTGCTGAGAAGCAGGGATCCCGCTGACCTGTGCTGTGACTCTACATAAAGAGAGCATTCTAGCACGCCGAAGCAATGCATCCTCAAGTATTTAACACCTCTTTGAGTTTTCTTTTCTACTTATGTGCACAAATTAATAAAACTCAAGTCAAGAAAATCTTTAGTCCAAAACGTGTGTGAATTAACCAAACTCAGTGGAGTATAAACATACAGGTAACACACCTCTTCATCTACAAATATTATTTTGCTATAAACATAAACACATAATTTTCAACATGAAAAATCTATTTACCCATAATCCCATTCCCTTTATACAAGGGAGATGTTGCCTACTTTCTTCTAGTTTGTCTCTCAGAATCTTACAAACAAACCAACCATCGTTTTAACATTAAAAAATAATAAGCTGTATCGAGTAGTTTTCCACATTGCTATCTATATATGTTACAGATGCATTTGACATGTGTGTATTTAATAACCACATAACATCCCTACAATGATTCCAGTTTGCTGAACTATTTCTCTGTGACCGGGTGTTTACTTGGCTTTCTTTTTTTTTTTTTTTTTCTGTAATAAATAAGACTGCAGTAAGCATTTTCCTATATGGTTTTTTGTGTGATTACATGTCATAAGCATTTGACAATCAGAGGTTGGGGCCCTCTGTTCAGGGAGAGAATCAAAAATGTGACTGCTGACTCGGCCTCTGGAATTTCATGAAGATGGGGTGATGGACAGGGAAGCCTGGCGTGCTGCAGTCCCTGGGGTCGCAAAGAATCGGACACGACTGAGCGACTGAACTGAGCAGGGTGACTGAAGGCTCTCTAAACGCAGAGACAGTCTCATGCTTGAGGCCATAGGGACACCCTCTCGAAACTTCCAGTTTGGGGCTTTTCTTTCTTACACACTCACATCCGTGCACCGAGGGAGAAAGGAGAGGATGGGAAATCCAAACCAGCCTTCCAGGGAGGAGCCGCCCCAGGGAGGGTCGGTCTGCAGCCTGCCCACGACCTCCTCCCTGGCTGGCCCCGCCCACCGTGCAAGGATTACGCCGCAGCTGTCTACCCTGAGGTCAGTCGGTGTCCTGATCCGAAATCCGTTGGAAATGGATTCAAGACTTGAACTGGATTTTCCCGGAGGCCACTTTTAAACCAGCTGCCCTGCTAGCCCACCGGTAAAGAACCCGCCTGCCGAGCAGGAGACACGGGTTCCATCCCTAAGTTAGCAAGGTCCCCTAGAGAAGGAAAGAGCACCCTGCTCCAGTATTCTTGCCTGGAGAATCCCATGGACAGGGGAGCCCGGCGGCTACAGTCCATGGGGGTCACAAAAGAATTAAACGGGACTCAGTGGCTAAAAAACAACAAAGAGATTAAAGGAGATTCTTCCAACTGGAATCTCCTGCCGGAACCCTGACCTAGCAAGCGACTGGGGACGAGCGAGGACACCTCTGGCGCTCAGGAGCACACACTGCTGGCCCTCAGTTTCCACTTCTGATTCCCTACACGGGGGCTCAGGCACAGACACACAGACACAGAGACACAAACCCACATGACACACAGATATACACACATCCACACACATGCACCCAGACACTAATACGCAAGGCACACACAGACATGTGCACACACGCAAAGGTACAAACACACACAGACTCACACACACACACTACAAACCACTCAGCAGTTTAAACCCTGACTCACGTGCTCCCCAGGCCTGGTCACTTCCAGCAAGCCTGACAGCCGGTCATCACTGGGTCCCCCAGGGCCCCGACCTGGGTCCCTCTTTCCCCCCACTTCTGGTCATGGGCACACCTGCTCCCTCCTCGGGCAGGCAGGCTGGGCGTGGCCCTGTGCCGGGGGCAGCGCAAAGGCTCGGCTCCAACAGAAAACAGGTGAGAGGCAGCCACCCCAAGATCAGGCCTCCTCCCTTTCAGAGAAGCTCCGGGGCAAGGTGCGCCCGTGGTCACGTGGTCACCTGGGGCAGGGGGCCTGGCCCTTAGCGCGAAGCCTCTGAGCACCTGCCGGCACACCTGCCGGAAGTTCCGCTCCTTCCCAGCCCCCGGCTCCAGCCAAGTTTCTCAGCTTTGTTGTGAGTCTCCCTCCGCGCCTTCCTCAAGCTGTGGGGCTGTTTGTTGTGCTTGAAACTAGTAGCCCAGAAGAGCAGGAAGTATTTGGGTCAGAAGAATTCACCGCTGCCACCAACAGCTGGGAGCCAGGGCCGGGGGTGGGGCTCTGTGTCTTTCCAGGCCTGCGGGGAGCAAGGTCCCTGGACGGGTCTGAAGTCTTGGAGAATCCCTGCTTCCGTTTCCCAGCAGAGGAGGCCTCAAAAATGATCAACATAAAATAAAGCTGCATTTGGAATTCTGTGTCTGTGGCCCCAGAGCCCCCAGAGACTGCCCCAGGAGCAGGGGGAACAGCCCCAAATCCATGCTGCTCCCACTGCAGCCTGGAGGGGGCCAACCAACACCTCTGGGTGGACGGGGGCTCAGGGCCTGTGTGTCCGTCTGTCGCTGTGTAACAAGCAGCTCTCAACTCGGAGTCTCACAGAACACCTTTATAGCCTCACAGATTCCGAGGGTCAGGAGCCTGGGTGCAGCCTCCGGGTCCTCTGCCCAGGGTCTCACAGGCTGCGGTTAAGATGCTGGCCAGGTTCCGTCCTTTCTGAAACTCGTGGTCCCCACGCTCTTGTAGTCTTGGTGGAATCTAGTCTTTCCCGGTGCAGAACTGGGGTCCCCTTTTGCTACTAGCTCCCTGTCAGGGCCAGTCTCACCTCTCAGAAGCCCCTACAGAAGGCTCCCGGCCAGAAGCCCCAGGCCCTCTCACACATGGCTGCTTTCTCAAGGCCATCGGGACCTCCCTCTGACTTCCAGACGCCGCCCCATCTCGTCTGATTAGGCCAGGCCCACCAGGCACACTCTCCCTTTCCCTAACTTGGAGTCAGCTTGTGAGGGGCCCTGGTTCCCTTGGTGAGAATGCCTCCACCTTCACCATGTGGTGCAACCTGATCTCAAGGGTGGCATCGCTGCATCCAGGCCCTGGGCGCCCTCAAGGAAGGGGACCATCCGGGGTGTGGGCACCTGGGTGGGCATCTCAGGGACCACTTAGAGTCCTGGCTGTCTCAGGACTTGAGCCAAAGCACATGGCGGTGGGGCACCCCCACCCCACCCCCCAGGTGACGCTGAGTGAAAGCGAGCCACTGGCGGGGGTCAAGGAATCACCCCCGGGGCCTGGACTCGGGCCAGCCCCAAACAAACGACCTGTTCTCACCTCGAAAGGCCACGAGCGGCCAAGACTCACATGCTCAGGAGGGCCTGGGGGCTCTTCACTTCTGTGGTCTTGGGGTCACCTGCCCGGCTGTCATTTCGGTGGGTCTTTTCCCTGAAACCTGTGTGTTCTAGACCTGGGCAAGTCATTCCCCCTCTCGACGGCCGATTCCTCATCTCTAAGGTGAGGGGTTGGATCAGATGGCTCCAGATCTCCCTTCACCTCTGGCCTCTGTGACTTGATCTCAGCCACACTTAAACCAGGGGAGGCCTTCCAGTGAGGATGTGGGGAGTCAGGCCTGGGCACAAGTAAAGTCCCTGGTGGGCAGATGGAGACTTAGGACACAGACCTTCTGACCGCTAACCTCGCTGAGACCTGCAGGCCAGTCATCACTGCTTGTGGTGGAAGTTAGTCAAAACTTGTACATAAGCAATTGCACGCACGCGCGCTCAGTTGCTTGCCATGTCCGACTCTTTGCGACCCCATGGAATATAGCCCTCCAGGCTCCTCTGTCCATGGGATTCTCCAGGCAAGAATTCTGGAGTGGGTTGCCATGCCCGTCTCCAGGGGATCTTCCTGACCCAGGGATTGAACTCTCATCTCCTGCATTGCAGGTGGATTATTATTCCACCTGGGAAGCCCAACAGATTTACTTGTGAAAGTGAAAGTGAAGGCGCTCAGTCGTGTCCAACTCTTTGTGAGCCCACCAGGCTCCTCCACCCATGAGATTCTCCAGGCAAGAATACTGGAGTGGGTTGCCATTTCCTTCTCCAGGGGATCTTCCTGACCCAGGGATCAAACCCAGGTCTTCCGCATTGCAGGCAGACACTTTAACCTCTGAGCCTCCAGGGAAGTCTTATGTGACCATAATTAATGTTGTTTTTATATGGCCATACAAACTTTTAACTTTCTCTCTTTGCATTTATCAACTTTCCTGTATGGACATTAACAGGGAAATTTTTCTGCCACGCCGATTAATCAGGCCACAGATACAGGCATGCATGGGTACATTCCTCTTTCAAAAGAAATGCAAAATTACAGGACTTTGGAGTTGAAGGGGCCCCTGGGGGCCATCTGGCCTATGCACCCATTGGCTGAAGAACACATCATTAGCACTGCCCACTGATTTTCCAGTCTCTGCTCAAATATCCATATGGATTCTAGATTGTAGGATTCGACATCTTGAGATAATTCAAACATCAGCTTTTTGTAACTTTCCACCTTCATGTCCTCCTGGGGTCACTTGGCAAATGCCTGACCCACTTCTGAATAAACATTTCTGAGATTTTTGAAGTTTTCAGGNAGAGGATGGGAAATCCAAACCAGCCTTCCAGGGAGGAGCCGCCCCAGGGAGGGTCGGTCTGCAGCCTGCCCACGACCTCCTCCCTGGCTGGCCCCGCCCACCGTGCAAGGATTACGCCGCAGCTGTCTACCCTGAGGTCAGTCGGTGTCCTGATCCGAAATCCGTTGGAAATGGATTCAAGACTTGAACTGGATTTTCCCGGAGGCCACTTTTAAACCAGCTGCCCTGCTAGCCCACCGGTAAAGAACCCGCCTGCCGAGCAGGAGACACGGGTTCCATCCCTAAGTTAGCAAGGTCCCCTAGAGAAGGAAAGAGCACCCTGCTCCAGTATTCTTGCCTGGAGAATCCCATGGACAGGGGAGCCCGGCGGCTACAGTCCATGGGGGTCACAAAAGAATTAAACGGGACTCAGTGGCTAAAAAACAACAAAGAGATTAAAGGAGATTCTTCCAACTGGAATCTCCTGCCGGAACCCTGACCTAGCAAGCGACTGGGGACGAGCGAGGACACCTCTGGCGCTCAGGAGCACACACTGCTGGCCCTCAGTTTCCACTTCTGATTCCCTACACGGGGGCTCAGGCACAGACACACAGACACAGAGACACAAACCCACATGACACACAGATATACACACATCCACACACATGCACCCAGACACTAATACGCAAGGCACACACACACATGTGCACACACGCAAAGGTACAAACACACACAGACTCACACACACACACTACAAACCACTCAGCAGTTTAAACCCTGACTCACGTGCTCCCCAGGCCTGGTCACTTCCAGCAAGCCTGACAGCCGGTCATCACTGGGTCCCCCAGGGCCCCGACCTGGGTCCCTCTTTCCCCCCACTTCTGGTCATGGGCACACCTGCTCCCTCCTCGGGCAGGCAGGCTGGGCGTGGCCCTGTGCCGGGGGCAGCGCAAAGGCTCGGCTCCAACAGAAAACAGGTGAGAGGCAGCCACCCCAAGATCAGGCCTCCTCCCTTTCAGAGAAGCTCCGGGGCAAGGTGCGCCCGTGGTCACGTGGTCACCTGGGGCAGGGGGCCTGGCCCTTAGCGCGAAGCCTCTGAGCACCTGCCGGCACACCTGCCGGAAGTTCCGCTCCTTCCCAGCCCCCGGCTCCAGCCAAGTTTCTCAGCTTTGTTGTGAGTCTCCCTCCGCGCCTTCCTCAAGCTGTGGGGCTGTTTGTTGTGCTTGAAACTAGTAGCCCAGAAGAGCAGGAAGTATTTGGGTCAGAAGAATTCACCGCTGCCACCAACAGCTGGGAGCCAGGGCCGGGGGTGGGGCTCTGTGTCTTTCCAGGCCTGCGGGGAGCAAGGTCCCTGGACGGGTCTGAAGTCTTGGAGAATCCCTGCTTCCGTTTCCCAGCAGAGGAGGCCTCAAAAATGATCAACATAAAATAAAGCTGCATTTGGAATTCTGTGTCTGTGGCCCCAGAGCCCCCAGAGACTGCCCCAGGAGCAGGGGGAACAGCCCCAAATCCATGCTGCTCCCACTGCAGCCTGGAGGGGGCCAACCAACACCTCTGGGTGGACGGGGGCTCAGGGCCTGTGTGTCCGTCTGTCGCTGTGTAACAAGCAGCTCTCAACTCGGAGTCTCACAGAACACCTTTATAGCCTCACAGATTCCGAGGGTCAGGAGCCTGGGTGCAGCCTCCGGGTCCTCTGCCCAGGGTCTCACAGGCTGCGGTTAAGATGCTGGCCAGGTTCCGTCCTTTCTGAAACTCATGGTCCCTACGCTCTTGTAGTCTTGGTGGAATCTAGTCTTTCCCGGTGCAGAACTGGGGTCCCCTTTTGCTACTAGCTCCCTGTCAGGGCCAGTCTCACCTCTCAGAAGCCCCTACAGAAGGCTCCCGGCCAGAAGCCCCAGGCCCTCTCACACATGGCCGCTTTCTCAAGGCCATCGGGACCTCCCTCTGACTTCCAGACGCCGCCCCATCTCGTCTGATTAGGCCAGGCCCACCAGGCACACTCTCCCTTTCCCTAACTTGGAGTCAGCTTGTGAGGGGCCCTGGTTCCCTTGGTGAGAATGCCTCCACCTTCACCATGTGGTGCAACCTGATCTCAAGGGTGGCATCGCTGCATCCAGGCCCTGGGCGCCCTCAAGGAAGGGGACCATCCGGGGTGTGGGCACCTGGGTGGGCATCTCAGGGACCACTTAGAGTCCTGGCTGTCTCAGGACTTGAGCCAAAGCACATGGCGGTGGGGCACCCCCACCCCACCCCCCAGGTGACGCTGAGTGAAAGCGAGCCACTGGCGGGGGTCAAGGAATCACCCCCGGGGCCTGGACTCGGGCCAGCCCCAAACAAACGACCTGTTCTCACCTCGAAAGGCCACGAGCGGCCAAGACTCACATGCTCAGGAGGGCCTGGGGGCTCTTCACTTCTGTGGTCTTGGGGTCACCTGCCCGGCTGTCATTTCGGTGGGTCTTTTCCCTGAAACCTGTGTGTTCTAGACCTGGGCAAGTCACTCCCCCTCTCGACGGCCGATTCCTCATCTCTAAGGTGAGGGGTTGGATCAGATGGCTCCAGATCTCCCTTCACCTCTGGCCTCTGTGACTTGATCTCAGCCACACTTAAACCAGGGGAGGCCTTCCAGTGAGGATGTGGGGAGTCAGGCCTGGGCACAAGTAAAGTCCCTGGTGGGCAGATGGAGACTTAGGACACAGACCTTCTGACCGCTAACCTCGCTGAGACCTGCAGGCCAGTCATCACTGCTTGTGGTGGAAGTTAGTCAAAACTTGTACATAAGCAATTGCACGCACGCGCGCTCAGTTGCTTGCCATGTCCGACTCTTTGCGACCCCATGGAATATAGCCCTCCAGGCTCCTCTGTCCATGGGATTCTCCAGGCAAGAATTCTGGAGTGGGTTGCCATGCCCGTCTCCAGGGGATCTTCCTGACCCAGGGATTGAACTCTCATCTCCTGCATTGCAGGTGGATTATTATTCCACCTGGGAAGCCCAACAGATTTACTTGTGAAAGTGAAAGTGAAGGCGCTCAGTCGTGTCCAACTCTTTGTGAGCCCACCAGGCTCCTCCACCCATGAGATTCTCCAGGCAAGAATACTGGAGTGGGTTGCCATTTCCTTCTCCAGGGGATCTTCCTGACCCAGGGATCAAACCCAGGTCTTCCGCATTGCAGGCAGACACTTTAACCTCTGAGCCTCCAGGGAAGTCTTATGTGACCATAATTAATGTTGTTTTTATATGGCCATACAAACTTTTAACTTTCTCTCTTTGCATTTATCAACTTTCCTGTATGGACATTAACAGGGAAATTTTTCTGCCACGCCGATTAATCAGGCCACAGATACAGGCATGCATGGGTACATTCCTCTTTCAAAAGAAATGCAAAATTACAGGACTTTGGAGTTGAAGGGGCCCCTGGGGGCCATCTGGCCTATGCACCCATTGGCTGAAGAACACATCATTAGCACTGCCCACTGATTTTCCAGTCTCTGCTCAAATATCCATATGGATTCTAGATTGTAGGATTCGACATCTTGAGATAATTCAAACATCAGCTTTTTGTAACTTTCCACCTTCATGTCCTCCTGGGGTCACTTGGCAAATGCCTGACCCACTTCTGAATAAACATTTCTGAGATTTTTGAAGTTTTCAGGGCTTGTAGAAAACGCTGCCAACTGCCTGCCCCAGCCCCTGCTCCTTGTGAAAGGACCCTGTGGCCCAGATTATCCACACCGCTCTCTGGTAGACACGCCTAGTGATCTGCTCTAGACATCTGCAGGGGAGATGAGCCTCCCATTCTTCCGTGGAGCTTCCTGGCAGGGCTCTAGGTAAGAATCAACCTCATAGTGTGATAGAGATCTGAGACACAGATCTTCTGGACTGTGCTTACCTCCCAAGGACCTTGAGATAAGCAGGCATGACCTCCAGCCTCACCTTGAAACCTTCACCCTCACTTATCTCAATGGAAAATTCCAACAGGGGTTTCTGAGCACCAAGTTAAATTCCTCAGCTCAACAATCAGTTCGGCACGTGGCCGCCTGCCAGGCTGGGCAGAGCAGAGGGGAGAGGCGCAGATGAAGCAAAGCGCTGCCCCGGGGCACCCGGGGCTGCAGGATGGGAGGAGGGCAGCATCTAGAGAGAGGCCACCTGGCTCAGACCAGGTCCAAGAGGGGCAGAGGGCGCAGGCAGACGAGAGCCCCTCGCTTGACCACAGTGAAGCAGGAAGGGTATCTGCAGGAGGAAGTATGGGCACATGGATGGACAGATGGATGAGAAACTTGCAGCCAAGAGAAGGAAGGGCTTTCTGAGCTTCAGGAGTACTGTGCACACACCATGAGGGCCTGGAACTGTGGGCTAGGGAGCGCCAGTGAGTGTAGGGCCTGCAGTGGGTGACAGGGTGAGTAGGGAGAAGCCTTGTCCAATTCCACAAAGACTAGAAGATGTAACAAACCAACATAGCTTCCTTTTACTGAGCACCTACTATTCACCAGGCCCTCTGCTAAGCCCTGAACTCGAAATCTTTGATTTCATTCCTATGCTCAGCAACCCCAGCTTATGGGTCACTCCCCAAGGGCCTTCTGTTGGCCTTCTTTCAGCGTGCCGTCACAGAGAAAGAGTCCATGGGGCCAAGGGACGCAACTACTTAAAACCTGTGCCACCCCCGACTTCTAGATCTTGAGAATTCCCCTGTAGCCCCAAGCCTACCTCCCCGCAGGCCTCTGAGCTGGCCTGNTCCCTATGCTCAGCAACCCCAGCTTGTGGGTCACTCCCCGAGGGCCTTCTGTTGGCCTTTCCGCCTGCCGTCACAGAGGAAGAGTCCATGGGGCAAAGGGATGCAACTACTTAAAACCTGTGCCACCCCCGACTTCTAGATCTTGAGAATTCCCCAGTAGCCCCAAGCCTACCTCCCCGCAGGCCTCTGAGCTGGCCTGTACCCCCCACCCGCCACCAAAGCGACCATGCCACCAGTGTGTGCACCCAGGCCAGGAGGCAGTGTGGTTAGAGACACAGGAAAGTGAAAGTGAAAGTTCTCAGTCACGGTCAGCTCTTTCCGACCCCATGGACTATATGGTCCATGAAATTCTCCAGGCCAGAATACTGGAGTGGGTAGCCTTTCCCTTCTCCAAGGGACCTTCCCAATCCAGAGATCGAACCCAGGTCTCCTGCATTGTGGGTAGATTCTTTACCAGCCGAGTCACCAGGGAAGGCGGAGACACAAAAAGCCTTGATAAATGAAGAACTGTCTTCATCCACAGGGCATCTCTCCAGGCCAGCCTCATGGGGCTGACCTGGGAAGTGGATGGCAAGGTATGCGACTGGACAGGAAGGAATTGGGTAAGGACCCCCCCACCAGGGCAAATGAGCCAATATATCTCTTCCATANAACTGTCTTCATCCACAGGGCATCTCTCCAGGCCAGCCTCATGGGGCTGACCTGGGAAGTGGATGGCAAGGTATGCGACTAGACGGGAAGGAATTGGGTAAGGACCCCCCACCAGGGCAAATGAGCCAATATATCTCTTCCATACTTTAATTTTCAGCCTGCCTTTATGCTTAATGTGTGTCTCTTGTAAACAGTATACAGAGTTGAGTGTTAACGTTTTCATCCTGTCTGCCTTCCAATTTACTCTCTGGCCTGTTTACTGTTAATACAATTATTGATACAGTTAGAATCTGCCCGCAATGCGGGAAACCTGGTTTCCATCCCTGGATTGGGAAGATTCCCTGGAGAAGGGAAAGGCTATCCATTCCAGTATTCTGACCTGGAGAATTCCAGGGACTATATAGTCCTTGAGGTCACAAAGAGTCAGACACATCTAAGCAGCTTTCACTTTCTCTTTTCTACCATCTTGTTTGATTTCTATTTGTTCTCTCTGTTCCTCTGTCCTTCTCCTTTTGATTTAATGAAGTACTTTTAAAGTCTCTCTTCTTTACTGCTTTTTTTAAGTACCTTATTGTATGTTTCAGTTCTGTGATTTCCATTTGGTTCTGTTTTAGAATCTCTAAATCTCTCCTGAAATTTGCCACTTCTTTTCCCATGATACGCACCTTTCCCTATAGATTGTCTATTTTATTTATTGTAGTATTTTAAGCTCCTTATTTACCAGTTCTGGTTTGTGGGTCTCTTCACTGACTTTTCTGTGCTTTTCTTCACCACAGGTCACATTTTCCTGATTCTCCGTATGTCTGGGAATCACTGTGTATCAGACATTGTAAATGGTGTGTTGCTGAGACTCTGGATTCTTTCCCTGTGAAAAGTGTTGAGTTGATTCTAGAAGGCAGTTAAATTACTGGTGGTTCCTTTTTAAATTTCGGAAAGTGTGCTTTACACTTTGTTGGGGTGGAAACTGTTTTTCTTTGCCTTTAGTCCTAAGGTGAGCCTTAGTCTTGGGACATAGTCTTTGCTTCTAAGCTTAAGACCTTCTGGGGCTTCAGTGGAAAATCTGAGGGGTCCACCAGGCCCCTCTACACAGCAGAAATTAGACTCCAAACTCACTGTTCCCTGTAGGGAGTGGGCAGCAGTGAAAACCCCTGCTCAGCTCTTTAAACCTTTAGGCATTGCCCTCCTCTGGGCTTCTGGCAGCCTCCCCTGTGCGTGAGCTCTTGAGTTTCTCAAGCTCACGTGGAGCATTCACTGAGACAGACCACTTTCTTGGCCATAACACACACCTTAACAGATTTAAAATGATAGAAAGTATACAATGTCTCTCTCTGACCACAGCGGAATTACATTAGAAATCAATAACAGAAAGATAACTGGAAAATCTCTGAATTTATGAAGATTAAACAACACACTTGTAAATAACATGAGTCAAAGATGAACCCACAAGAGAAATTTGAAAATATTTTAACTAAAAATGAAAACACAACTTATCAGAATTGTGGGATGTGGTAAAAGCAGTGCTTAGAGGAAAATTTATAGTATTAAATATATATATTAGAGAAGATCTAAAATCAATAACCTTAAGTTTCCACCTTAGGAAACTAGAAAAAAAAGAATAAATTAAATCCGAAGATAGCAGAAAAATTGACAAGAATTAGAAGTCAATACAATTGAAAACAAGAATTCAATAGAAAAAGTCAAAGAAACCAAAAGCGGGTTCTCTGAAAAGATTTAATAAAATTAATAAACCTCTAGCTGGGCTAAAAAAATGGAAAGAAGAAACAAATTACTAATATTGGAACTGAAAATAAGGACATAGTTCAGATCCCATGGGCATTAAACAATAATAAAATGCTGCTATGAACAACTATTTGCCCACAGATTTGGTAACCTAGA
The DNA here is from genome assembly GCA_006410735.1 of Raphicerus campestris. Taxonomy (NCBI): domain Eukaryota; kingdom Metazoa; phylum Chordata; class Mammalia; order Artiodactyla; family Bovidae; genus Raphicerus; species Raphicerus campestris. The sequence goes on along the minus strand of SJYW01014699.1, from coordinate 145,406 downwards.
TGAAAAGGACCAATTCCTTGAAAGACACAATTTGCCAAAACTCACACAAGAAGAAATAGACAATCTGAATAAACCTATATTTATTATTTTAAAAATTGCATCCATGATTAATAATCTCCCAAAACAGAAAGCTCCAGGCCCAGATGGGTTCACTTGTAAATTCTACCAAACATTTAAGAAATAAATTACACCAGTTTTCTACAATCTTTTTCAGAGGATAGAATCAGAGGAAATATTTCCTAATGCATCCTATGGGGCCAGCATTATCCTAATACCAAAATCAAAAACATTATAAGAAAACTACATGTACACCCATGGCTGATTCATGTCAATGTATGGCAAAAACCACTACAATATTGTACATAATAAGCCTCCAATTAAAATAAATTAATTTTTTTTAAAAAAGAAAACTACAGACCAATAACTCTTTTGAACATGGATGTGAAAATCCTCAACAAAATATCCTCAAATCAAATGCAACAAAGTATAGCAAGAATTGTACACCATGACCAAGTGGGATTTGTCCCCAGGTATGCATGGCTGGTTCAATATTCAAGGATTAGCTAACGCAATCCACCACATCAAGAAGCTAAAAGAGGAAAATCATGATTATCAGTAGATGAGGAAAAAGCATTTGCAAAATCCAGTACCCCTTCATAACAAAAACCCTCCTTAACTAAGGTTTCCACCCCTCTTCCTCCAGCCATCCTGGCCACCGAACTCCACCCTCTGACTTCTCAGACCGGTAAGTTCTAGCTGCTCCACCCTGAGCAGACCAGGAAGCGCCCTCTGGGGATTCCCAATCAAGGGCATTTCTCGCAGAGCAGTTCCCCTTCTTTCAGGAGCCAAGTCCCCTCCACTGTTTGCTACGCGAGTCCGCTCTCCGGTGCCTGAGGCAGGGTCTACATTTTGTGCGGTACTCGCTGTGTCATGCCCAGCTCTTGGCGACCCCGTGGACTGTAGTCCACCAGGCTCCTCTGTCCATGGGACCTCGCAGGCAAGACGACTGCAGTGGGTGCCATTTCCTTCTCCAGGGGACCTTCCCACCCACAGGTCGAACCCAGATCTCCTGCATTGCAGGCGGATTCTTTACCACCTGAGCCCCCAGGGAAGCCCATTTTACGTTTTATCTTTGTTCTTTGTGGGAAGATTAGTCCAGTACAAGCTCCTGCACCTTCACTAGGACTCAGACACCCCTGGAATCGCTTCTTAAATTACCTTCAGTTGCTGAATTGTGTTTGTTTAAGGGTGAAGCCAAGCTGCGGCTGGGCCATGGGGTGCTGGAGTTAACACAGGTTCAACAGCAATTTATCAGCTGGGAGCTTGGTTCCACACACAGGCTCCTTCACTTAAGGAGAGTCGAGACACTTCTAGAAACTGCAGCTGAGAATGTTTGTTTTTCTGGAAGACAAACTGGGAACACTTCTCAATGGGTTTGATGATAATATGGCCTTTGACTCAGCTGCAGCTCCGCATGCAGAAGCACCTAGAATCCAGAGGGCAGAACTGAGGAAATGATTCAGTTCTTGAGCTCACCAGCTACTTTTAGCTACACTTCATGCTGACAGTGAAATTACTCAGCCTCCTGCCCAGCCAGCCGTGGGGCACACGAGGCAGCCTTGGGGAAATGTGAAATGGGGACGATGGCAGGAGGGGGGCCTTCAGCTGGATTTAGATAAACTTCTGAGACTGAGATGTGGGATACTTCAATCTAAGAGTTGTCTGAGCCACAGACCACTGGATTCCCTCCTTGCCCAGTGGTTCCTCAGCTTCCACTGAGGTTCCCTGGCTTCCCTCCCTAAGGAAGAGTCTCTGGAGTAGACCTCCCCCAGCAACCACACACCCGGACCCTCCCAAGCCCCGAGGCTCATTGGAGGGGTTACGGTCCACACCTGAGAAGCCTTTGGTGGCATGACCACCACAGAGGCTGCAGGCTGCTGTATCCACATCCTCAGCCAGGGCAAGGGAGTAGGTGGCAAGGGGGACCCAGCCGGGGATGCTCTCGGTGATGTTCAGAGGGAGCCAGGCAGGGCTATGGGAAGATCCGGACGTATGGAAAACCCATCTCCTTAAAAAGTGGAGAAACAGCGCTTTCTCCCCCAAACACTGTGGGCACGTTGGTTCCCTCTGCAGCTGAGAGAAGGAAGCTGCTTGAAGCCTCTGCCCTGCTTTGCAGGGCTTGCCGTCTCCTTCGCCACTCTTCGCCTCATTAAAGCACCACCTCCATCTCTTCACAAGGTGTTCTCCCCGTGAGTGTGTGTTTGTGTCCATCCTTCCTCTTTGATAAGCACACCAGTCGTATGGGACCAGGGCCCATGCTAATGACCTCACTGCAATTTGATGACCTCTGTAAAGACCCTCTTTCCAATTTGGAAGGACAGATGCTGAAGCTGAAACTCCAGTACTTTGGCCACCTGATGCAAAGAACAGACTCATTGGAAAGACTCTGATGCTGGGAAAGATTGAAGGCGGGAGGAGAAAGGGACGACAGAGGATGAGATGGTTGGATGGCATCACCGACTCA
>SJYW01014699.1:105170-132275 GCA_006410735.1 Raphicerus campestris | reverse complement strand
GGCCCGGCCACCTGTCCTGAAAGCCATCCTGATGGTTCGGATACACTCTGAGGTTTGAGAAGTTCTGCCTTAGATTAAATGATGCTATGGGTGAGTCTGATTATACTCACGAAGTGAGGGAGTGAGTGAAAGTGACTCAGTCATGTCCAGCTCTTTGCGACACCGTGGTCTATCCTTGGAATTCTCTAAGCGATAATACTGCTGTGGGTTGCCATTTCCTTCTCCCGGGCAGGGATTGAACCCGAGTCTCCTGCATTGCAGGCAGATTCTTTCCCATCTGAGCTACCAGGAAATCCCGTAAAGATGAAGAATAGCCTTTATACTAATACTCCTGACTAGAATAGTAGGACCTTTTCCTGCTGAAATGCCTGAGGAGTCAGTCAGCCTGGGTAAGCCTGCTTGTTGAGGAGCTGACCCTCCCCACAGGTTTTCCCCACCCCGTCTCCCGTCTCCTGTCTCCCCTCTCCATGAGATACTGGTGTGGCTGCCAACCCTGACGGTCAGCCTCCAGACACATAACAGGTGCTCAGTGAGTAGGATGAATGGTGAGTGAATGAACAAGTGAATGGCTGAGTGAATGATTGGGTGGATGGTGGGTGGATGTTTGAGTGGATGATGACTGGATGCATGGATGGATGGATGGAATTAGCCCAACTTCAAAATAACATTTGAAAATACAGATTCTTTTGAAACTAGAACAAGATTTTTAAAAGTTTTTGATGGTTACTTGGGTATAAATGAAGATTTTCATTTACTGAATGAAAGCCGTTGCTCGCAGGATCTAACTTGGCCGGCTCTTAACTCCTGAAATGTGCCTTCTGTTTCCCCGCCACAGCCCCACCTTGGGCAGTTTGGTCAGTGACCTTGTCCACCTTTCGTGCAATAGGAGACGGAAGGAGAAATGAAGCCGGAAACTTTCCATTCTTTCCGGTGACGCATACAATGGTTCCCTCTTCCCAACCCCTCCTTTTGAGACTTTGCCCCCTCTTATTTCTCCATTGTGTTGTTTTGTGATGTTGGCACTTGGAAAAAAATCTTTGAATTATCCTAGTGATGGCCATTTGGACAGAGTGTGGGCGATCAGGTTCCACAGCATGGCGCCAGTGCCCCGAGCTCACAGTCTCTAAAAAGGCATTCATTGTGTCCAGGGAAACTGCTCAGACTGGTGGCACCCTACCAGGGGCTGAAGTAGCTTGGATCCGGTTTATAGAACATTCTCCTCTATGGTTTCCCTTTGGGGCACAGGGTTTGGACTGGAGGAATTTAGGTGTATTCTTGTATCCTGCCAGGTGCAATAAATAGCTGTCTTTGCCTGACCTTACCCCCCACGGAAGTTCTAAAAAGCCCTGTGCACACCAGGAGGAACTGAACACTTTAGGAGCAGGCTGATGCTAGTGAAACACATCAGAAGCATGCTGGGCACACAGATGGAAATTGCAATGATTGAATGTTGGAGATACGCCTTATAAAACCAAAAACTTAGCTAGACCGATCATTAAGAGAAGGCATAACCTGTTCTAATTGATTTTTGTTTGCTGAACTACAGACTTCAGACAGATTTCCCAGCTGTGTTTTTTGTTTGTTGGGATTTTGTTTGTCTTAATAAAGTCTTCTTTCTGTTTCAGGATCCCGCTTTGCATTTTGTCATTGTGTTGCCCTGGTCTCTTCCAGCCTGTGATGGCTTCCAGGGACTTTTGAAGAGTGTCGGCTGTGTGTGCAGCAGAATGCTCCTCAGTCTGGATCTGCCTGGTTAGACTGAGCCGTGGACTTGGGGGAGAATTCAGAGGTGCAGTAGTGCCCTTTTGCTTGAATCACATCAGGGGCGCCTGGTGTCAGCACGACATCCTTGACAACGTCCCCCCGGCCCCCGGGCTAAGCAGGGGTCTGCCAGCTTCCTCCACGGCAGTGTTACTGGTTTTCCATTGCCCTGCTTTGTCCTGCGCGTCCCTAAGCCCAGTCCATCTCAGCGGAGGGGAATTCTATTCCACATCTTAGAGGGAGGAGCATCAGAGAATGTGTGGTCCTAGGTTGAAACCATCCCTGTAATTAGCAAATGTGAGGAGAGATATTTTCAGGCTGTGCAGATATCCTGTGCTACCCTAAAGATTTTCAGTGGATAAGGCATTCTTTCTTAAATGTGAGTATCGAAATCGAGTTAGTAATTCCCCTACAATAGAAACAAGTTCCATCTTGAAAACGTCTTCTTAAGTCCTGGGTGTCATCACTGACTCGGTGGACATGAGTTAGAGTGAACTCCAGGAGATGGTGAAGGACAGGGAAGCCTGGCTTGCTGCAGTCTATGGGGTCTCAAGGAGTTGGACCTGACTTAGCGACTTCCCTGGTGGCTCAGAGGGTAACCGTTTGCCTGCAATGCGGGAGACCTGGGTTTGGAAAGACCTGGGTCAGGAAGATCCCTTGGAGAAGGAAATGTCAACCCATTCCAGTATTCTTGCCTGGAGAAGCCCATGGACGGAGAAGCCTGGTGGGCTACGGTCCACGGGGTCGCAAGGAGTCGGACACGACTGAGCAACTTGTTTCTTTCTTTCACTTTCTAATGACTAAACAATAGCAAAAGTCCAACAAATTTAGCCTACCCCACTAACACAATCGGCTATATAGTGCTGTACTGTAATAGGTTTATAGTACTTTTCACACAAATGATACATGACATTAACAAACAGAAGAAAATAAAGAAAACGTTTTTAATCTTATACTGCCTTACCTTGAAAAGTACCGCAGTTCCAGCTACAGCATCGCTGCTTTCACCTTGCTCCCTGACAGCCTGGGCTTGAAATAAAGATGCTGTACTGCTGTGTCCTCGGGACAGTACTCACGGTAAAGTGCATGAAAGCACAGCCACCTGCAGGGGACCCACACGCGGGACAATGTGCGCCAGACACAGAGTAACTTACAGGACTGGACACGCGAGTTCAGCTCAGTCCAGTCGCTCAGTCATAGCCGAGTCTTTGCGACCCCATGGACTGCAGCACGCTAGGCCTCCCTGTCCGTAACCAGCTCCTGGAGTTTACTCAAACCCATGTCCATCAAGTCAGTGATGCCATCCAACCATCTCATCCTCTGTCATCCCCTTCTCCTCCTGCCTTCAGTCTTTCCCAGCATCAGGGTCTTTTCTTATGAGTCAGTTCTTTGCATCATGTGGCCAAATTATTGGAGTTTCAGCTTCAACATCAATCTTTCCAAAGAACACCCAGGACTGGTCTCCTTTAGGATGGACTGATTGGATCTCCTTGCAGTCCAAGGGACTCTCAAGAGTCTCGTCCATACCACAGTTCAAAAGCATCAATTCTTCAGTGCTCAGCTTTCTTTATAGTTCAACTCTCACATCCAAACACGACTACTGGAAAAACCATAGCCTTGACTAGATGGACCTTTGTTGGCAAAGTAATGTCTCTGCTTTTTAATATGCTGTCTAGGTTGGTCATAACTTTCCTTCCAAGGAGTAAGTATCTTTTAATTCCATGGCTACAGTCACCATCTGCAGTGATTTTGGAGCCTAAGAAAATAAAGTCTGTCACTATTTCCATTGTTTCCCCATCTATTTGCTATGAAGTGATGAGACCGAATGCCATGATCTTAGTTTTCTGAATGTTGAGTTTTTAGTCAAATTTTTCACTCTGCTCCTTCACTTTCATCAAGAGGCTCTTCAGTTCTTCTTAACTTTCTGCCATAAGGGTGGTGTCATCTGCATATCTGAGGTTATTGATATTTCTCCTGGTAATCTTGATTCCAGCTTGTGTTTCTTCCAGCCCAGCGTTTCTCATGATGTACTCTGCATAGAAGTTAAATAAGCAGGTGACAATACACAGCCTTGACGTACTCCTTTTCCTATTTGCAGCCAGTCTGTTGTTCCATGTCTGGTTCTGACTACTGTTTTCTGACCTGCATACAGGTTTCTCGAGAGGCAGGTCAGGTGGTCTGGGATTCCCATCTCTTTCAGAATGTATCACAGTTTGTTGTGATCCACACCATCAAAGGCTTTAGCATCAATCAAGCAGAAGCAGATGTTTTTCTGGAACTCTCTTGCTTTTTCTATGATCCAAAGATGTTGGCAATTTGATCTCTGGTTCCTCTGCCTTTTCTAAGTCCAGCTTGAACACCTGAAAATTCTCGATTCATGCACTGTTGAAGCCTGGCTTGGAGAATTTGGGGCATTACTTTGCTAGCGTGTGAGTTGAGTGCAATTGTTCAGTAGTTTGAACATTCTTTGGCATTGTCCTTCTTTGGGACTGGAATGAAAACTGACCTTTTCCAGTCCTGTGACCACTGCTGAGTTTTCCATATTTGCTGGCATATTGAGTGAAGCATTTTCACGGCATCATATTTTAGGATTTGAAATAGCTCAACTAGAATTCCATAGCCTCCACTAGCTTTGTTCATAGGTCTTTCAAAAGAGTGCAGCCAAGGGCCTGGGGTGGGGGCCTCCCACTAACTAAACGCTGGCTGAAGAGAGAAAACATGCTCAGAACCTGCCCCGCCCCTCCAGCCACACACCCTGGGGCTGCCCCACCTAAGGGGTCCTGTGGGGTGGGTCTTCCTCCCTTTGCCCCTTTGCACAGAGGGCCTCCCATCGGCCAGGGGGCCAGTCAGAGTGCTCCCTGCCACCCGTGTCCGAAACGCGTGCCATTTCAGGGCAGAGGCGTTCAGAGCCAGTGAACAAGTCTCTGTGGCCTCTGCCTGCTGCTGCTGAGAGCAGAAGTCANTTTGCACAGAGGGCCTTCCATCGGCCAGGGGGCCAGTCAGAGTGCTCCCTGCCACCCGTGTCCGAAACGCATGCCATTTCAGGGCAGAGGAGTTCAGAGCCAGTGAACAAGTCTCTGTGGCCTCTGCCCGCTGCTGCTTAGAGCAGAAGTCGCATAAACGACTTAAACAGCAATTTAAATGACAGTCATAGAGGCTGGAAGTCCAAGATCAAGGTGCCAGCAGGCGCGGGTATTGGCGAGGGTGCCCCTCCCGCTTGTGGATGGCCACCCTCTCCTGTGTGCTCACGGGGGGCAAGAGCTCTTCACGTAAGGACAGCAGTCCCGTCGGGTCAGGGTCTCATCTTGAAGCACTGATTTATCCTTAACTACTTCCTTTGAGGCCCCACCTCCAAACACAGCCTCGCTGGGGGGCACGGCTTCAGCATATGAGTGGGGTGGGGAGGATGGGCATTCAGGCCATACACTGCCTTATATTGTCACCGGGAATATTTAGTGAGTTAATCAAAGGATATTAACCACTCAGTAAAAGCCGCTTCCACTCCCTCCATTGTTATCCTGATCTTATTACTGAGGGCCCCCACAGTGGATAATCAGTCTCAGGAAAAGAGGAAAAGACCCGTCTGACAGGACGCAGAGCTAGGGCCGAGCTTATGGAGAACTGCGACTCTGAGAGCGCCCTAGAATCCGATGAGTGCTGCTTGTGTGGATTTCAGGTTGGCATTTCTAGGGAAAGGTTTATAATTCTTCTGCAGTTTAGACATTTTGTCTTCTGATAGTCTGGTTTGCATTTTTCCCCCCTGATTTTTCTCATATTCTATGGCTCACTGTTATTTAGGATAATTTCTAAAACGCAGGTGCTGTATTTGCCCTTCTTTCCACTAGATTTTTCCCCTGAAGTCTTCACTCACTTTATTGGTAAAAAAGCAGGGAACAAAAGTAGCAAAAAATATGTGCACTGAACAACAGCTATTAATATTTAGCTTTAACTGCAAAGCGAGCGTCAGCTGACTAAAGGTGATTGTTTTCTGCCAAAGGATTTCTTTACACGGTGACATGTTCAAGAGCATGTCTATGGCAGACCCGTGCTTTTAAAAACTGAGATCTCATCTCAAACTGAGGCAGTAAATGTCTCGAGTATGAAAAGTGACAGTGAGTGAAGATGGAAAGAGTCATATGCTATCTGTCTTGTGTGTGTGCTCAGTCGTGTTCGACTCTCTGCGACCCCCTGGACCGTAGCCCCCCAGGCTCCTCTGTCCATGGGGTTTCCTGGGCAAGAATACTGGGCTGGGTTGCCATTCCCTACTCCAGGGATGCGTTATATAACCTTCATTCAGGGATGATCTACTGTTTAGTCTCCTTGAAATGCCCTCAAAAAGAGAGAGAATTATCCTCCCAAGCAAGTCTCGTCCCCCCTGGGAAGGGAGCGTGGCCTCTCTTGGCTGCACCACGAGGAAACTGGGAAATGAAGCTGCTGCTCAGAACACGTACCTGCTGATAGAAGCTGGGAAAAAGGGGACCAGGTGCAGGGCAGGGAGGTATAGGAGCATCCAGTCCACAGCAGTGGGCAAGCAGAATGCTCAAGGGGTTGGTGGGACCCAGAGGGCCCCCCTCCCCCCGCAGCCAGTGTCGGTACAGCGAGGAGAAGCAGAGAAGGCCACAGGGCCAGGCCAGGAAGAGGCTGGGTCAGGGGCCACAACCCCTGACCAAGCTTATTCTTGGGTTGAGTGGTTACACCAAATACAGTAAGTCCCTTACATNACCTGCTGATAGAAGCTGGGAAAAAGGGGACCAGGTGCAGGGCAGGGAGGTATAGGAGCATCCAGTCCACAGCAGTGGGCATGCAGAATGCTCAAGGGGTTGGTGGGACCCAGAGGGCCCCCCCTCCCCCCGCAGCCAGTGTCCGTACAGTGAGGAGAAGCAGAGAAGGCCACAGGGCCAGGCCAGGAAGAGGCCGGGTCAGGGGCCACAACCCCTGACCAAGCTCTATTCTTGGGTTGAGTGGTTACACCAAATACAGTAAGTCCCTTACATGTGAACCTTCAAACTGTGACCTTTCAAATTCTGTGTGTTTGCATGTCCATGTCCAGTTCTAACTGTTGCTTCCTAACCTGCAAACAGATTTCTCAAGAGGCAGGCCAGATGGTCTTTCAGAATTTTCCACAGTTTATTGTGATCCACACAGTCAAAGGCTTTGGCATAGTCAATAAAGCAGACATAGAGATTTTCCTGGAACTTTCTTGCTTGTTCAATGATCCAGCAGTTGTTGGCAATTTGATCTCTGGTTCCTCTGCCTTTTCGGGTTAGGAAGCAACAGTTAGAACTGGACGTAGTTTGAGCAGTTTGGATACTAGTTTGAGTAAGCTCCAGGCGATGGTGAAGGAAAGGGAAGCCTGGCGTGCTGCAGTCCATGGGGTTGCAAAGAGTCAGACACGACTGAGCAGCTANAGATTTTCCTGGAACTTTCTTGCTTGTTCAATGATCCAGCAGTTGTTGGCAATTTGATCTCTGGTTCCTCTGCCTTTTCGGATCAGGAAGCAACAGTTAGAACTGGACGTAGTTTGAGCAGTTTGGATACTAGTTTGAGCAAGCTCCAGGCGATAGTGAAGGAAAGGGAAGCCTGGCGTGCTGCAGTCCATGGGGCTGCAAAGAGTCAGACAGACACGACTGAGCAGCTGAACGGCAGCAAGTGTCCAATGAGGGGTTAATATCCAAGATACGTAAAGAACTCATGCCACTCAGTATACGAAAGCAAAAAGCCTAATTCAACAGTGGGCACGTGGCCGGAGTAGATATTTTTCCCAAAGACTATATAAGATGGTCCCAGACACATGAAAAAACGCTCAACATTGCTGATCATCAGGGAAATGCAAATCAAAACCACAGTGATGCATCATCTCACACCTGTCAGAACGGCTACTACCAAAAAGACCAGGAATGACAAGAGCTGCTAAAGATATGGAGGAAAAGGAACCACCGTACAAACTAGTACAGCTACTATGGAAAACCATATGGAGTTTTTCTTAAAAAAATAGAACTACCATACAATCCAGCAATTCCACTTCTGGGTATTTTTCCAAAGAAAAACACTAATTGAAGAAGACCTGTGCACACCGATGCTCTTTGCAGCATTATTTACAATAGCCAAGATACAGAAATAACCTAAGTGTCTGTGGGTAGAAAACATGGATGATGGATGGACATAGAGGGTATTATGCTAAGTCAGTTAGAGGAAGACAAGTCCTGTGTGATTTCACTTGAATGTGGAATCTAAAAAGCGAATGAGCAAACATAGCAAAATAGAAACAGAGTCATAGGTACAGAGAACAGACAGGTGCCCTCCAGAGGGGAGGAGGGGCGAGTGAAACAGGGAAGGGCGATTAAGCAGTAGAAACTTCAGTTACACCGTGAATGAGTCATGGGGACGAAATGTACAGTGTGGGGAATATAGTCCAGTTCGGTTCAGTCGCTCAGTTCTGTCCGACTCTTTGCGACCCCATGGGCTGCAGCACGCCAGGCCTCCCTGTCCATCACCAACTCCCGGAGTTGGTTACCCAAACTCATGTCCATCGAGTGGGAGATGCCATCCAACCATCTCATCCTCTATCGTCCCCTTCTTCTCCCACTTTCATTCTTTCCCAGCATCAGGGTCTTTTCAAATGATGAATATAGTCTTAAGTTTGAAAAAAAGGAAGAGATTTATGTCCCAGGCTAAGACACAGATGAACCTTGATGACTTGATGCTAAGGAACTGAGGTGATCACAAAAGGACGAAAACCACACAATAGCTACAGACAGGAAGCAGGTGCTGGGGCCTGGGGCTGGGAGAGAGGGGTGGGGAATTTTGAATAGAGTTTGGGAAGATGAAAAAAGTTCTGGAGTGGGATGGTGGTGATGGTTGTACAACAAAGTGTTGTACTTAATGTCCGTAAAGTATATACTTAAAAATGGTTAAAATGGTAAAGTTTATGTTATATATATTTTACCATGAAAGAAAAGGGAGTGGGGAGAGGGGGAAGTTGAGATGGGGTCTACACTGTAGGGGTGAGATGTGGAGTAGGGGAGTCAGATGGCAGGTGGAGATGAGAATGGAATTAAGAAAAACTGGGTGGTCTTCTGCACAGGAGTTTAGACTTTCAAGGGCAATATATAAAGAATGTTTCAAAGTTAAGGAAAGGAAGTAGCCACTTTGGGCCACTTCTCAATGGTGACCTTGGAGGCAATTAAAAAAAAAAAAGAAAAGAAAAACAAAATCCAGTAAACTCTTGATATAATTTTCAGGCCAGGCTAAATGTGCTTCCAGGGAGTGTGTCCTCAAAAACAGATCATACCAAATAGATTATATAAAACAGATATCTTTGGGGTGATGGAAAAGTTCTAAAATTAGATTGCAGTAATGTTTGCATTGCCCTGTAAGTGTGCTGAAAATCCTTGAACTGTACACTTGAAGGAGATGACCGGTATGGAAATTGTACCCAGTAAAGCTGTTAAAACACGTGCTCAGGCAGAAATGATCATGAGTCCCTGTAATCCTCCTGATCCCTTAGCCAGAGGCGCTCTGTCCGTTGTCCATTTCACTAAGAGAGGAGGGTGGTGGCGAGCAGTGAGCTGTCCCAGCTGTCAGGACCCTTCATGCTTTTACGCCTGGAAAGCGTTCTAATCTGGATGTGTGACCTCATCACGGGCGGCTCCTTGGTGGCCAGGCGACTCAGCAGTCTGCTCCCGGGCGCCCGTGGTGAAGACTTCCTCGCCATGGTTGGGGGGTGGGGGCGTCACCAGGACAAGGCCAGCTCTCGGGTGCCAGCCACGCTCATCGGTCGTGGGGTGGTGAGCCCTTGAGAGGTGTGAGGGTGCGCCCGCTTCCCCGCACTGCCCCCCGCTGCGGTCCCTCAGCCTGCCCTCTGCTGTACCTGCCACTGTGCCAGGCACCTCCCCAGGCGGCAGCAGCTGGGTCAGCAGAGCCAGCCGGAGGCCCCAGGCTTTCCTGCAGTGGCTGCAGATGGCTCTGGGCACAGCTCTCTGTCCACAAGCCATTCACCACCTCATTCTTTCCCTTGCTGTCACCAGCCCCTGCGCCCCCTCCAGACTCCACGGGGGCAGGGCCGAGCCCTCGGTATCTGCTAGCGGGGAGGCATTCGGGCTGGGTGACTCGAGGGGCAGCTGTTCCCACCAGGGGTCTGAGTCTACAAAAGGAGCATGAGGCATACCCGAGCTCTCTGCTCAGACTCAGTGGGGACCGTTGCTAAAGGCTCTCTCGAGCTTCCCGGCACTAAATGAAGCGATCACAGTGAATGAGAGCTAGAAGGGGCCTTAGAGATTGTTCATTTCTATCCCATTGCCCTTCCCTGAGTAATGAGACTCAGAGGGCCTAGAACTGTCCCACGGATACACAGCCAACCAGGGTCAGGACTCAAACTTTCTGCCCCATTCCTGGCTGGGCTGACTTCACTCCCTCAGGCCCGAGGACCCCCAGCCCCCCTTACTATATTTAAATGCTTCAGTAAGGAGGTGCTTACAGCTCTTTAGCTCCAATAAGGCTCATCTGTTCAGCACAAGATGACTTACACATCCGTAATTAGAGCAACCTGACAGTGTTAGGAAATGGACAAATGGCTGTGACCCGCAATGGCAGTAAAGCCTTAATCTGGAGTGAAATTACTTCAGGTCCAACTGCGTCAGCCCCAGTAGGGGACTAGGTTGTCACCCACATGACTGTAATGTTTTATCAGCTTATTTAGGTATTTAGTTGGTGTCAGTTTACAAGTGTTTTTTTTTTTCAATATCAAGGCTATCTGGCACCTAAAAGGCATTTTGAAACTGTTCACTATTCTTTTATGATGTGAGTCACTAGCTTAGAAACCAAGACATGGAGGCTTTGAGGGGTGGCCCCTCTGGGAGGGTCACTCAGCCAAGGGGACTCAGAGCTGGGGTGAGCCCCAATTGGACATCTCGATGACTGAAGAGACTCTTCTTGTNGATGAAAAAAGTTCTGGAGTGGGATGGTGGTGATGGTTGTACAACAAAGTGTTGTACTTAATGTCCGTAAAGTATATACTTAAAAATGGTTAAAATGGTAAAGTTTATGTTATATATATTTTACCATGAAAGAAAAGGGAGTGGGGAGAGGGGGAAGTTGAGATGGGGTCTACACTGTAGGGGTGAGATGTGGAGTAGGGGAGTCAGATGGCAGGTGGAGATGAGAATGGAATTAAGAAAAACTGGGTGGTCTTCTGCACAGGAGTTTAGACTTTCAAGGGCAATATATAAAGAATGTTTCAAAGTTAAGGAAAGGAAGTAGCCACTTTGGGCCACTTCTCAATGGTGACCTTGGAGGCAATTAAAAAAAAAAAAGAAAAGAAAAACAAAATCCAGTAAACTCTTGATATAATTTTCAGGCCAGGCTAAATGTGCTTCCAGGGAGTGTGTCCTCAAAAACAGATCATACCAAATAGATTATATAAAACAGATATCTTTGGGGTGATGGAAAAGTTCTAAAATTAGATTGCAGTAATGTTTGCATTGCCCTGTAAGTGTGCTGAAAATCCTTGAACTGTACACTTGAAGGAGATGACCGGTATGGAAATTGTACCCAGTAAAGCTGTTAAAACACGTGCTCAGGCAGAAATGATCGTGAGTCCCTGTAATCCTCCTGATCCCTTAGCCAGAGGCGCTCTGTCCGTTGTCCATTTCACTAAGAGAGGAGGGTGGTGGCGAGCAGTGAGCTGTCCCAGCTGTCAGGACCCTTCATGCTTTTACGCCTGGAAAGCGTTCTAATCTGGATGTGTGACCTCATCACGGGCGGCTCCTTGGTGGCCAGGCGACTCAGCAGTCTGCTCCCGGGCGCCCGTGGTGAAGACTTCCTCGCCATGGTTGGGGGGTGGGGGCGTCACCAGGACAAGGCCAGCTCTCGGGTGCCAGCCACGCTCATCAGTCGTGGGGTGGTGAGCCCTTGAGAGGTGTGAGGGTGCGCCCGCTTCCCCGCACTGCCCCCCGCTGCGGTCCCTCAGCCTGCCCTCTGCTGTACCTGCCACTGTGCCAGGCACCTCCCCAGGCGGCAGCAGCTAGGTCAGCAGAGCCAGCCGGAGGCCCCAGGCTTTCCTGCAGTGGCTGCAGATGGCTCTGGGCACAGCTCTCTGTCCACAAGCCATTCACCACCTCATTCTTTCCCTTGCTGTCACCAGCCCCTGCGCCCCCTCCAGACTCCACGGGGGCAGGGCCGAGCCCTCGGTATCTGCTAGCGGGGAGGCATTCGGGCTGGGTGACTCGAGGGGCAGCTGTTCCCACCAGGGGTCTGAGTCTACAAAAGGAGCATGAGGCATACCCGAGCTCTCTGCTCAGACTCAGTGGGGACCGTTGCTAAAGGCTCTCTCGAGCTTCCCGGCACTAAATGAAGCGATCACAGTGAATGAGAGCTAGAAGGGGCCTTAGAGATTGTTCATTTCTATCCCATTGCCCTTCCCTGAGTAATGAGACTCAGAGGGCCTAGAACTGTCCCACGGATACACAGCCAACCAGGGTCAGGACTCAGACTTTCTGCCCCATTCCTGGCTGGGCTGACTTCACTCCCTCAGGCCCGAGGACCCCCAGCCCCCCTTACTATATTTAAATGCTTCAGTAAGGAGGTGCTTACAGCTCTTTAGCTCCAATAAGGCTCATCTGTTCAGCACAAGATGACTTACACATCCGTAATTAGAGCAACCTGACAGTGTTAGGAAATGGACAAATGGCTGTGACCCGCAATGGCAGTAAAGCCTTAATCTGGAGTGAAATTACTTCAGGTCCAACTGCGTCAGCCCCAGTAGGGGACTAGGTTGTCACCCACATGACTGTAATGTTTTATCAGCTTATTTAGGTATTTAGTTGGTGTCAGTTTACAAGTGTTTTTTTTTTTCAATATCAAGGCTATCTGGCACCTAAAAGGCATTTTGAAACTGTTCACTATTCTTTTATGATGTGAGTCACTAGCTTAGAAACCAAGACATGGAGGCTTTGAGGGGTGGCCCCTCTGGGAGGGTCACTCAGCCAAGGGGACTCAGAGCTGGGGTGAGCCCCAATTGGACATCTCGATGACTGAAGAGACTCTTCTTGTGCCCACATCGGCTTAGGAACTACTCTTCTAGGACACAGCAATCAAAAATAATTTTTTGAAATCACAATTGCATAGCAAGGTCACAGTGATTTTAGAAGACTCTCAAGGCCAACTCAGCATCACTCACATTCTAAGGGAAAAGGGTTTTGTGTTTAAAAGGAAGACAGATGCCTACCAGTTTTTCTAGGAAACTGAATTCACGGTAGCAACATAGATGTCTCTAAAGTGCCCCACTGCTGGGTGCTAAATGGGATTCCTGGTGATCTCTAAGTCCCGTACAGATCTGTTGGCAGAGCGAGAAAGCACGAAGGGCAGGTTGCCTAAACCTCCTACAGTCACAGAAGCTGCTCTGCCCCCTTGCATTGTGATTGGGGGTATATAGTGCAGCTTTATGATTTAGCTCAAAACAGTCTATGTACTCACTGTAGAAAACATACCAGCTCAGTGTTGACTGACATCCTTTTGTCTAGTCATGTAGATAAAAGGAAAAGTATCTGAAGATATTTTTATGTCTTTTTATATCCGAAAATATCCATTGAATCTGTAGATTGCTTTGGGTAGTATAATCATTTTCACAATATTGATTCTTCCTATCCAAGAACACAGTATATCTCTCCATCTGTCTGTTTCATCTTTGATTTCTTTCATCATTATCTTAGAGTTTTCTGAGTACAAATCTTTTGCCTCCTTCAGTTCAGTTCAGTTCAGTCGCTCAGTCATGTCCGACTCTTTGCGACCCCATGAATCGCAGCACGCCAGGCCTNGGCTAGGGCATAGACTTGGACTAATGTGATATACCTTACAAATATATTAGAATGGATGATACATATTTTGAAATATTTCTCTTAGCTTGAAGTGCTAAACAAATCTTGCCATGTGATTCACCTTGTATTTTTCAAATATTGCTATAAATAAGGCGCAAAAGGCGGACTTTCAGTGTCTTTAATAAATTGTTACAGTTTTTCAGTTCTTCACAGAGCAAAATGAAATGTGTTTACAGTCAGTAGCACTGTTCAAACTTTATAGATTAAGAGTAGACTTATCAATGCATGTATATTCCATCTGTGAGACAGAAAAGTGATCTTGTTTCTGCGTTAAATAAAACTCTGACATAGATGAGCTTGTTACCGAAGTTCTCAGCTGACAGCTGGGTCCTCTTTTATTACAAATGCTGTTATAAACACTATTATAAACTGTTCATGG
Source organism: Raphicerus campestris (assembly GCA_006410735.1). NCBI lineage: Eukaryota > Metazoa > Chordata > Mammalia > Artiodactyla > Bovidae > Raphicerus > Raphicerus campestris. Next base: position 118,265 of record SJYW01014699.1, on the reverse strand, counting down.
ACCGAGGAGCCTGGCAGGCTCCAATCCATGGGGCCACAGAGAGTCAGACACGACTGAGTGACTGCTGCCGCTGCTGCTGCCGAGTCACTTCAGCCGTGTCCGACTCTGTGCGACCCCAGAGTCGGCAGCCCACCAGGCTCCCCCGTCCCTGGGATTCTCCAGGCCAGAGTACTGGAGTGGGGTGCCATTGCCTTCTCCAGACTAAGTGACTAAGCCCACACATAAACCGAGTTCGTGGAAAAAAAGAAACGTGGGGATTCAGCCTCCAAGGTTTGAAGTCACCACCAGGAGGCAGTCCTCTGTCGCCAGCCTGAGAGTGCAGGGCGGTGGCAGGACGCCAGGAGGCTTGGTGACTCGGAGTGTCGCCCTTCGTCCGGCTCTCGGAGGGAAGCCCCATCAGCCTCACGGGAGGGCTCTCCGTCTCCCCCACCTCGAATGACTTCTTGTTTTCTCAGAAACACAAAGCTGGGTGGTCTGTGCGCACCCCCCACGCCTGGCACGGAGTGGGGACATTTTCTTTGAGTGGCATGGCACCTGTCACAGTTAAACGTGGTTACTTCTCTGTGCAGTTATCTGACCTCAGTCTCCCCCAGAGGCAGGACTGCCTGTGCCCCCTGCTGCATCCGTGGTCTCTGGCCTGTGGCCGCCCCAACCCCTGTGATGGCAGGGTGAGTGACAGGAGTGGGTGGTGTGATAATCGGCAGGGCGATAACGGGTTGGGGGCGGGGGGACCGGGGACAGCTGTGGTAAGTCAGGAGACTCGCTGAGGCCGGGCTAAGGCGGTGGCCTGGGGCACCGCGAAGTGACTCTGAGAAGGGAAGCCAGCCTGCTGGGGGAGGGCGCAGGGCGGGGAGGAGCGCCAGCCCACTCGGGTGGGCATCTGCTGATGTCGGACCTGGGGGATCATTCAGTCTTCCCACCAGCCCAGAAGGTTGTGTCTGCCACTGCCTCTCCTTTGCTGATGGGGCAGCTGAGATCCAGAGACTATGAATGAAGTCTTCCCCAGAGGTGCTGGTTGGCAGCGCCCCCTCGGAAGAGAAAGTGCAGAGGACAGGCTGCTGGCGGCGACAGGAATTCCATTTTGAATACATTTTGAATACACTTCGAGCTTGAGGTGACTGGGCCCTCCAGGCAGAGATACGTCCACCTGGCCGGTGGGCTGAACCTTGGACAAATCAAGAGAAAAGAAATGCAGATCTGGACTGGGGGACATCTGGGTCACGGTCAACGAGGCGGGGCCGGCCAGGGGCCTTACAGGAAAGAACTCTGAAGACTTCCCGGGAATCATAAAATCCGTGCCCCCAGGAGCATGGGATGAGGATGTACGTGCAGCTGTGTGTTCACTTTCTTTACTTTCTGTGGCATTCAGAAGTAGGTACAACATGATGGATAAAAGTGCAACAGCTTCTGCTTACTGCTTGCAAGAGGGGGTGACCGTATCAGTGAAAGAGAGACTGCACCAAAGACAAGGCCTTGCATCCGTGTTGTTTTCTCTTGCAAAGCCTAAGGAGAAACCTCGCATCCGCGGCCCACCCTGCAATCATGCGATCGAGCCTGTGACTTTTTAAAGCAAAATGTAAGGAAGAAGAAAAAGCACTTTTCACCCAGAAGGATTCTTAACTTTGGGTCCCCTCACCCTCCAAAAGCCTTTGGTTAGATTTCAAAGGATCTCTGAAAATGGGTCAGAAAAAAAAGAGCAACATTACCTCCCATTATGAGTGTCAGCCCCATACCTGAGCAGCTAGAAGGGCGCGTGGCTGCATCACTGAGTACTGTTTCTGTGTAACTTTCGGTGGTTGCAGACAGCTGGGGAAATTCACTTGGTCGTGTGGATATCAAGGTAGATGTGAGCTCTGGTTACTCAGGGCACCAGGAAAGAAGCTGGTACCGTGCCTCTGCGCCCCTCATCTCCCCGGGGCTCTGCCCACGGGCGCTAGGGGGCGACAGTGAGGCGGAGGAAGGAGGCGCGTCTGCTCCGCCCGCCCGCTTCCTGTTTCTGTAAGCCGTCGCCCCAGCAACCGCCTTCGCCGGCAGCCGGCTGCTTCTGCTGCTAGCGGCTTTCACGCGCTCAGAAAGCACTGCCGCGGAGCCCGTTCAGGTACTGGAGAACAGTGCCTTCTGAGTCTGTGGGGTACACTAACTCACCCCTCTGTTCCCCAGCCCTAGTGTTCCCCAAATTATTACCTCTGTGTCACCTGAGTCTCTTCTGCCTGCTAAGTCATTCAACACTTGCTTAGTGGGTCCCCTGTATTAAATTACTCCTATTAACATAACTGTTATAATTTATTTTTTCCCTGTCTGTATTGTGATTCATTGATTGCTGCTGTTGTCAACAAGTCATGCCCAACGCTTTTGCAACCCCATGAACTGTGTGTAGACTGCCAGACTCCTCTGTCCATACAGTTATCCAGGCCAGAAAAACGGAGTGAGTAGCCATCTCCTTCTCCAGGGGATCTTCCCCACCGAGGGGCTGAACCCACATCTCCTGCTTCCGCAGGTGGTTTCTTTACCACTGAGCCAGCAGAGAAGCCCGTGATTGAAACTGTATCACAATTTAAAAATATATTTGACAGTACATTTCATAATCGTCACTTTCCTTTGTAACTGTGTATACTTGGTTTTCCAGATCTTCCCTGTAGCTCAGATGGTAAAGAATCTGCCTGCAGTGAGGGAGACCTGGGTTCGATCCCTGGGTTGGAAAGATCCTCTGGAGAAGGGAATGGCAATCCACTCCAGTATTCTTGCCTGGACAATCCCATGGACAGAGGAGCCTGGTGGGCCACAGTCCATGAGGTCGCAGTCTGATACGACTGAGCGACTAACACTGTACTTTGTTTTAAGCACTTACAAATACCATTCCGAGGATGGCCACAGGCTTCAGCAGCCTGCCTCACCGGGGCACCCATGGTGGTATGATAGAAAAGCAGGAATAACACTGTACTTTGTTTTAAGCACTTACAAATAGCTTTCTGAGGATGGCCACAGGCTTCAGCAGCCTGCCTCACCAGGGGCACCCACAGTGGTATGGTAGAAAAGCAGGAAAGACGCAAACATGGTAGAAGCAGCCTAATTAATTGCAGTTTCCTTTTAGGTTTAAAAGCCTCTAGGAAATAAACACATAAAGGTTTTTCTTTTCTTTCTTTTCTTTTTAAATAAAGTTATAGAGGAAAATGAAACGCTGTGTTATTTCCCCCCTTTAAAAGTAGTACATGTGTATTTTTTTTTTTTTTAAGTGGAAAATAGAAGGAAACAAAAAGCTATCCATACTCTCATTATAACATAAAAACAACCATGGCACTATTTTCAGTTCATTTCCTTGGATCTAGTAGTGAAAGTTCGATCAGTCACATCCGACTCTTTGCAACCCCATGGACTGAACTCTCCAGGCCAGGAGACTGGACTGGGTAGCCTTTCCCTTCTCCAAGGGATCTTCCCAACCCAGGGATTGAACCCAGGTCTCCCACACTTGTAGGCAGATTCTTTACCATCTGAGCCACAAGGGAAGAATACTGAAGTAGGTAGCCTATTCCTTCTCCAGGGGCTCTTGCTGACCCAGGAATCGAACCAGGGTCTCCTGCATTACAGGCAGATTCTTTACCAACTGAGCTCTCAGGGAAGCCCTGTTGCATTAGGGTCCTGCTATTTATTTTTTCCTAGATGTTATTGGGGCATATATGTTGAGTGTATGTGCACTCAGCATGGTCATAAGCGCTTTGCATTCTACTACATACTCACCAAATATACCATTTCTGTAGCCAGACAGAATGCCATAGATATCCCAAGATCAATTTGGCCACTCTTATGGTCTGAAACTTTCAACATAATTTTTAGTGTGGTAAAACACACATAACATAAAATTCCCCATCTTACCCATTTTAAGCATACAACTCAGTAGTATTAAGTTCGTTCACACTGTTAAGCAGCCATCACCACCACCTTCTCCAGAGCCCTTCTCATCTTCCCAGACTGAAACTTTGTGTCTATTAAACAGTAGCCCTCATTCCTGTGGGCTTCCCAGGCGGGGCTAGTGGTAAAGACGCCGCCTGCCAATGCAGGAGACATAAGAGACGGGGGTTTGATCCCTGGGTCGGGAAGATCCCCTGGAGGAGGGCATGGCAACCCACTCCAGTATTCTTGCCTGGAGAATCCCATGGACAGAGGAGCCTGGTGGGCAGCTGTCCATGGGGTGGAGCAGAGCTGGACACGACTGGAGGGACTTGGCACGCACTTCTTCCTGTGTCCCCTCCATTTGGCAACCACCTTCTACTTTCTCTGTAAATTTGACAATTCTAGGTATCTCAAAGTGAAATCATGTAATATTTGTCCTTTTGCACTGCGCTTATTTCACTTTGCACAGTGTTTTCAAGGTTTTATTCATATGGCAGCATGTATCTGAATTTCCTTTTCTTAAAGGCACAATAGTATTCCATTGTATGGATATACCACCTGTATTTATCCATCCACAGATCAGTGAACACTTGAGGCCTCTGACACTACTGCTGCTGCTAAGTCTCTTCAGTAGTGTCCGACTCCGTGCGACCCCATAGACGGCAGCCCACCAGGCTCCCCCGTCCCTGGGATTCTCCAGGCAAGAACACTGGAGTGGGTTGCCATTTCCTTCTCCAGTGCATGAAAGTGAAAAGTGAAAGGGAAGTTGCTCAGTCGTGTCTGACTCCTAGCGACCCCATGGACTACAGCCTACCAAGCTCCTCCGTCCATGGGATTTTCCAGGCAAGAGTACTGGAGTGGGTTGCCATTGCCTTCTCCAGTCTGACATTACTAGCCAATAAGAAATCTTTAGTGCAGGCCCCTTGGGAACACTCACCTGTGGCCACCGGGAGGCAGCCACTGAAATTTCACCACCCCTCCCAACTGTAAATCTGTTTCTCCTTAATTTCTCCTATTCTTCCCTATTTACGAGCTTCCCAGGTAGTGCTGGTGGTAAAGAACCCGCCTGCCAACGCAGATGTAAGAGACAGGGGCTTGATCCTTGGGTTGGGAAGATCCCCTGGAGGAGGGCATGGCAACCCACTCCAGTATTGTTGCCTGGAGAATTCCATGGACAGAGGAGCCTGGCAGGCTAAGGTCCATGGGGTCGCAGAGTCAGACATGACTGAAATGACTTAGCACGTGTGCACTCCCTATCTACATATCCTTTTGCCTCCTCCCAGAGATAAAGATGCTAGAAGATACAGTATTATTATAAGTAAATAAGCAAGTAAGTGAAAGTCACTCAGTCGTGTCTGACTCTTATCAACCCCACGGACTATAGTCAATGGAATTCTCCAGGCCAAAATACTGCAGCGGGTACCCTTTCCCTTCTCCAGGGGATCTTCCCAACCCAGGGATCAAACTCAGGTCTCCCACATTGCAGGTGGATTCTTTACCAGCTAAGCCGCAAGGGAAGCCCCAGTTTTATTATATTTTATGCTAAGTGGAAGACACATGTTCTAAATAATCATAGAATATTCAAACTGAAACTTTGAATATCGTTATTCAAAACTCTTAGTTGCTTCACTGTGGGACAATTTCTTCTTTTTCAAAAATTGTGCCAAAGGAGAGTCTCTTTACCCAAGAAAGAGAAGTTCGTGGGCTTCTGTTGCCTAATCCCCTTCTTGGGAGACACAGTCGTATCTCCTTATCTGGGCTGTGAAGTTCAACTCCAGTCATCTGACCAGAACTTCCTTCAGAGTGTCTGAAGGAAANTCGATCAGTCACATCCGACTCTTTGCAACCCCATGGACTGAACTCTCCAGGCCAGGAGACTGGACTGGGTAGCCTTTCCCTTCTCCAAGGGATCTTCCCAACCCAGGGATTGAACCCAGGTCTCCCACGCTTGTAGGCAGATTCTTTACCATCTGAGCCACAAGGGAAGAATACTGAAGTGGGTAGCCTATCCCTTCTCCAGGGGCTCTTGCTGACCCAGGAATCGAACCAGGGTCTCCTGCATTACAGGCAGATTCTTTACCAACTGAGCTCTCAGGGAAGCCCTGTTGCGTTAGGGTCCTGCTATTTATTTTTTCCTAGATGTTATTGGGGCATATATGTTGAGTGTATGTGCACTCAGCATGGTCATAAGCGCTTTGCATTCTACTACATACTCACCAAATATACCATTTCTGTAGCCAGACAGAATGCCATAGATATCCCAAGATCAATTTGGCCATTCTTATGGTCTGAAACTTTCAACATAATTTTTAGTGTGGTAAAACACACATAACATAAAATTCCCCATCTTACCCATTTTAAGCATACAACTCAGTAGTATTAAGTTCGTTCACACTGTTAAGCAGCCATCACCACCACCTTCTCCAGAGCCCTTCTCATCTTCCCAGACTGAAACTTTGTGTCTATTAAACAGTAGCCCTCATTCCTGTGGGCTTCCCAGGCGGGGCTAGTGGTAAAGAAGCCGCCTGCCAACGCAGGAGACATAAGAGACGGGGGTTTGATCCCTGGGTCGGGAAGATCCCCTGGAGGAGGGCATGGCAACCCACTCCAGTATTCTTGCCTGGAGAATCCCATGGACAGAGGAGCCTGGTGGGCAGCTGTCCATGGGGTGGAGCAGAGCTGGACACGACTGGAGGGACTTGGCACGCACTTCTTCCTGTGTCCCCTCCATTTGGCAACCACCTTCTACTTTCTCTGTAAATTTGACAATTCTAGGTATCTCAAAGTGAAATCATGTAATATTTGTCCTTTTGCACTGCGCTTATTTCACTTTGCACAGTGTTTTCAAGGTTTTATTCATATGGCAGCATGTATCTGAATTTCCTTTTCTTAAAGGCACAATAGTATTCCATTGTATGGATATACCACCTGTATTTATCCATCCACAGATCAGTGAACACTTGAGGCCTCTGACACTACTGCTGCTGCTAAGTCTCTTCAGTAGTGTCCGACTCCGTGCGACCCCATAGACGGCAGCCCACCAGGCTCCCCCGTCCCTGGGATTCTCCAGGCAAGAACACTGGAGTGGGTTGCCATTTCCTTCTCCAGTGCATGAAAGTGAAAAGTGAAAGGGAAGTTGCTCAGTCGTGTCTGACTCCTAGCGACCCCATGGACTACAGCCTACCAAGCTCCTCCGTCCATGGGATTTTCCAGGCAAGAGTACTGGAGTGGGTTGCCATTGCCTTCTCCAGTCTGACATTACTAGCCAATAAGAAATCTTTAGTGCAGGCCCCTTGGGAACACTCACCTGTGGCCACCGGGAGGCAGCCACTGAAATTTCACCACCCCTCCCAACTGTAAATCTGTTTCTCCTTAATTTCTCCTATTCTTCCCTATTTACGAGCTTCCCAGGTAGTGCTGGTGGTAAAGAACCCGCCTGCCAACGCAGATGTAAGAGACAGGGGCTTGATCCTTGGGTTGGGAAGATCCCCTGGAGGAGGGCATGGCAACCCACTTCAGTATTGTTGCCTGGAGAATTCCATGGACAGAGGAGCCTGGCGGGCTAAGGTCCATGGGGTCGCAGAGTCAGACATGACTGAAATGACTTAGCACGTGTGCACTCCCTATCTACATATCCTTTTGCCTCCTCCCAGAGATAAAGATGCTAGAAGATACAGTATTATTATAAGTAAATAAGCAAGTAAGTGAAAGTCACTCAGTCGTGTCTGACTCTTATCAACCCCACGGACTATAGTCAATGGAATTCTCCAGGCCAAAATACTGCAGCGGGTACCCTTTCCCTTCTCCAGGGGATCTTCCCAACCCAGGGATCAAACTCAGGTCTCCCACATTGCAGGTNAGCCTGGGGCTGTGAGGGCCCAGGGCTCAGGAGACAGGCTGACAACAGCAAGGACGCTCTCCTGCCGCCTCGCCAGACCTTGCCCGAGCAGGCTGGACGGGGGGGTGGCAGTGACCATCACCAGCTCTGAACCATCCTGCCTGGGGCCCAAAGGGCCCCGCGGCCTGTGGCTGTGCAGTCTTGGGAAAGTCCCCTGAACCTTCTGAGCCCATTTTCTCTTTATGTGTAAGTGGAGATAACCAAACCGCCTCTGAGATACGCCAGGGCAAGGGAAGACTTCTCCAGCAAACACTGAAGATCGCTGCCGCAGCGGGGGTTTGGGAAACGCTACAACCGTGTCTCCCTATACAGTGTCTGTCCCAGCAATGTGAACTCAGCTCNGAGATAACCAAACCGCCTCTGAGATACGCCAGGGCAAGGGAAGACTTCTCCAGCAAACACTGAAGATCGCTGCCGCAGCGGGGGTTTGGGAAACGCTACAACCGTGTCTCCCTACACAGTGTCTGTCCCAGCAATGTGAACTCAGCTCAGAGGAAGTTAGAAGACAAGGGAGAAGACCAGCATGCCAAAGCGCCCACCAGGAGTAAGTGTGCTGGGGAGACAGCCCACCCACAGCGAAAGCCCACTCCTGTCCCCGCCCCTCCCCCGGCGAGAATTCCACGCCCAAGAGCCAGAGATAAAACAGACCTGAGGATCAGAAAGGATGTTGCTCTGATAAGCTCTAGGACACAAACACATAAATGAAACATTTTAGTTAAAAGGAAAAGTAAATCTTTATAGTAATTTAAACTACAAAGTAGCTCTCCTTCAGAGTCCAGACCAAAGTATTTACATAGGTTTTAAAGTTGTCAACTTATAGCATGAAGGAGGAAACCATGTGAAACTCCTGCCCTCCCTTACACAAAAACACCAGTTTCAGAAAGGGGATTTAAGTAGTGGTCCACCATCAAACACACAGGAATTCTGAATCACTGAATCTTGGATGTAGTTAAGACAGTGTTTTGTTTAAATTAAAAGTTCATTTACTTTTTCTAGATAGTCTGAACAGTAAAAGTTCTGGTAAATCCAATCCATGAAAATATGGAAATAACCTGCTTTAAAACACACACACACACACACACACACACACACACACGAGTGTGCGTGTGCTAAAATTGGGCTGTAAAAGCAGTGAAGTAACAAAAATTCCTCTCTCTGACCCATGTCTCACATACAGTGAGATACAGCAGACTTCTTGCTGTAACAGGTTATAACCCGAGCCCTATGGCCAATGGGGCTCCGAGGTCAAAACTTTTAAGTATGATCAGATATTCTGGAAACACTGGTATATGAGTAACAAACCGGTCATAAACATTTCCTTTGCTGAGTCACACAGCCTGATTTTTCAAGGATAAGAATTTTCTCCTGAACATTGCCTTTTGACGAGCAAACATATCACACCAACATGCGACCTTGTAATTCTGTAGAAACTAGATAAGAACCTCACTCTTAATCAGGTAATACTCAAATCAACTTTGTCTGAAAACACTTGAGCCGCTATAAATAATGCGATTTCCTGTGCTCAGTGTAAGTGGCAGTTTAGACTGCAGGATCTGAAAAAAAAAAAAAAAGTGTGCGAATGAGGCTTCCGCTCCGTTGACATTAGTTCAGGCTGAAGAGAAACTAATTCTTAGAGAAAAGGGGAAATTGAGTCTCCATCTTTGCCCTAGTGGGACACTTTTACTACTAAGAGAAAAGACCTAACTTACTGCTTTTATATCTTAAGTGCTTGGGGAAATGATCCATCTAAAACAAACCAGGATTCCAACACCCAGAGTCTCAGGCTAAGCCTCGCAAGGCCAGGCACCCCAGCGCTGTGTGTTTCTGCTCACCAGGACCAGGGGACCTGGGCACAGGTACCTGTAATGAGATGAGATTTGGGGGGTCCACGTTCCCCTCAACAGCCTCTCTCAGGATGGGGCTGGCTGTCTGTGAGGACTCTGTGCTGCTCCGTATGTGGGAAGCAGCCAGCTGACACAACCCGGCTCGCACAGGGGGAAGTTACCCAAGTTAAGGAAACATGGTTTCCACACCGTCCACTCCTGCAAGGAGCCTGGACTTCCTGCTCGGAGCCTGCTTTTTTGCTTTGAGGTGGAGCTGGACAAACCCATGTCATCCTGTNAAGGCTGTCAGTAGCTGTGTGCTGCCTGCCTGGGAAAGCATGGGGCTGCTGGAGCGTCAAGTCTTTTTTTTTGAGAAGGAACAATGTCAGTGTTTGTATCATCTTAAAGGCGTGTGGGGTGGGGTGGCTTCCCAGATGGCTCATTGATAAAGAATCCACCTGCAGCGCAGGAGAGACAGGTTCAATCCCTGGGTCGGGAAGATCTCCCGGAGAAGGACATGGCAACCCACTCCAGTATTCTTGCCTGGAGAATCCCATGGACGGAGGAGCCTGGGCTGGAGTCCATGGAGGTCACAAAGAGTCAAATACAGCTTAGTGACTGAACAGCAAGAAAAGTGTGTGCTTTACAAGGAAGAACCTAAGCGGAGCAGGTGAAGCAGAGGGCACGGAGCCCAGATGCGATGCCCGGAGGGAGCCTGTCCCGGGGAGCGCTGCTCAGGTGAGCCAGGCTACTCTCACCTGTCACTTGCCAGTCACCCATGAGGCTGTTTGCAGCCATTGCTTGCTTGTCGCTCCAGTATGCTGAGACCATTGAAGGAAGTATGAACATCCCTCATCGCAGAAAAACATTTAAAATGTATTAACAGCAAGAGGAGAACTTTTTGCACAGAAAATACTGTGCACTGTTTTGTGGTTTTTTTAGTTTTTATTTATTTGGTTTTAGTTTTGGCTGTGCTGGGTCTTCATTGCTGCGCACAGGCTTTCTCTAGTTGCAGCGAGCGGGGCTACTCTTCGTTGCGGCGCACAAGCTTCTCATTCCTGTGGCTTCTCTTGTTGCAGAGCACGGGCTCCAGGTGCACGTGGCCCAGCTGTGCAGCCTGTGGGCTCAGTGGGTGCGGTTTTCAGGCTCTAGAACACAGGCTCGGTGGTTGTGGCACAGGGCTTAGTTGCTCCATGGCATTTGGGGTCTTCCTAGACCAGGGATTGAACCAGAGTCTCCTGCACTGGGAGGCAGATTCCTTACCACTGAGCCACCAGGGAAGCCCTGAGAATGCACTCTTTTCACTCATCAGCTTGAGTGCGGGTCGCTGCTGAGCTGAAGGTTGTTTTGCGAAGTTTGAATAGGTAATTGCTGTTAGTCTGCTCTCCGTTAAGTAACATGAACACTTTTGTTCGTGATTAAAATGTTTATTCTTTTGGTGTGCTTCTCTGAGAAGAAAAGTCAGGAGATTTCCAGTAGCAAAACGGGGAAAGAGAACTCTGTGGACAGTCTCAGTGTAACAGATAATTCACCCCTTTGGAGACCAAACATTTCAGAGGCAAAGCAAGCTCCCAGAGATCATGTCACCGGGTTTCCAGAGTGACGTGATTTGTCCAAGCTCACATAATGGGCGAGTGGCAGAGCCAGCACTCACAGCTTGGTCTAGAGACCCCTCTCAGGACCATCTCGGTCTTCGGAAACCCCAGACCCTGCTGAGAACACCATCACCTCGAGAGGTGGTTTCTATGCCTGGTCCCCCGAGGCCAGAGGATGCGGCACCAGAGCTCGACCTCTGGGCACAGACATGGGTGGCCTTGTGAGGTCAAGGCTTCTTTGAAGGCTGCTGTTTTATCATAAAATTCCATGATCATTTTATAGTCCATAACTTATCTGATTTGATTTTGATGGAAGCATAGTGTTTTAAATAACCGATTAAACTTTAGCCTGGTTAGTCCTTAACTGTATGTCCTCCTTATCATCAAGTAAAATCAATAACTTGTTTATTATGTGGCTTCAACACTGGCCCCCAGACCTGTGCCCTGAACCTGTGGCCAGGCTGTTTCAACAAGCGTGGACATGCAATAGAGGGGTTCAGCACCCCCATTGTACCCCAGAGTTTTAAAAAAATGATTCCCAGTCATGTCAGACCCAATGTCTCTTTTTATAACAAGTTCTTAATATCCTTGTTACTAAACCTGAAATGAAATTCCTAGGTGGTAGAAGCTACCTTCACACATAATTTCAAGTCAATATAATGTTTGAACTGTAACATTAAAAAGAAATAAGTGAAAGTAAAGTGCAGGAACAGAATGTGAATATTGTGACTAACTCTTGGGAAGGTTCTGGACAAAGCCATGTATAATCTTTCCTGATTTCCATGCAGATTGCATTCCTGGAATATTCAATGTATGTTGGAACTACTCGTAACATTTTGAATTTACATATGAGTCGAGATCAGTTTGTAGGTCTAAAAGTTATGAATGTGGTTTTTGGATCTGCTTAAGTAGCCAGTAGGAAAGTTCCTTATTGTACAGGCCTGCTCGAGGACAGGATGGTTGGCATGGCATGCCCTGCCCCCAAATGCCATCAGTCTCTGCTGTGACTTCCCAACACCTGCCCTCTCCCCCCAGCATTTCCTAAATGCCCTCTGAGAGCTGGCACGTGCTCCCTGGCAGCGTCATCCCGAAGTGCCTTCTCCTCCCTGGTGATCATAATTAGAGTCGTGGCTGGAAAGAGCAGGCCCCTTCATGGAGGGACTTACCATGATTGAGGGGGTTGGAAAGATTAAATTTTGAGACTAGAGTACAATGTCCGTGGCAGCTGAGGGGCATGGGGAGGGCAGTGGATACACATAGAGACCCGGATGGCCACTGATTCTGGGCTGCCAGCCGGAATGTTCCCTCTCCTGTTCCTGCCTGTGTGGGAGAACACATGGCCCCATCTACTTGGTTACTTTGAGTAGCACACTATTTTTAGAATCGACTGCGTATGAGGAGTTGGGGGGTCTATGCAGAAAACAAAAGTTGGTGGCTGTTGTCAGTTCCTGTAGCCAAGTCAGCTCAGCAGAATAATAAAGATCAGAGAGTACATAGATAAAATAGAGATTAAAAAATCAGAAAAGATCAATGAAACCAAGAGCTGGTGGTTTGAAAGGGTGAGCAAACTCAGCAAACCTCTAGGCCTGCTCCCCAAGGAAGAAAAGGGAGAAGAAATGAATAAGCGGAAACAGCAGCTGAGACCCCAGAAATACGAAGAATCACAGAGAATACCGTGGACAGCCGTGTGCCAAAAAATGGGACAACCTAGGAGAAATGGGCAAGCTTCTAGAAACACAGCCTGCCCAGACTCAGTCAGGATGAGACAACTAATGTGAACAGACTGATCACTAGAACTTATATAGAATCTGAAATTTAGGGAAAAAAAAAAAAAGAACCTCCCTGCAAACAGAAGTCTGGAACTAGACAACTTCACTTGGGAATTCTAACA
>SJYW01014699.1:35894-77709 GCA_006410735.1 Raphicerus campestris | reverse complement strand
AAGAGAACGTTTTTCTGCACCTAACGCTGCATTCCTATGCAGAAGGAGCACCGCACGTGTTTGCTAGATTAAATGGGACAGATTGAACCCTGGGACACAATCTCTCAGGAGAGAGTTCTGTGCCGGCCGGCTGCAGGTCAGCGGGCTAAGCGGGAGGGGAGGTTCACTGGCCTCTTGTTCTCAGCCCGCTCCGCTCACACCATCACAATAGCCCTCCAGTGGGGTACGGAGTTCCCCACGCCCTGGAACGCAGCTTCCCAGGTTCTCCCTCCAGATAGGCGCTGTGGCCGCTGATGAACACACACACAAGGATGTGAGGACACTGCGCCTCTGGGGTCCCCTCTGTCCTGACCCGTCGTGCTCTGAGCTCAGAGTCCAGGCTGACCCCAAGCCCACATAAGCCAGCCCTGAGCCCCCTGTGAAAGACAGGTCCCCGTCTTCCTTCTCCCAGAAAGTCTGCTTCAGACACAGGATGTGTTTACAGCTAAATGACTTACTACGTGCATAAGTCGCTTCAGTCATGTCCGACTCTACAACCCTATGGACCATAGTCTGGCCAGCTCCTCCATCCATGGGATTCTCCAGGCAAGAATTCTGGAATGGGTTGACATGCCCTCCTCCAGGGGATCTTCCCGACCCAGGGATCAAATTCACATCTCTTGTGTCTCCTGCGTTGGCAGGCGTGCTCTTTACCACGGGCACTGACTGGGAAACCCCACTTGTTCATAAATGACGTATCACAGTGACAGTTAAATGAGTCTTTTTTTAATGACTAGTTCTTAAAAGTAGAACAGTTTTTAAAATTTTTTTTATTTTAATTGGAGGCTAATTACAATATTGTAGTGGCTTTTGCCACACATTGACATGAATCAGCCATGGGTGTACATCTGTTCCCCATCCTGAACCCCCTCCCACCTCCCTCCCCATCCCATCCCTTGAAACCTTTCTATTTTGTACCTTCCTTACCATTCGTAAGCTGTTTGTATGTTGCAGGGAGGGCTCCTGGCCCTGTGTGATGTGACCTTCTAAGTTGTTCTGACCCTTGGTCATCACCACCCATACCTCCCGGTCCAGGAGCCATGCAGATTGTTTTAGCAGGAAGAGACAGCAGAGGAAAACCCAGCTTGCATTCTCTGCGTCATCCTCCCCACCCGTGTGGTCAGCAGCCCTACTTGATGCCACCGGTGACACGTAACTTTCCCAAGGTCTCCTGGCTGATTAGAAATGGACCCTGGACTCAGGTCTTTCTACCTTACATCAGCCCACAATTAACCACATTGACTCCGGAGCCCAGGTGGTTCCAAAGGTGCCATATGGACCACATGACACAGACTTTAAACTTGACTCTTCCTCACCAACTCAGATCGGGTGTTGTGAAAGCGGTTTTTGACTCAGGAATTGGGGAAACTTGGGTCAGAAAGAAACCTTATTAACAATAATCCGTCACATCTCTGCGCCATAAACCAGGATGTGAATGACGCAGAATATAGTAGGATTTGTCTACNGGGTGTTGTGAAAGTGGTTTTTGACTCAGGAATTGGGGAAACTTGGGTCAGAAAGAAACCTTATTAACAATAATCCGTCACATCTCTGCGCCATAAACCAGGATGTGAATGACGTAGAATATAGTAGGATTTGTGTACACAAGAAAGTTTCCCTCACTTTTACATCAGCGAAACCCAAAAGGCAGAATACGCTTTATAGTGCTGATGTCAAGAGTTTTTCTTTGTTCTGAACAAGAAAGCTGAAAGGTGAGGCTGGTGATACTGGTGAATTTCTTGTACGTGCCCCGTGTGGCGGTGATTCCTACACGTGGTGTATGTGCAGCCGTGTTATGTCTGTGCTCTGAGAAAGCATCTTTCACCTGCGTGTAAATACACCTGAAGTGTTCATGCAGCCGAGGGGTGAGTCCATGCAGAGCCAGCCTAGGGAGCTCACTCGTCTCGACCAAGGCTATTTACATTCTAACGCTGAAGTGGCTCGTGCAGCAAGTCTTTCTCAAGTGCCTCCTGTGTGCCAGGCCTCCTCTGGTGGCCAGGGATTCAGCACGGAACAAAACACACAGACTCTGCCCTCGAGAATTCCAGAATTCCGCACTGATGGCAGACAGGCAGAGGGAGCTATGGTGTTTGCGGTAAGGATCAGGAGAAGCCTTGAAGCCACAGCTCCTCCAGCCTGCAGCTGGGATAATGCCTGCGGGTCTCAGAGTGGGCGTGAGCTGGGGCCAGGGAGGGGACAGTCAGCGGAGGCCTCTCGACCACCGCCCGGTCTGCTGACGCCCTGGGTCCTAAATGGTATTCAAATCCTGCCTCACCTCCCACCCACCCCCTACCCTGCCTTGTTTAAGAGGCAGGTAAGACCTTGTTGTAGGGCTGGAACAAATGTGAATACAGATCAAAGTTAAGAGGGCAGGGCCTCCAGATAAATGAGTTCCTGGTGTTTTCCTGTACCAGAAGAAAGTTTAGGGAGGATGGATCCATGTTAATGGATACAGGCTTCCCTGGTGTCTCAGTGGTTAAGAATTTGCTTGCAATGCAGGAGGCGCAGGAGACTTGAGTTCCATCCCTGGGCCAGGAAGATCCGCTGGAGAAGGAAATGGCAACCCACTCCGGTCTTCTTGCCTGGAAAGTCCCACGGACGGAGGAGCTTGGGCTACAGTTCGTGGGGTCCCAAAGAGTTGGACACGACTGAACACCTAAACGGCAGCAACATAGATACACACACGGGCAACCGGACAGAAGGTCCTGTTGCACCCGAGCGAGCCGCAGCTGAGTGTGTGTCGGCCCTGGGTCTTGTTTTGTATCTACTTGCAGAGATAGTAGCGAAGCAGACTTCTCCGTTGCCCCGAACCCAGGCCCCTGTCCCCCGCTTTCCTGTTCCCATGCCAGGAGGCAGCTCACAGCCCCGGGCCCCCACCAGCCTCTTCCATGTCGTCCAGGGTTCTCTGCGTGGAAACTGGGCGCCCCCCCAGCCCCTGGCCGAGCGGGTGCTGTGTGTGACCCGCACCCGACCGAGCGGGAACCCCACGTCCCTCGACAGGGTGATTAAGCTGTGTGTTCTGAGTGGCCGCGGGTCGGGAGCGGGGACAGCACTGCCTTCTGGCAGGGGGCCGCCGCTGGCCGCACTAACCTCCTTCCTCGCTGAGCTGCGCCTGGCTGCCCTCGCCGCTCACCGGGGCGGCTGCCGTGCGGCCCCCTCTTCCTCGCTGACCTGTTCCTCTGTTTCTGTCTCCGCGTCCCGCGGCCAGCTGGGTGGGCAGGCTTCGGAGCTCAGCGGCCACTTCCAGTCCAGCTCGCGCGCCGCCTCCAGAGCCAGCTCTGCGCGGGCCAGCCCAGTGGTGAGTGGCTCTCTCTCTGGCCCCTGTCCCTGCCCTTCCTTCCCTGCCTCCTGCCCTCTGACCCTCATCCTCTGACCCCCAAGAAGACCCCCCCACCCCAGCCTCCAGACGCCTGAACCTGTGAGCAAGCCAGAAGGCGGTCCATGATTTAGTCCAGGTCTCGGTTTAAAACACGGGATTGGGGAAGACGCTTCCAAATTTAGAAAAGGATGGTTCAGTGAGATCGGGTTTGCCCTGCTCAGGCTTCTGAAGGACCGTCTCGGAAGCCTCTGACGGGCTTGCCTGGGAAGGGGGAGCTTTGTGCGGTGGGGAAGAAAGGCGGCTGCATGCATGGACGTGCTATTTTTTATGATTTAAAAATGGGAAGGGCTTACTTTTCTATTTTTTTGTGTTTGTCCCAGTTAACTTTTTTTTTTAACTTTTATTATAGTTGATTTTTCAACAGTGCGTTGTCGGTTTCTGCTGTTCAGCAAAGTGAATCAGTCATGCATGCACGTATCTCTGTTCCTTGTTAGGTTTTTTTCCCATACAGGTCCTTACACAGTGTTGAGTGGAGTTCCCTGTGCTACTCAGGAGGTCCTTATTAGTTATCCATTTTATAGGTAGTAGCATGTGTGTGTCAATCCCAAACTCGCAGTTGATCCCTCTGCCCAGCTTTCCCCGCCAGTAACCACAGGTTCCTATTCCACCTCTGTGAGTCTGTTTCTGCTTTGTACATAAGTTTGTTTGTACCACTTTTTTAGGTTGGAGGATTCACCTTTAACCTCTGTTTGGAACGTTGTCCATTCTTGGACCTGACAGTTTTTAGGATAGCGTGAGTGCCACGCACCCTGGCCCTGCTCCGTCACCCTCGACACCCTGGGTCCTCTGTGCAGAGCCTGGGAAGCCGACCTCAGAGCTGCTCTGGTGTCTGTCCCTCTGCACGAGATGACCCCGGGGCCCCATCAGAGAACACCGGCCCTGCATCTAGTCCCCCGTCACTTAAGTCTCGCTGTGTGTTTCCCCCAGTCTCGGGAGTTTTAGACAGTGTCACCGCATCTGATGGTTTATAGGAGGCAACTGTGTTGTTCTGTTGACCACAAGCGATTGGCAGGCCAGTTGTGTGTGAAGGACATGTAGGGTGGGGGCTGACACAGTGACCAGGGGAGGGGCGTTCAGTGGGCAGGGGCCGGGGCTGCCACACCGAGGGCCGGGGCCCCTCCCAACAGACCCTGGGGAGAAGAGGCGCAGATTGGCAAAGCTGGCCTCTTTCCTCACCCCTGCATCCTAGAGGAGTTTGACTGAGGCTCTTAGCACTCACACAACCCTGCTGTTTACCTGTCTAAAGTTCAGGGAGTCTTCCTGGTCATCAGGAAGAGACGTGGGGGCGTCACCTCCTTGCCCAGGTGCACCTGTGGGCGTTGCTCCTTTGTTTTTTAAACTAGATGCTGCTTTTGAAAGCCAGGAGGTTTCTCACCCCGTGCAGCTTATCTGTAGCTCTTAGGGGAGCAGGCCAAGGGATCGCTTTTGCAGGCCGAGCGCATGTTGCTGAGTCGGGGACCTCCTTACCCCCACGCCTGCCCGGCTCTGCCTGCCAAGGCCAAGGCCAGGGGCATCCCTCACTGGGCTGTATGGGTGCTCTCCTGATAGGGATGTTCGCTCCACTGTTTGGATATCAAGGGTGCAGAAGCAGAAGGCAGATAAGGAACCTGAGTGTTAGAACAGAAGAGCCTGTTTCTCTGTGGAAATGAAGGCTGCCCCCTCTGTGAGCCCCCTGTACCCCAAGCAGTGAGGCCGACCCTCTGTGAGATGCCCCCACCGTTCTCACGGTCCTATGAGCCCCTCATCCCCCCAGCAGGGAGGGGAATAGAAGCCATGTCCTGACCATGCTGAGGTGGGGCAGAGGGAACGTGGGGTGACGGACACCCGCAAAGCCCCCTGCTTACTGCTGCACCCGGGGCCCGTCAGGCCAGGATAGGAAGACTGAGCTGCTCAGGGGTACGTGAGTACAGTGGTCAGACCTGGAGGGCCGCTTCTCCTGATGTGACAGACGTGAGCAAAGGGCAGCATTTGTGAGCTCAGGACTCCACGGGCAACAGCCCGTGCCTGCGAGGGCCGGCCCGCCTCCATCTTCGGGCCCGCGGTCGCGCGCTTCACACCCACACAGTCCGGAAACCTTCGACCTGGCAGGACTCACATTTTGCACAGGGACTCGAATATGGAGACACTCATCGTCGGGTGTAATACTCCCTTGTGCTCACCTTTCGGGGAAAATGAAAGTTCCTGGTTGTCAGAAGAGGCTGAGGTCTGCCCTGCCCAGCACGGCTCGGTGGGGCAGGCGGCTGTGAACAGTGCTGGTCTGACCACTCGGGTTTATTCGGGCTTCAGGATGAAGCACAGAGTGGCAGCTCAGTCAAGCTCCCCAGACCCAAGACCAGCAGGGAAAGCCGCTCAGTCGTGCCCGACTCTTTGCGATCCCGTGGACTACAGAGTCCATGGAATTCTCCAGGCCAGAACACTGGAGTGGGTAGCCTTTCCCTTCTCCAGGGAATCTTCCCAACCCAGAGATCAAACCCAGGTCTCCCGGACTGCAGGCTGATTCTTTTCCAGCTGAGCCAACAGGGAATCCCAAGAATGCTGGAGTGGGTAGCCTTTCCCTTCTCCAGGGAATTTCCCAACCCAGAGATCGAACCCAGGTCTCCTGCACTGCAGGGGGATTCTTTACCAACTGAGCTCTCACGGAAGCCCCAAGAGATAGAAACCAGATACAAGTTCTTCTGCCATCTGCTTCCTAAACCTGAGAACAGTTTACTCAGAATATGGGTTTAGTGGACCCAAGAGACGTGAGTGTTCACCTGGCCAGTGCCCCTGGGGCCTGATAACGAGAGGTGGGCGTCTCTTTGTAACTAGGGGCCCTGGCCATGCCTGCCCCACCGCCTCTTGGTCCCTTGAGAGCCCTGGATTTGCAAGTCTCCCAGGGACTTGACTGAGCTGAACCTTGAGNGGGGGACCTAGCGGTGTGCGTGAGTGCATATATGTCAGTCTCAGTCCCCCAGTTCCCCCCCCCACCCGCCTTTCCTTCCTTGGTGTACGTGTTTGTTCTCTCCCACAGATTTTAAAAGATGCCCTTGTATACACTATATTGTGATTTGCATATTTCAAAAGCCTGTTCCTGTGACGTTTTCACATCCACCTAAGGTGTTTACCATTGCTCAGTAAATGAGAATAAGAGAGTTAACAGGCTGCACGATCCGTGGTGCCGCCACCCTGTCTGGGACGAGGAGGTGAAGTCCCGTGCGGCCGTGGCTGCGGCATGTTGGGGAGTGTTTTGCCCACAGCGTCCTCTGGGTCACTTTGCCCAGCAGCCACAACGGGATCTGAAAGTCCTCCATCTATCCTGTTTCTTTGTATGTTCCTTTCAAAGATGAAGTGCTGTGCTTCATGTCAACTTAAACTCACTGTTCCTTTCTTAGGGGCGGTCAGAGGCGCCCTGTCCCGCCACGGCTCCCTGGGCACGTCCTCCTCCGCGCGACACAGGCTGCCACCTGGTGGCCACTCCAGGGGCTGCAGTGGCAGCACACTAGCTCAGTCGCTTGTGACCCCATGGACCGCAGCCCCTCAGGCCTCCCGTCCTTCACCATCTCCCGGAGCTTGCTCAATCTCATGTCCATTGCATCGGTGATGCCATCCAACCATCTCATCCTCTGTCACCCCCTCTCCTCCTGCCTTCAACCTTTCCCAGCGTCAGGGTCTTTTCTAATGAGTCAGCTCTTCATATCAGGTGGCCAAAGTACTGGAGCTTCAGCTTCAGCGTCAGTCCTTCCAGTGAAGATTGAGGGCTGATTTCCTTTAGGTTGGACTGGTCGGATCTCCTTGCAGTCCCAGATACTCTCAAGGGTTTTCTCCAACACCACGGTTCAGNAGCCACAACGGGATCTGAAAGTCCTCCATCTATCCTGTTTCTTTGTATGTTCCTTTCAAAGATGAAGTGCTGTGCTTCATGTCAACTTAAACTCACTGTTCCTTTCTTAGGGGCGGTCAGAGGCGCCCTGTCCCGCCACGGCTCCCTGGGCACGTCCTCCTCCGCGCGACACAGGCTGCCACCTGGTGGCCACTCCAGGGGCTGCAGTGGCAGCACACTAGCTCAGTCGCTTGTGACCCCATGGACCGCAGCCCCTCAGGCCTCCCGTCCTTCACCATCTCCCTGAGCTTGCTCAATCTCATGTCCATTGCATCGGTGATGCCATCCAACCATCTCATCCTCTGTCACCCCCTCTCCTCCTGCCTTCAACCTTTCCCAGCGTCAGGGTCTTTTCTAATGAATTGGCTCTTCATATCAGGTGGCCAAAGTACTGGAGCTTCAGCTTCAGCGTCAGTCCTTCCAATGAAGATTGAGGGCTGATTTCCTTTAGGTTGGACTGGTCGGATCTCCTTGCAGTCCCAGATACTCTCAAGGGTTTTCTCCAACACCACGGTTCAGTGCTCAGCCTTCCTATGGTCCAAGTCTCACCCCGTGCATGACTACTGGGAAGGATCATCCACCACTTTCCTTCTTTAATTGACGTACAGTTGATTTACATTGTTGTGTTAATTTCTGGTGATCAACAAAGTGATTCAGTGATATGTGCATAGCTGTTTTTTCGGATTATTTTCCCTTGTTATACGGTGCTGAGTATAGGTCCCTGTGCTGTACAGGAGAGACTTGTTACCCACTTGGTATGTAGTGTGTGTGTGTATGTGTCGATCCCAACCTCCGAATTCGCTCCTACCCACCACATTTCCCTTTTGGTGACTATAAGCTTGTGTTCTTACTTTTAAAACAATTTTATTGAAGTGTAGTTGATTTAGATTGTTGTGTTAATTTCCGCTGTACAGAAAAGTGGTTTTTTATATATGTATTACATATATATTCTTTTTCACGTTCTTTTCCAAAAATATTGAAGGCAGTTTAGCTCCCTGTGCTCCAGAGTAGGGGCTTCCCAGGCGGCTCACTGGTAGAGAACCTGCCTGCCAACGCAGGAGACACAGGAGATGTGGGTTCAGTCCCTAGGCTGAGAAGGTCCCCTAGAGGAGGAAATAGCAAAGCACTCCAGTATTCTTGCCTGGAAAATTCCAAGGACAGAGGAGCCTGGTAGACTATAGTCCACAGAGTTGCAAAGAGTAGGACATGACTCAGTTACTCATGAGCAGTGGAAAAATTACAGCCATTGTCTCCACTGCTTTCTCTTGCTTGGAGGCCAAGGTTCAGTTCAGTTCAGTTCAGTCGCTCAGTCGTGTCCGACTCTCTGCGACCCCATGAATTGCAGCACCCCAGGCCTCCCTGTCCATCACCAACTCCCGGAGTTCAAGGTTAGTGATAGCCAAAAGTAAAACTTTGCGTGGCTATGTCTTCCAGCCCCTGGAGCCTTGGTTATATCCTCACATTCTGATCACAGTTACTGTGGTGGGTGAACGAGGCTGGTGCCATCCGGTCTACACTCAGTTCTGCACGCAGTGTAGAAAAACCTGTCAAATCAACCTGTTCAGATTCAGATCATTCACAAATCACCTTCCTGTGGAAACTGAAAGTTGAAACACCACACAGCGGACCTCAGCCAGGCACTGTGAGCTGCCCACAGGCCACCCATGTGGCACCAAGAGTGTCTGCGAGTCTCATGGCACCTAGCGTTTGAATCACAAAAGAAGCCAATGCTTTATCTTCTTATTCTCTTTCCCCCTAAATCCAGATTCTCCATTCAGTGTGTTTCCATATTTAACATGTGTCCATTTTCTCCTCCAGGTTGAAGAGAGACCAGAAAAAGACTTCAATGAAAAGGTAGAGAATTTCTGTAGAGCTTCCTATGATGTCATGTAGAAACCAGGGGGCCCCCATTTATGCGTGAAACAGACCAGGAAATGATTTGCTTGATCTTGAGTAAAGAATTTCACCATGGAGGGAAGTGGACTAGTGAGTGACTCCCAGCCAGCATCACCACCTTTGGGGGTCCCTTCCCAGTGCGTGTTTAAATCTTGCAGAACAGTGAAGGAATTCAATGATGGGCCCAGGCATGAAGCTCACAGTTAATCCAGACAAACCTCCAGCATTCATGAGGCCCCTTGAGATGAGGCCCCTCTCTTTGTGGCTCGCTATAAACTCAGCAAAGATTTTCCGATTTGGAGTCTGACTCCAAGTAAAAGAGCCATCCTGGTAGACTGAGAAGCTGTTCTGGTTTTGGCTGAAATCCCACTTGCTCTTTGCCACGTTGCAGGGGTCTCGCAGCCTGCCCGGCCTGTCTGCAGCCTCGCTGGCCTCTCTGGGTGGGACTTCCTCTCGGAGGGGCAGTGGGGACACCTCCATCTCTATTGACACCGAGGCTTCCATCCGGGAGATCAAGGTAAGGCTCTCTGCTTAACACGTGAGCCAGAGAAACCATTTGTGGAAAGCAGTCTTGAAGTAAAACAAGATCACGTTTGTAAATACCCAGCTCTTTCTTCTCGGTTAGGTCTTCCCTGGCTCCCCTAAGCTCCGTGTTCCAGTAACAGCAGGGTCCAGCTCAGTTGTGGTGTCCTGCAGGGAGCCGCCCCTGACTTCCCTGCCCCAGGGGCGCTCACCTGCGCTGGGATTCATCAGCTCCCCGGGTACAGCTTGGCGGGAGCCCGTCCCACGCTGCCTGCCCGGAGGCGCTCAGCCCCTCTGCACGCAAGGCAGGCGCAGACACTCCATCCTCAGCACTGAAAGGTGCTGGTCACAGAGTCCTCACCACTCCCAGGGCTCCCACCCTGCCCTTGGAGCACCCGTGCCCTCTGCCTGAAACATGCCCTCCCTCCCCGACTGTAACTGGCTTCCAGTTGACCCCAGCACGGCATTTTAGCGATTTTGTTTCCTCCTCCCACTGGAATGTGTACACTGTTCTCTGTTACATCTCAACACTGAGCGTGTGACAGAGAAATGGCCTCTGCTGTCAAAGCAACTGGGGATGTCCCGTCTGGATAGGCGGCCAGGCCGAGGGAAGGCTGAGTCACCACACCTCGTGTCCACTGGAGGCAGAGCCAAGGCCAGCGAGGCGCTTCCAGGTCAGGTCTCGCCTCACTTATGGACACGCTTTCTAGTAATGAAAGCTGGCCGCGAGAGAGCCAGCCACCCCTGCTGCTGTCTGAACTGCGGGGTGTCATTTGCCAGGGAGCCCAGAGCCTCAGGGCCAGCGGGGTCCAGCTTCCCTGCAGACCCCTTCCAGCTCCCCTGCTTTCTAGAACACTTTCCTACCACTCTTCCTGAAACGTCCCCACCCCCGAGCCAGGCTCCGGCAGCCTGGGGTGTCCCCCCCCAGGTGGCGTCCTCCCCGCCTCGAGGTAGCGTTTCACTGCAGCCACACTCTGTCCCTGTGCTTGGCTCTGAGCCTCATCCCCTTGATCAACAAGGGTTTACTGAGACACCAGCTCATCCCGGACACCAACCCCCAGGAATGTAGGGGTGGATGCGGCAGGAAGGCAGAGACCTGGCACTCCGTAAGGACTGGGGCAAGTCGCCATGGGGACGGTGGGTAGCTGGTGGCAGGGGCTCTCTCGCCCCTCCCCCTTCGCACTGGCGCTGTCCCAGGTGCTAATCACGTCAGGCACCTGGGGCAAGGCTTTGCTGGTTTCCATCTTCAGAATCTTGCTCTGTATGTAGCACAGAGTAGGTCTCAAAAGAGCTTGAATGAACTGCTAAATGTGAGCAGATTAACATGTTCCATTCTCAGAAGCTCATTTTCCTGTTTTATAAAGTTGTGTCAAAATATATGAAGACATCTACGTCTGATAAAGCTGCGTAACATTATATGAGGCACACCGAAATTTTCATCTTTGTAGTACTGAAAGTCATCTTATTTTTCTTTTAATACTTAAAAAGATGAAGAGAAGGTTGCTGCTAAGACTACCCGAATAAGGGAGCTGCCTCTCCTCCTCTGTGGTCTCTGTCCGTTTTTGTTTGTTCCCCTTTGACATCATTTGCCTTTTTTGCCATTTCCCCCAGGAACTCAATGAGTTAAAGGACCAGATTCAGGATGTAGAAGGCAAATACATGCAGGGATTGAAGGAGATGAAGGTACCAGCTTACAGAAGCGTGGGCTTGTGGAATTAACCCAACTTAACTGTAAAAACCCTCCAGAAAGCCTCCAGATTGCATGCTTGCTCTCAAGGGGCTCCAGACTGCAGACCTCAAGGTGGCAGCAGCGCGAGAAGCCTGGGGGTGTGTTCCCTGGTTTACCCACAAGGAGCCTTTAAGCCAAGACCTGAAAATCATAACTCAGAAAAACTTACTAACTCGTTTTCCTGATGCATGTCGTTTATTCACTGTCCTCCCACCGCCACGCCCAAGTTAAAACCACCTTCTCATTTCCCATAGAAGTGTACCCTCCGTGACACACTTCCAGCCCACCTGGAGAAGGACTGGGGGTTTTCTCCACTTATATACAGACCTTACACAGCAAACACTGCTTCATCTTAATTTGCTTCTCAAAACACCTGATGTCTCCCAGTAAGGAAGTTTGGTTGCTGTGCTTTTTGAAACACACAAATTACTTGCATCCTGAGCCATTTGACTAATGGAAGCAATGTCTAAATATGTATCATCTTGAATTTATTTGAGTAAATACCTGGTGCTTTTAGAAGGTGGAGTTACTGTGTTGCGCCAACAGGAAATTGAGTTGCCAGGCTCCCTGAAGGTGAGGTGGGGAGTCAGGGGCTGTTCTCTGACTTCATTAGGCAATGAGAGAGGGTAAATCTGTGCCTTCCTTTTCAACGCCCGGGAAAGTACCGCCGAAACAGCCTGAGTTCGGAATCCCAGGGGGGCCGAACCACACGACTGGTCACCTGCTTGTTTGTGACCTCTTTTTGTGTGTGCTGAGTCGCTTCAGNCCCTGACTTCACTAGGCAATGAGAGAGGGTAAATCTGTGCCTTCCTTTTCAACGCCCGGGAAAGTACCCCCGAAACAGCCTGAGTTCGGAATCCCAGGGGGGCCGAACCACACGACTGGTCACCTGCTTGTTTGTGACCTCTTTTTGTGTGTGCTGAGTCGCTTCAGTTATGTCCAGTTCTTTGTGACCCTGTGGGCTGTAGCCCGCCAGGCTCCTCTGTCGACAAGATTCTCCAGGCAAGAATACTAGAGTGGGCTGCCAGGCCCTCCTCCAGGGGATCTTCCCGACCCAGGGATCGAACCCACATCTCAGTATGTCTCCTGCATTGCAGGCGGGTTCTTTACCACTAGTATCCCCTGGGAAGCCCTGTGACCTCTTTGTAGGGTAGGGATTAAGATTCTGGCTTCCAGCTCCTGGTGGGGCTGAGAAGGGAGCCAGGGAAGCAGCCCAGAGACCACAGGCCCCACCCGGAGGTGCTGCCCTTCTGCCGCTCAGGGGCCTTTGCTGCCCGCTCTGTTCTCCTGGGGCCGCCTTCCCCTGATCTGTGTTCCAGGACCCACATGCTGCTATACCCTGTGGCCTGCTCTGCCAGGGGGGAGGCTCTTTCCTTCATTGTCGTTTCAAAGGAACGGCATTCGCCTTTCCAGGACCTGCCCAGGGAGGCCTGAGGAGCTTGTTGAGTTTTCCTCTGCGTTGCAGATGTGAAATTGCCCTTAAGCCTCTTCTGGTTCCTCAGTCGCCATGAGGACAGTGGGTAGCTGGTGGCAGGGGCTCTCTCGCCCCTCCCCGCCCCTCGCACTGGCGCTGTCCCAGGTGCTGATCACGTGTCTGGAGCGGTCACGTCAGGCGCCTGTTGAACAGCCCAGCCCAGTTCAGAACCCATAGCTGGACTCTGCTGCCTCTGACCAGCACCCTTTCCATCCGGGGTCCCCCTTGTCCTAAGGACTGCAAATTACTTTCATCTCTAGACACAGTTAATAACTAATTTTCCAAGCCTCGAGAATTTGAGCAAATTAAAAGGAAGACTTTCTGGGCAATCAAAACTTGCTGTGTTTCTTCTTCTTCTGATTCATTTGCTCTAAGAAATAAAGTTAGAGCTGAGTTTTTGGGTTGTTGCTAAAAATGCTGAACTGATCCGTGTTTTTGTGTTCTTTCTACAATTTCAAAAACCTGACCTGGTTTCTGCAGGACTCACTAGCAGAAGTTGAGGAGAAATATAAGAAGGCTATGGTTTCCAACGCTCAGCTGGACAATGAGAAGACGAACTTCATGTACCAGGTCGACACGCTGAAGGACATGCTGCTGGAGCTGGAAGAGCAGCTGGCCGAGTCCAGGCGGCAGTACGAGGAGAAGAGCAAAGTACGTGCCCCCCGTGCAGGGAAGAGTGACTGTGTGTGTGTAGATGGTGTGTGAGGGGGTGCGGAGCATGCACATAAGTGATACATGCAAGGATGGGAGAATGTACACGTGTGTGCGTGTATCTGTATAGTGAAAATCACTCAGTCATGTCCGACTCTTTGCGACCCCATGGACTATATTCAGTCCCTAGAATTCTCCAGGCCAGAATACTAGAGTGGGTAGCCTTTCCCTTCTCCAATACATATNCCCTGGGCACGTCCTCCTCCGCGCGACACAGGCTGCCACCTGGTGGCCACTCCAGGGGCTGCAGTGGCAGCACACTAGCTCAGTCGCTTGTGACCCCATGGACCGCAGCCCCTCAGGCCTCCCGTCCTTCACCATCTCCCTGAGCTTGCTCAATCTCATGTCCATTGCATCGGTGATGCCATCCAACCATCTCATCCTCTGTCACCCCCTCTCCTCCTGCCTTCAACCTTTCCCAGCGTCAGGGTCTTTTCTAATGAATTGGCTCTTCATATCAGGTGGCCAAAGTACTGGAGCTTCAGCTTCAGCGTCAGTCCTTCCAATGAAGATTGAGGGCTGATTTCCTTTAGGTTGGACTGGTCGGATCTCCTTGCAGTCCCAGATACTCTCAAGGGTTTTCTCCAACACCACGGTTCAAAAGCATCAATTCTTCAGTGCTCAGCCTTCCTATGGTCCAAGTCTCACCCCGTGCATGACTACTGGGAAGGATCATCCACCACTTTCCTTCTTTAATTGACGTACAGTTGATTTACATTGTTGTGTTAATTTCTGGTGATCAACAAAGTGATTCAGTGATATGTGCATAGCTGTTTTTTCGGATTATTTTCCCTTGTTATACGGTGCTGAGTATAGGTCCCTGTGCTGTACAGGAGAGACTTGTTACCCACTTGGTATGTAGTGTGTGTGTGTATGTGTCGATCCCAACCTCCGAATTCGCTCCTACCCACCACATTTCCCTTTTGGTGACTATAAGCTTGTGTTCTTACTTTTAAAACAATTTTATTGAAGTGTAGTTGATTTAGATTGTTGTGTTAATTTCCGCTGTACAGAAAAGTGGTTTTTTTATATATGTATTACATATATATTCTTTTTCACGTTCTTTTCCAAAAATATTGAAGGCAGTTTAGCTCCCTGTGCTCCAGAGTAGGGGCTTCCCAGGCGGCTCACTGGTAAAGAACCTGCCTGCCAGCGCAGGAGACAAAGGAGATGTGGGTTCAGTCCCTAGGCTGAGAAGGTCCCCTAGAGGAGGAAATAGCAAAGCACTCCAGTATTCTTGCCTGGAAAATTCCAAGGACAGAGGAGCCTGGTAGACTATAGTCCACAGAGTTGCAAAGAGTAGGACATGACTCAGTTACTCATGAGCAGCGGAAAAATTACAGCCATTGTCTCCACTGCTTTCTCTTGCTTGGAGGCCAAGGTTCAGTTCAGTTCAGTTCAGTCGCTCAGTCGTGTCCGACTCTCTGCGACCCCATGAATTGCAGCACCCCAGGCCTCCCTGTCCATCACCAACTCCCGGAGTTCAAGGTTAGTGATAGCCAAAAGTAAAACCCTGCATGCATGGTTGTGTCTTCCAGCCCCTGGAGCCTTGGTTATATCCTCACATTCTGATCAGTTACTGTGGTGGGTGAACGAGGCTGGTGCCATCCAGTCTACACTCAGTTCTGCACGCAGTGTAGAAAAACCTGTCAAATCAACCTGTTCAGATTCAGATCATTCACAAATCACCTTCCTGTGGAAACTGAAAGTTGAAACACCACACAGCGGACCTCAGCCAGGCACTGTGAGCTGCCCACAGGCCACCCGTGTGGCACCAAGAGTGTCTGCGAGTCTCATGGCACCTAGCGTTTGAATCACAAAAGAAGCCAATGCTTTATCTTCTTATTCTCTTTCCCCCTAAATCCAGATTCTCCATTCAGTGTGTTTCCATATTTAACATGTGTCCATTTTCTCCTCCAGGTTGAAGAGAGACCAGAAAAAGACTTCAATGAAAAGGTAGAGAATTTCTGTAGAGCTTCCTATGATGTCATGTAGAAACCAGGGGGCCCCCATTTATGCGTGAAACAGACCAGGAAATGATTTGCTTGATCTTGAGTAAAGAATTTCACCATGGAGGGAAGTGGACTAGTGAGTGACTCCCAGCCAGCATCACCACCTTTGGGGGTCCCTTCCCAGTGCGTGTTTAAATCTTGCAGAACAGTGAAGGAATTCAATGATGGGCCCAGGCATGAAGCTCACAGTTAATCCAGACAAACCTCCAGCATTCATGAGGCCCCTTGAGATGAGGCCCCTCTCTTTGTGGCTCGCTATAAACTCAGCAAAGATTTTCCGATTTGGAGTCTGACTCCAAGTAAAAGAGCCATCCTGGTAGACTGAGAAGCTGTTCTGGTTTTGGCTGAAATCCCACTTGCTCTTTGCCACGTTGCAGGGGTCTCGCAGCCTGCCCGGCCTGTCTGCAGCCTCGCTGGCCTCTCTGGGTGGGACTTCCTCTCGGAGGGGCAGTGGGGACACCTCCATCTCCATTGACACCGAGGCTTCCATCCGGGAGATCAAGGTAAGGCTCTCTGCTTAACACGTGAGCCAGAGAAACCATTTGTGGAAAGCAGTCTTGAAGTAAAACAAGATCACGTTTGTAAATACCCAGCTCTATCTTCTCGGTTAGGTCTTCCCTGGCTCCCCTAAGCTCCGTGTTCCAGTAACAGCAGGGTCCAGCTCAGTTGTGGTGTCCTGCAGGGAGCCGCCCCTGACTTCCCTGCACCAGTGGCGCTCACCTGCGCTGGGATTCATCAGCTCCCCGGGTACAGCTTGGCGGGAGCCCGTCCCACGCTGCCTGCCCGGAGGCGCTCAGCCCCTCTGCACGCAAGGCAGGCGCAGACACTCCATCCTCAGCACTGAAAGGTGCTGGTCACAGAGTCCTCACCACTCCCAGGGCTCCCACCCTGCCCTTGGAGCACCCGTGCCCTCTGCCTGAAACATGCCCTCCCTCCCCGACTGTAACTGGCTTCCAGTTGACCCCAGCATGGCATTTTAGCGATTTTGTTTCCTCCTCCCACTGGAATGTGTACACTGTTCTCTGTTACATCTCAACACTGAGCGTGTGACAGAGAAATGGCCTCTGCTTGTCAAAGCAACTGGGGATGTCCCATCTGGATAGGCGGCCGGGCCGAGGGAAGGCTGAGTCACCACACCTCGTGTCCACTGGAGGCAGAGCCAAGGCCAGCGAGGCGCTTCCAGGTCAGGTCTCGCCTCACTTATGGACACGCTTTCTAGTAATGAAAGCTGGCCGCGAGAGAGCCAGCCACCCCTGCTGCTGTCTGAACTGCGGGGTGTCATTTGCCAGGGAGCCCAGAGCCTCAGGGCCAGCGGGGTCCAGCTTCCCTGCAGACCCCTTCCAGCTCCCCTGCTTTCTAGAACACTTTCCTACCACTCTTCCTGAAACGTCCCCACCCCCGAGCCAGGCTCCGGCAGCCTGGGGTGTCCCCCCCCAGGTGGCGTCCTCCCCGCCTCGAGGTAGCATTTCACTGCAGCCACACTCTGTCCCTGTGCTTGGCTCTGAGCCTCATCCCCTTGATCAACAAGGGTTTACTGAGACACCAGCTCATCCCGGACACCAACCCCCAGGAATGTGAGGGTGGACGCGGCAGGAAGGCAGAGACCTGGCGCGCTCCGTAAGGACTGGGGCAAGTCGCCATGGGGACAGTGGGTAGCTGGTGGCAGGGGCTCTCTCGCCCCTCCTGCCTCGCACTGGCTCTGTCCCAGGTGCTAATCACGTCAGGCACCTGGGG
Organism: Raphicerus campestris; assembly: GCA_006410735.1. NCBI lineage: Eukaryota > Metazoa > Chordata > Mammalia > Artiodactyla > Bovidae > Raphicerus > Raphicerus campestris. Next base: position 60,354 of record SJYW01014699.1, on the reverse strand, counting down.
CAAGGCTTTGCTGGTTTCCATCTTCAGAATCTTGCTCTGTATGTANATACCAGCTCATCCCGGACACCAACCCCCAGGAATGTAGGGGTGGATGCGGCAGGAAGGCAGAGACCTGGCACTCCGTAAGGACTGGGGCAAGTCGCCATGGGGACGGTGGGTAGCTGGTGGCAGGGGCTCTCTCGCCCCTCCCCCTTCGCACTGGCGCTGTCCCAGGTGCTAATCACGTCAGGCACCTGGGGCAAGGCTTTGCTGGTTTCCATCTTCAGAATCTTGCTCTGTATGTAGCACAGAGTAGGTCTCAAAAGAGCTTGAATGAACTGCTAAATGTGAGCAGATTAACATGTTCCATTCTCAGAAGCTCATTTTCCTGTTTTATAAAGTTGTGTCAAAATATATAAAGACATCTACGTCTGATAAAGCTGCATAACATTATATGAGGCACACCGAAATTTTCATCTTTGTAGTACTGAAAGTCATCTTATTTTTCTTTTAATACTTAAAAAGATGAAGAGAAGGTTGCTGCTAAGACTACCCGAATAAGGGAGCTGCCTCTCCTCCTCTGTGGTCTCTGTCCGTTTTTGTTTGTTCCCCTTTGACATCATTTGCCTTTTTTGCCATTTCCCCCAGGAACTCAATGAGTTAAAGGACCAGATTCAGGATGTAGAAGGCAAATACATGCAGGGATTGAAGGAGATGAAGGTACCAGCTTACAGAAGCGTGGGCTTGTGGAATTAACCCAACTTAACTGTAAAAACCCTCCAGAAAGCCTCCAGATTGCATNATTGAAGGAGATGAAGGTACCAGCTTACAGAAGCGTGGGCTTGTGGAATTAACCCAACTTAACTGTAAAAACCCTCCAGAAAGCCTCCAGATTGCATGCTTGCTCTCAAGGGGCTCCAGACTGCAGACCTCAAGGTGGCAGCAGCGCGAGAAGCCTGGGGGTGTGTTCCCTGGTTTACCCACAAGGAGCCTTTAAGCCAAGACCTGAAAATCATAACTCAGAAAAACTTACTAACTCGTTTTCCTGATGCATGTCGTTTATTCACTGTCCTCCCACCGCCACGCCCAAGTTAAAACCACCTTCTCATTTCCCATAGAAGTGTACCCTCCGTGACACACTTCCAGCCCACCTGGAGAAGGACTGGGGGTTTTCTCCACTTATATACAGACCTTACACAGCAAACACTGCTTCATCTTAATTTGCTTCTCAAAACACCTGATGTCTCCCAGTAAGGAAGTTTGGTTGCTGTGCTTTTTGAAACACACAAATTACTTGCATCCTGAGCCATTTGACTAATGGAAGCAATGTCTAAATATGTATCATCTTGAATTTATTTGAGTAAATACCTGGTGCTTTTAGAAGGTGGAGTTACTGTGTTGCGCCAACAGGAAATTGAGTTGCCAGGCTCCCTGAAGGTGAGGTGGGGAGTCAGGGGCTGTTCTCTGACTTCATTAGGCAATGAGAGAGGGTAAATCTGTGCCTTCCTTTTCAACGCCCGGGAAAGTACCGCCGAAACAGCCTGAGTTCGGAATCCCAGGGGGNAGAGACCGCTTCCTTACTTGCAGACACCCAGCAGGTCGAGTCAAGTGAGGTCATAAACAGTGAACTGGTTGGTGAGATCCCAGATCCTGGGATCGGGCAGGGCAGTGGCAATGCTTTGGATATCGAAAACCAAAGGGAAGAATCCGCTAAAGAACAGGAAAAAGGAAAACAGGAAGATGTGAAGGCCAGCTTGGAAGAGATGAGCACAAACCCATGTCAGGAGTCTGCTCCTCCGCAGATATCTGAGGCTGAAAGGGAGAGCGGTGCAGACCCTCGCAGGCAGAGCGGGCGCCCCCCACAGGCTGAGCCAGAGGCAGGGCTCACTGAGCTGGGGGCGCAGGGGGCCACTGCAGCCTCAAGTCCTCTAAGCGGCACTGATGACCCAGGGAGTCACCATGAAAAACGCCTGGTAGACACCCTGGAGGGGTCAGACCCCAGCGCAGGGCAGGATGCAGAGAAAGACCTTGCCGACCAGGAGGTCTCTGAGCCCAGGGAGGCCCCAGCTCAGAGCACAGAGGCAGGCGGGGAGAACAAGGAGGAGGAGGAGGAGGAAGGAAGGAGCTTAAGGGAGGAGAAGCCAGTGGAGCCAGAGGTCCAAACCAGCCCTCGCCCTCCAGAAGCCGAAAGCAGTCCCCAGGAGGTGACGGACCCAAGGGTGGAAGATGCTGAAAGTGAACCCCTGGATGTGAAAGACCCCAACGAGGAGAACGACCAACAGGGAGAGGCACCGGATTCGTCGCAGAAGAAGACGAAGAACAAGAAAAAGAAAAACAAGAAGAAAAAATCACCAGCACCTGCAGAGATCAAAAATGTTCAAAACGAGCTAACGTTTCAGAACCCAGGCTTAAGTGAAGTGAAAGAGGAGCAGGAAAAAGACACTGATGAAAAACCGGCCGTAGACGCCCAGAACGAGGTCACTAAGAACCCGGAACAGAGCAGCGCAGCAGAGAGCAGTGAAAANACGACCAACAGGGAGAGGCACCGGATTCATCGCAGAAGAAGACGAAGAACAAGAAAAAGAAAAACAAGAAGAAAAAATCACCAGCACCTGCAGAGATCAAAGATGTTCAAAACGAGCTAACGTTTCAGAACCCAGGCTTAAGTGAAGTGAAAGAGGAGCAGGAAAAAGACACCGATGAAAAACCGGCCGTAGACACCCGGAACGAGGTCACTAAGAACCCGGAACAGAGCAGCGCAGCAGAGAGCAGTGAAAACAGTGATGGTCCAGAAAACCCTAAAGTGGAATTGGATGGAAAACGTGACCAAGACGATGCTGCTGTAAACACTAAGGCTGGTGCAGACACGCTGGATTTTGAAGATAATATGATTCAGTCGTCAGGCACCAGTAATAAAGAATTAGACGAAGGTGCTGTAAAAGATGAGGCTGAGGAAGGTGGCAGTGCTCCCAGCGGTCCTCCAGGTCCAGAGAACATAGAGGTGCCCAGCCGCACCCCGCTCAAAGATGGAAGTCCCGCGAAGGACATTAACGATGCCTCTCAAACAGAAAGCGCAGAAGGGCACGTAACGTCAGAAAATCTAGGTCAGACAGTCGGAGAGTTTTCAGACAGCACTGATCTAGAGGACGATGGCCTGGCAGCAGCAGNGATGCCTCTCAAACAGAAAGCGCAGAAGGGCACGTAACGTCAGAAAATCTAGGTCAGACAGTCGGAGAGTTTTCAGACAGCACTGATCTAGAGGACGATGGCCTGGCAGCAGCAGACGAGGTGGGGGACTCTAATGCAGAGAGCAAGGAAGAGCAGACAGGCGGGACCAGGAGGGGCAGAAAGACAGAGGACTGTGCCATGTCCTAGGCGGGGCCGCGCCCCGGGGAGGGGCCGGGGCCGCACAGCCAGCCCGTGGGAGCCTCGGAGGACGTTCTAGACCGGTGCAGTCAGCCACCAGGTCATCTACCCCTTCAAGCCAGATAGACTGTCACCTGTAGATTTCTATTTCATCTTTAAAATGATCACCCCAATGAGAAGGACTCTTCTGTGATCAGAGTAAGTTCTAACGGGGAGCATTCCAGAAGTATCAGACAGCAAGGTATACTGTTGTTTCTGCTTAAAATCAAAATCCAAACATTTAGCTTTTGCCTTAAGCTGATATGAATGTGCATATTCTTGACCAAATGCATCAGCATCTACTGAAAGGACCAAACAGTATCCTGAGATTTCCACATTATAATTTAAGTGGTCTCATTTAAACATATGTGCGTTCATATTTGATTTTGATATGTATAATATAACCTGTATGGTATTTTATTTAAAAATACATAAACAGCAAAGCAGTGTATAGGTCACTGAGTCATGAGATTTGCACCTTAGGACAATAATTTATCACCTGAGGGGTAGCACATAGCTTATTTGCCTTTACCTCGTACAAGGATCTTATAGTGGACCAATACTTTTCGATTTCATTCCTGAGGATACCTGAATTTATTTTGTAGGAGATTTTGACTTTGTGCCAATTATGTACCAAAGTTATTTTATACAAAGACTTTTTTTGTTCTGGAAGAGAGATATGTTGTAATTGCATATATGTCCTACTGCAGTGTTTGGGCAGGGAGAATCATTTCTGAATTTTATTTTTTTAACCTTAAAATTAGTTCTCTTTGTATTTGTCTAATCATTATTCAGTAGAGCAACACAAAAGGACCCTTGTGCAAACTGCTGAGTAGAGTCTAACAGGATATTTTTAATAGCTGAATCACTTTGGGTATTTTGGTATAAATATTTTCATTTGTTGTTTTTCAGTATATTCTTGGTGAAAATTTGTTGTTTCGATCCTCCTAAACAAAATATATATTTTCTATATGAAGAAACATTTTAAAATAATTGTAAAGTTAAATAAAAATCATTGTAAAATATTACAAGAGGATGTACAGTACAAATGCTATTGACACTTTATGAGATCACATGACTTCGTATTATTGTTACAAGGTATAATTGAGTGCAAAAAAGACCAAAAACCTCAACAAAACTTGAGGCAAACGGAAGTGTTACTGTGTCATTGAAATAAAGACATTTTATAATGTTACAAGCCTGTGATTTCACTCTTGTGCTATTGAGTTCTGGTTGTGGCTACATAATGCTGTCTTCAGCCTACTTTTGTCTGCCTCTGGGTTGCTGATCCCCAGTCAGGTTCCGTGGAGAACTCTGCTTCACGGCCTTTGCTGGCAGTGAATAGCTCTGCCCCTGGCACCCACCCTGGAGCCAGTGTTGGACCATCCTTGAGCAAGATCTTTTCCTCAGAGACTCTCCTGTGATCTGTGGTTCTGATGAAGAGCTCAGTGGAGAAAAGTCTCCATCCCGTGCTTAGGGGTGCTTACAGGTGCCGACATTTAGACTGTTTCGAAGAGGATGATGGGAATTTGAAATGAACACTGACTATTTCTGCATCCTCTACTGAAGCAGGGGATGATGGGACGGACCAGTTCCGCCCAGTTATGCCATGTGCATAGGGAACTAGGAGGCCTTCTAGACCATCGGGACCGAGGGCCACCACAGACTTGCAAGTTGGTGTCTCTAACTTTAGCAGTCAGTGTCTCTAACTTGTGCTCGGACTGGAATGCACTCTGTGAAGCAGCCCTCTTTCCTACCTTTTAAGCCCTCTCGGGAAGTGATTCAAGAGCTGAACTCACTCCATGGTGAGCTCATAAAAGCCTTTTAAGGTCTTTCCTCCGCTTCTCATGTTATTCAACAGCACATTTAAGGGCATTGCAATACACTTCCCATCCCGCAGCAGTCTCAACTGTTCACTCCTGCATTTAATCAATGAACACGTAGATCACCTCCTGTATGGAAGGTGCTGGGAGCAAGCACATAGGACCAGCCCTCAGGGGTACAGAAGCTGAGAATTTGAAAGGGAGCAAAAGAGAAGACAAGGATTCTAAAGGGTCAAACGATTCTTGATCATCTAAGAGTCTTCATTATGAACATCAATGACTCTACTCCGAGAACAAGATGATATTACAGCCCCACCCAGTAACTGATGTGCTGGTGAAGGCCCCTGAATTACCAAGAAATGGTTGCCTCTGGTGTATTTGGTGTAGGAAGGCATGGGAGTATTGAGTTGGCCCAAAAGTTCATTTGAGTTTTTCTATACCGCCTTATGGAAAAACTGGAATGAACTTTTTGCCCAACCTAATATATAAGGCAATTTGAAAAGATCGCAATGTCAAACGAGTCACACTCAGAAAAGAATCCAAAGGTTACCTGCCAAACACATCCCCAGAGTAAACTGGACCGCTGAGGTTTCACTGTAATGTGGACAGAGAAAAACATGGGTCATTGATTCTTTAAATCAAAAAGCTGGGATATTTTTCAGCCTCAAACCAGAACATAGCGGCTGTGTGTAAAATGTTAATCTTCCTTTCAAAGTATAAGTATAATTATGAGTTTATTTTAAAAGATAGGAAAAGGTACTGAGAATTTTTAATTATAGGCTATTTTATCACATACAAAGGTTGGGAAGCAGTAAAATTTTTGAAAAGAGTGTTTGAGAATTACTTTCTGTAGCACTGAGTATTTCTAGTTCATGGGAAACCTAGTGACCTGAGCGTTTAAATCTCCACTGTCCCTGCGACCCTGGACCGCTGCTTCTGGGGGGTGTGGATAGTTTAGGGTTCCTGTTTTCTGTTGATAGATTCCTTTCCCAGGAGACCCCTTTGTGCAACATGCCAGCATGAGATTCGAAACAACAGTAAGACTCATTCCAAGCGCTGGCTCCAAAGGGAAAGGAAGGGGTGTTGTGAGTGTGTTAGATTCGGAATACGTACGCATTCGGTGTGATCTTACATAGGGAAAACTATCAGGAGAAAAACCCCTTTCACCCTTTCTGCCCCTCTTACTTCAAAGACGTGTATTTTTCAAGACATGAAAAGCTTCCGCTGTTCAGCTGAACTGAAACAGCGGCTGGTGCAAGGAATCTGTACAGACCTCTTTGGCCCTATAAACAGGAGAAAAAAAGAATCACCATCAGCAGCCTGTCCTGTCCCAGTTCCCCCTTATATAGGAAGGAGGGGTGATCCTGGTGCGGGAGGCTAGGCCTGGGCAAGATGGAAACTGACCACATGGATTAAGATCAAACTGAGTCAGTGCAAGAAAGCAGAGAGAGGACCACGCTCAGTGGATTTCTCGAGACCTGTCTTATGATCGTTATCTTCCTGAATATGGGGGGAGATGACTTTTCTCTGAGGTGGGGCGGGTAGGCCTAAGGACAGGAGAAATTAACCTAAGGGTGAAGATTATCCTCCTGAGTGTATATTATTATAAGTAAGCTATCTACCCTCTCTGTGCCTCACTGTACTGTCTGAAATCGGGGTTAGAACCTGCCTTTTAGATTGGTGATGGGGATTAGATCCAAGTAACGCATGAAAGAGAGGAGTGTTGTTGCTGGTGGTCGACCTTGCTGTAGCCCCGACAGACGTAGTCACAGCACTCGGGTCCCCCAGGGCAGGGCTGGGGGCCTGGTGCTTGCTTGCTGCCCCCTTGACTGTCTATATGGTCTCGCCACTTTGTTCCTCATTTCACAGGTCTCTAAAGTTCACACCAGAAAGTGTGTTGGGGTTTAATATATCGAATGAGTGGGCCAAAAATCTCATTTGTGTTTTTCCATTCAATCTTATGGAAAACCCCAAGCAAACTTTTTGGCCAACCCAATATAAAAACCAGATTTTTTTTTTAAAGGTAAACTGTTGACAGTGTTACTAAAAATAAGTTTAATTTCCAGTTATTTTTAACTTCCTAATATAAAAGAACACTCTGAGTCTTAGACTTTGTGACTTAATTTCTTAAATGTTCATCGTTTGGGTGTCAGAGACTAGTGATGAGTAGGATTGCTTACTGAGCGTAAGTTTGAGACATTCTTGCTGAGTATCACAGTGATTACCAGTCAGGCCTCGCTATTCCCCTGACAAGTTAGGCTTGTTGATTTTTAAAGCTGTAAAAAGCAGTACTCCTTTTCTTTGTTTATTGAAGTACAGTTGAGTTACAATATTAGTTCCAGATGTATAACATATATAAAAACATAGTTCAGGATTTTATAGGTTACACTTTATTTTCTGACCTATACCGTATATCCTTTAGCCTTTTATACTGGTATTTCGTACCTCTTCATCTTCTTCTCCGTCTTGCTCCTCTCCCTTCCCTCCCCCCAGTGATAACCACCTGTCAGTCTGTTTCCATTTTGTTAAATTCACTCATGTGTTCTATTCTTGCAGATCCCATGTGTGTGATAACACACACTGTTCGTCTTTCTCTGACTACAGTGCTCATTTTCTTTATCTTCTTTGCTTTTTTCTCTTCTCCAGTTTCCTAAAACTATCTAGTTTTAATCTTCTCCAATTCTGCTTTAAAATTTCTCACATTTCTCTCTCTGTATTTTTCATGATTCCACTGTAAGACTAAAGGTCACATTACCCTTGTTTTTTTAATTGCTAGCACTATTATTACATTTTAACATTTTTTACTTGCTATTTGAAAACTTCTAATAGAAAAAATAATAAAATTGTAAATGGACCCATGAGCCTCAAATCCCTTTCTGTTATATTCAGTGTCTCTTAATGCCTGTGGCTATTGTATACAGGAGTATTAATGTACAGGATAAAATGAAAAGTGATATTGCATATGAGAGCCAGGCTTTTAATTTTTTTTAATTTTTGTCTCAGTGTTGGGTGCATTTATGGGAAGGACAGAATAAAACATCTGTCAGAAGCAATTTGTATGTCAATTAAAGTGGAACTCAGAAGGATGATAAATGTGTCTTACACATAACATTTTCTGCTTTCATTTATTTCGTTGTTATGCCTTTCAAAATAGCAACTTAGGATGCTGGGAAAAGCAATTGAGAAAGCATATAATTTGGATTAGAATGAGGATAGATGACTTTGCAAGAATGAAAACAAAGGTGTGTCTTTTATGCATTATTTCCGTTTCACACATCTATTCAAAATCTGGGCAGTGTGAGAGCGCTGCAGCTTGGGAACAGGAGCCTCAGGCCAGGAGTTGGTCTGACTCAGACGGCCAGGTTTAGGCAAACAGTGAGCGCAGTGGTCAGGAAACCTGTTGGGCCGGGGTCCTCATCTGTAGAGGGAGTGTGTGGCTGCAGCAGCCCCCGTGGGGCTTCGTGGGCGGTGGTGTGAGTCTCTGGGGCACACCACAGCACACACCGGCGTCCATCAGCATCACCTCATCCTGATGTTGCCTGGGAAACTGGGGTAGGATGTTGCCCCTAAAATCCTCCCAGTCTTAGTTTCCCGCTCTGTACTCTGGAGACTGTACTCCTCGATGCCCCTTCACAGAGATGCTGGGGGGATTTCTGGGTGCTTTCTGGGTGCTCAGTCGCTCAGTCGAGTCCGACACTTTGTGACCCCATAGACTGCAGCACGCCAGGCTTCCCTGTCCTCCACCATCTCCCACAGCTTGCTCTATCTCTGGGTGCTTACATACATGCAAACTTCTGTGTCTGGGGTGGGAGGGATGACGGAAACCGGAGCTGTTGCTTCATTCTTCCTCAAAAGAAGAGCAGCTCCTCACAAGTGGGTCAGCCAGTGCATCGTCAGCACACTTAGGGTCCGTAAACAACTCTGACGTGGGTGAGTCTTTGAGAGAAATGATACACACGTCTGGGGTGGAAACTCGGAGAGTCAAGGCTAATGAAAATGCTGGTTACAGCTGGTCATGATACTCGGTGTGTTTGTAATACCTTGCTAATAATGATGTTAAACCGTGAAGCCTGTGAGATCTTGTGTTGCAGTGTGGTTTGGCCTTAGAGCTCTTGCATGCTAACCCAAAGTAGAAGATTAGCCTGCTTGCATGCAGCCGGATACTGCCCTACGAGACAAGCATGTGTGGGAGGTTGACGCGGCACAGCCCTCCCTTGGCTGAATTCCTCCCCATCCTGTCTGTGGCCTCATTCACTGTGGTACGTGCGTAATACCATCATCAGTTTCACTAACCCCAGTGCTCATTCTGCGGTTTAGCCATCTGCTGAAAGAGGCATTCACCGAGTCACCTAAACCTGTTATCTTTCTGATTTCTTTAGATATTAGGTTGAAAAAGCTTGTTGATGAACGGGAATGCTTATTGGAACAGGTAACAATCTTTTTTATTACTTTTCGAGCTCTGGAATGGGGCACCTGAAACTGGGACCCTTCCCACTCTAGCTTTTTGCTCCATCAGGAAACCCCTGATACATCATGCCTGAAGACAATCATTAAGCCAACCAGTGTTCTTAATGTTTTTATCTAAGTAAGACATCAGAAGTCATATTGGACTTAGAGAGGGTGTCCCAGAGGTTCAAGGCCATGTTCTGAATTTGGCACACTCTATATGAATCGCTGCTTAAATAGAAGATTTGGGTAGAAGACCTGGAATAGACATTGAGAGGCAAGGGTGTTCCTGAGACATTCCTGCACCCTCCTCATCTGCCTGCCCATAACGGTCAGATTTGGGGCTTCCCTGGTGGTCCAGTGGCTAAGAATCCACCTTCTAATGCAAGGGGTGCACTATCAATCCCAGGTCAGGGAATTAAGGTCCCACATGCAAAAAAAAAAAAAAAAGAAATTTTTTTAAAGTCAGTTTTGTAGTCTCTCAGTGATCAGCACCCCTGTCCGGCAGATATTTCTTGCTTATAGCTGATCCAACTTATTTTCACTGCTGTTTACCTACCTTGATCTCTTCTTCTGCCTCAAGAAATCCTACACAGTTGTACGCTTTGGTGTNGCACTATCAATCCCAGGTCAGGGAATTAAGGTCCCACATGCAAAAAAAAAAAAAAAATTTTTTTTAAAAGTCAGTTTTGTAGTCTCTCAGTGATCAGCACCTCTGTCCGGCAGATATTTTTTGCTTATAGCTGATCCAACTTATTTTCACTGCTGTTTACCTACCTTGATCTCTTCTGCCTCAAGAAATCCTACACAGTTGTACGCTTTGGTGTTTTTCACAGTGGGGTAGTGAAAGTCACTCAGTCGTGTCCGACTCTTTGTGGCCCCATGGACTATACAGTCCGTGGGACTCTCCAGGCCAGAATACTGGAGTGGGTAGCCTTCCTTTCTCCAGGGGACCTTCCCAACCCAGGGATCAAACCCAGGGCTCCCACATTCCAGACAGATTCTTTGTCAACTGAGCTACCAGGGAAGCCCTTTTTCATATGCAAGGTCGTATTATTAAGAAATTATTCCACAGTCACTTTCTAAGGAAACTCGATTCTTCTCACTTTCCCTCGTAAGCCTCATCAAAGGTATCTGCCTCACTTTTTTCAAGTCTTGAAGATTTCTCTCAAAATTGGATCAACCACTAAATGTGGTGAGAGGATTCTCTGGAAGTGTCTGTGATCTTCTGTAAACCTGTGTCCGTGGTAATTCTGTACTTGCTTTCCACAGCAGTGTGCGCCAACAGTCTGTATATCGATGTGGGTCTGTTCTGCTCCTGTCAGTGGCAGTGGGGAGGAATTCCAACAAGTCCACAGAGATTGGAGGCTAACAGGACCAGGGCTGGGAGACTCCCCATTGCACAACAGAAAATTCTACACACGCACACACACAGCCGTTAATTGCAATCCCAACTGCTACGTGTGTGCGTCTCTCTCAGAGGGAAGAAAGCCATGTAGAGGCCAACCCCTTGCAGGTGGCAAACCTCCAGCCTGACGGGGTTCTGCCGGGGACAGTGCTTCTGTGCCTGGAAGGCTCCTGGTGGGCTATGTGGCTTTTTCGTGAATAAAGCAAGCATAATTGTATACAGATTTATGAACTTGTAGATAAACACTTGGGCTTCCCTGGTGGCTCAGCTGGTAAAGAATCTGCCTGCCAAAGCAGGCGATGCCGGTTCCATCCTTGGATTGGGAAGATGCCCTGGAGGAGGAAATGGCAGTCTGCCCCAGGATTCTTGCCTGGGAAATCCCATGGGCAGAGGAGCCTGGTGGGCTCCAATGCACAGTGTCACAAAGAGTCAGAACATGACTGAGTGCATGCGCATACGCAAACACTAAACTACTTGATGGAAAAATCTCCTGAGCTCAAGAGGANGGGCTATGTGGCTTTTTCGTGAATAAAGCAAGCATAATTGTATACAGATTTATGAACTTGTAGATAAACACTTGGGCTTCCCTGGTGGCTCAGCTGGTAAAGAATCTGCCTGCCAAAGCAGGCGATGCCGGTTCCATCCTTGGATTGGGAAGATGCCCTGGAGGAGGAAATGGCAGTCTGCCCCAGGATTCTTGCCTGGGAAATCCCATGGGCAGAGGAGCCTGGTGGGCTCCAGTGCACAGTGTCACAAAGAGTCAGAACATGACTGAGTGCATGCGCATACGCAAACACTAAACTACTTGATGGAAAAATCTCCTGAGCTCAAGAGGAACTTCAGCCTTAGAGATGATTTTTCACCCAGAGTTACAAAATGACGCACGCCTCATACTGTAAATAGAGTCTCATTTTCATCCATTATGCTGTTACTTTCGAAGAAGCGTGCTCTCTGGCGGAAGGTTTTTCATTTACTTATTATTTGGGTTTGTTTCTTGACAAACAAATCCAACGAGAGAGACTCCCCATCTTCCCGGTGGGTTGTAACATTCTACTGGATTTCTCTCCTGCTTCTTTACATATCCCTTTGAAATGCGAAATGATGGCAGGACAACATCAGATTGTACTTGTGGGACATGGGGTTTGACTTAACGTGCTCCTTCCTTTCTGATAGGTTCTAGTCTCATTTAAAATAGAGAAATTAATGTGCTTTTTTTGGTGGATGTTTTCAGATTAAGAAGCTCAAGGGGCAGCTGGAAGAGAGACAGAAGAATATCAGATTAGACACTCTGCACCCAGAAGACGGTGTCTTACAAAATGGGACGGACGTGCACGTGCTGGATCTACAGAGTAAATGTCAATCCTTGTGTAGAAGGAATCCCTTAGCCGTGTGTGGTTTTTATTGTACTAGTGCAGGTAGGGAAAACTATCATGGCAAGGAGTGGCCAGTGTTCCTCACGTCCTCCCAGAAGTCCTTGAGCACAGAAGCAGAAAGCTGTTTCTTTGTGGGCTAGGACAAGAATGGGCAGTGGGCAGGACAAGCATGTCTCTGTCTGAGCCTAGGAAACAGAACAGGTGCCCCAGAATGAGCACCAGGGTGCCACCAGATGACTCGCTGCTAGAAACCACATTTGCTATGCTGGACACAGTCTTCGGATCTGCTGACTGTATGGGGAAGTCAGAAAGTATTTTTCCGTGTCAGTAAACTGAGTAGGAAATGGCAGTCTGCTCCAGTNAGACACCCTTGTCCCACCCAGGGCAGGGAATTAGCAGCAATTATTGACACAAAAAATGAAAAACCCTTTACCAATATAATTCCTAACCAACCCACTACACTAATAATTTCTAACTTCCCCAAAGAATTTGCCTTTAGTAAGTCAAAAACATCTCATGCCTCTCATGGTTGGAGGGGTGTTGTGGCTGGAGGAACCTATACGGGCAGGCTAGATAACCTTCAGAGGAGTCCCGTAAGTTTAAACACTCTAGTCATGCCCAGGAATTTTTATTAACTGGAGCTGCAAGTTAACTCCTCCGAGAGAAATGGTTATGGGGGAGAGAACCCCCCCGTAAAGTCAGAGGTGTAGGTGAGAGCACAAGACAGACTCTGGTTTTGGGGTTAGATGCTCGGAAGCAGGGGATTTCCTGAGGCTTGATCACGTCTTTGTGTATGCCAAAGCCCCCTTCCTCATGACCTTTGCCAAGGGCGGAGTTCCTCAGCTGGCCCCCGGCAGATTATCATAGTTCTGTATTTATACCTCTTCTAGGATATACATCCTTGAGTGATGCAAGCCACTGCAGTGGTTGAGACAGCTTCTAATAAAGGCTACAACAATAATGGAAGAAACATTCAGAAAGGTAAGAGGCCTTACCTTTGGTTGGCTTTATTCTGGATGGAGAGAAGTAATTAAATGTATAAAGTGACTTAGCAGCAGCAGCAGACTTAATAGTTCCCTCCTCAGTGTTGCTATATGTTAAGCCTTCCTACCAGTAAGGTGAGATTCAGCATTTTTTTAACTTGTCAGATCATTCAGGTGATTTCTGGCAAATGTGAGCAACCTAAACAGGATCTCTCAGGTAGATGGAAAATTTAAGAAATAGAAGTGAACTAGAAGAGAGGATTTATGTCCAGCCAGGCTTTCAGGAACTACTGACAGGTACAGCTGCCTTCAGGGTAATAAGTGGAAAGTGGGCAGGTTGACCTCTGCTACCCAAGGGAAGATTTTTTTCTTTACATTGATCTAAAATTTCTCTTTCTGTCATAAAGGTAGAAGAGAAAATAACAAGGGGGTAAAAAGCAAGATGATTAAGCTTTAAGTGTTTATGAATACATGTAGTTTTAACTGTTAAGAGGACTTTATGATAATTCTTTTTCAAGTCAGAAGGGAAATGGTGGATTTTTCAGCAAATAGTAACCTTAGTCATTCTACGTAGTCAGCTGGGGCTCTTAGAACACAGTACCATTGAGGTGCCTTTAACAACAGGTACTTATTTTTTCACACTTCTGGAAGCTGGAAGTCCAAATCAGAGTGTCAGCATGGTCAGATCTGATAAGGGCTCTCTCTAGCCTTGTATCAGTGGATGACCACCTTCTTGCAATGTCCTCACATGGTGAAGAGAAAAAGCAGCTGTCTGCTGTCTCTTCTCTCATATGTGCACTTATCCCATTTTGAGGGTCATGACCTCATCTAGCCTAGTTACCTCCCAATGTCCCATCTCTACATAGGAAGTTAGGGCTTGAACACATGAAATTGAGGGAAACATAATTCAGTCCATAGCAGCAATTACTTAGAGATATTTGTCATGAATAATATAAAATAAAAAGTATTCCTCCATTGGGAAGAGCTTGGGCCAGACTATATCTAAGGTCTTATGTTTAAATTCTGTGATGTTGCTAACATTTTATCATTTTTTTTAAATCAGAGGAGCCTTCTCAACATAAGAAAGAAAATTTGTCATCTCCTAATGGTTGTAAAGAAGCCAAATTGACTTTTCTTAATGATTACTACGATTCCTTGGCATTAGCAAAAAGAGCTAATGATAAAGAAATCAGCAACATTGATAAAATAGATTTATTGGAGCCATCTTTTACTATGAGTCCAGATACTAACATAGAGAGTGCTCACTCTCAGTCAAGTGAATTTGAAAATAGTATTGACTATGCTTTCCTGAATGAAACCTACACTATACATTATTCAGAGTCAAAACTAAAGAGTGAAAGTCTTATTCATTTAAATTCAGAGTTAGATTCTGAAATGCAGAAAAGAGAAGAGGTGTTTTTTGATATTTTGGAACATCAAGGTAATAAGACTACTGACTTGGAAAGAATCTACAAGATTTCATATGATGATTATAAAAAAACTGCTGAAGATGTGCAAAAGCCTGATATAGATGAAGACTCACAGCAGGAATATCACAGTGCAGAAGAACAAGAGCGTATAAGTAACCATTTATCATTTGACCAGGCAAAAACATTAGACATATCTAATCTGGAAGTTTTGCGATTAAGAAATTCAGGCTGTGAAGTTAAATGTGCTAGCAATCTAGAAGACAATCATGTTAAACTGGAAAGTAATTCCAGCATCTCTTTAGATTCAGTTGATGTTTGTGGACGAGAAGATTCACCTCATGTCTCCACATGTCAGAATTCTGTTATGTTAAGAGCATTCAATGAGCCTAAGTATGGAAAGTGTAAGGGACAAGGGACTAGTTTAATGCTTCACACAGTATTGGATGAAACTGTACTCAGGAGTAGTCATCTTGAACACAAGGAATCTCAGTCTAAGGGTTTATTAAACCCTCAAAAAGCATTAAAAACTAAAATTTATACTCGCAAAATGAACCCTCAATTAACTGAAAGGAAAGATTCTATTGGAAATGTAATTGTTGAGGACAAAATGTTACAGCACCTTGACAATCCAGGCACATTGCCTCAGGACAAAGATTTAGAGACATTACTCCAGCCTTGTAAAGATTGTCAGACTTCCTCTGTTTTTGATGACTCAGTAATTTCTGCCTGTGGGTATTTGCATTATGAAAGCCTACAAAGCACCCCTAACCCAGCCTTGGATGTTTCTATTACTCCACCAAGGTCTGCAATCAGAGATAATCAGGCAGTAGAAGAAAGTGGCTCCCTAAAAGTTGCTAATGGCAATACCATCAGTAAAGCACACTTTCACAATATGGAAGGACCGTGTCCCAAATCAGTGACAGATGCAGCAGGTTGTACAGTCACAACTGATCAGACGGTGGATGTTAGCACTGATTTTAGGGCTTGTTTCACAGCAAGCAGGGCGACAAGTGCAAGATCTTCTGTAGTATCCACATCAAGCAACACAGAGATAACAATGATGAATAAAAAACGGCCTAGTGAACGGCAAAGTGAGAAACAAAGAAGTGTGGCGTGTAACACAGATTGGTCATACATTCAGGATACTGAAGATCCACCGGTGGCTGTGACAAGAGGGCCCGCAGGGAAATCTCTCTCTGTTGACAATTTAAAACCTAATGGAAATGTCCTAAAGAAGGTAAAACCAATATGATTAGCAATAAAAATGTATATATAGACTTTATAAAGGTACTGTATGCTAATGTAAACGTTTTGGTTTATTGATTTATATCAGGGATTTCTGAGGCTTTGGTAAGAAAATGCTGGATGAAGGGAAAAGGTGACTAGATTGTTACCAACTCTGTTCTTCTCTGGGGACAATTATTACTACAAAATCAGTTAGAGATTGGATTTTACATCTTAACAGATACAAAGTGTATTGTTTGTCATATATGTCTAATTTTATTTTAAATAATGTTTTCAGGATTCCCTGGAGTTAAAAACATTTGAGTTCACAGACCTAAAGAAACATTCTGAAAGGTAAGTCAGATGTATATACTTCCAGATTGTTGTTCAGTCACTGAATTGTGTCTGACTCTTTGCAACCCCATGAACTGCAGCATGTCAGGCTTCCTTCCTTCACTTATCTCCCAGAGTTTGCTCAAACTCATGTCCATTGTGTCGGTGATGCCATCCAACCATCTCATCCTCTGTCGCCCCTTTCTCTTGCCCTCATTCTTTGTCAGCATCAGGGTCTTTTCCAACGAGTCACCTCTTTGTGTCAGGTGGCCAAAGTATTGGAGCTTCAGGATCGTCCTTCCAATGGATATATGCTTGCAGATACATCAGTTTAGGTCATCCACTCAGTCGTGTCCAACTCTTTGCAACCCCACGAACTGCAGCATGCCAGGCTTCCCTGTCCATCACCAACTCCTGGAGCTTGTTCAAACTCATATCCATCAAGTTGATGATGCCATCCAACCATCTCATCCTCTGTCATCCCCTTCTCATGCCTTCAATCTCTCCCAGCATCAGGGTCTTTTCCAGTGAGTCAGTTCTTCACATCAGGTGGCCCAAGACACACAGGAGGAAATAAAGTAGTAATTTGCTTTTTGTGTAGGGTACTTTCATGCTCAGTCGCTCAGTTGTATTTGACTCTGTGACCCCATGGACTGTAGCCTGCCAAAATCCTCTGTCCATGGAATTTTCCAGGCAAGACTATTGGAGCAGGTTGCCATTTCCTACTTCAGGGGATCTTCCCAACCCAAGGATCGAACCTGTGACTCTATCATTGGCAGGCAGATTCTTTACCACTGTGCCACCTGGAAAGCCCAAAGGGTACTTAACTGTATAGAATGATAGCTGAGAAGGATCCTAAGAGATCATCCGCTTCAGCCATTTGTCTTGAAACACATAAATATTAGAATAATATAGAACATTAAAGCTTTTCACTTACTGAAATTTGCTGTAAGTCGCTTCAGCCGTGTCTGACTCTGTGCGACCCCATAGACGGCAGCCCACCAGGCTCTGCCGTCCCTGGGGTTCTCCAGGCAAGAACACTGGAGTGGGTTGCCATTTCCTTCTCCAATGCATGAAAGTGAAAAGTGAAAGTGAAGTCGCTCAGTCGTGTCCAACTCCTAGCGACCCCATGGGCTGCAGCCTACCAGGCTCCTCCATCCATGGGATTTGCCAGGCAAGAGTACTGGAGTGGGGTGCCATTTCAGAAAGCTAATGCCATCTTTGTTTATCCAACTCAGACTCACACTGGTTTAATTACTTTGTTTTCTTTCATTGGATCCCCTGTAGACCAAAACAAGATAGCACATTTGGATAAAAAATTATATATTGGATAAATAATTGTACTGGAGTATTTTAGTCTTGATTTTAATTCAGTGTATAATTTACTTTGCATTCATGGAGAACTAGGTGGTGGGGAAGAGGAGAAAAAAATGTGAGGTCTCAGAAGTCAAATAGTTTTCATGCTCTGAGGCCATTTACTTTTTCCTTCATTTATGCTTATTCTCCTAATGAGTTTAATCTGGTGTCCAGTCCTATACAATTAAACAGTTGGTTTCAAGAGACAGAAGTATTTGAGAACAGTTAGAAGTGGCAGCTAGTAGGAAGGGAAGAGCTATTAACATTCAAAAGAAGTAGTGATATTTTAGCTTTTTGATATGATAACAGCAAAATATTTACTTATAATAAGACAAGCATTATTATTTTAAAATTTAAATTATATTTTCTGTTTAAATGGTAATATGTAAAAACCATTTCCTCCAGAATACTTATAACTTTTAAAAACCAGTGCTTGATTGAAGTTGAAAATCTGTTGGTTCTGGATATGTGTTAGTACTTTATTTTAGAATTTTTTTCTTGGTTAAGAAAAGAAGTAAGAATTTGAGAATTATTTACTCTCTTAACTTCTAAAAAGAATATCTGTAGCTTTGACTCTTGACATCCTTGTTTTAAATCAGTTTTTTTAGTGGAAATTGATTTAAACTTAACAGAGAAATGTTAGAAATTTAAAATCTGTTTCTGGAGGCTTTCTTTGTCATTAACACAGAAAAATATTTGGAATCTTACCTAATCCAATTTTTTATTTCAAAGGGAATCTCAGCTTCCTCAAGAAGTAGAGAAGAATTTGCCATCGAAGTGCTGTCAGCAGATAATGCAGAGAGCCATCCAAGCCGAGTCGCATCTCTTAAATGTTCACTATCAGTTATGCCGTCACCATTGCAGTGACATTTACAGACTTGTGATGGAAGATAGGGAAGGACTAAATAGGTGACTGTTGGGGCTTTTTTGTTTATTACCTGTTCTTTAAATTGAAGTATAGTTGATTTATAATATATGTTTCAGGGATATATCATAGTGATTCACAATTTTTAAAGATTATACTTCATTTATAGTTATAGGTGATTGTTAATTTAAAATCTGTATCTTTCTAGAAACCAATCATTATAAATTTACTCTAGAAAATTTCTTTAGTTTTCATTTTTGAAGGGCAAAAAGAGGGTAGATTGTAACTGGGTTTTAACTAGCCTAAGGGTAATTAGAATGTAGTGTATTTTAATTTCATGGGCAGGCAACAGTGCATGTTGGGATAATGGATCCAGCAAAAAGACAGATTCAATGTTTATAAAGTCCAAATATGGATGAAGTCAGTTGGAGTGTTTTTTATGACATTCTACCACATTCTTTCTGGCTTAATTGTACACTGAGGTTTGCTTTTACTGCCCCAAGAAAAGCATATCTTCTGTGATTCATTTTCTGTTATTAAACATTAAAAAAATTTTTTAGAGATCTATTAGAAGTAAATGTATATAGATGTGTAATTTGATATTAGTTTTAAATGGGTGGCTTGGGCCTAAATAATTTAGTTTTGTGAACTCAACTTTTGAACAGGAATTTATCAAGTAATTCTACTAAGAAGGAATTAGGATCAGCACTACTGTCGGTTTTAGGAGACTTAAAAGTTAGATACATGAATTTGAAAGAAAAGATAAACAAGGGTATACCACTAGAAGAACTGCCTCCCTTGTCAGTAGAATCAAGATTATTATCTGCCTTCTCTACTTTTGCTTCCAGGGTATGTATTTATATTTTATAAATAAAATTTTTACTTCATTTGGACAGGAAACACTTTAAAAGCTTTTTGTTCCCTTCTTTCTCTTTGCAGCTAATGAAAGAAGAGTCACATATGTAAGTTATATATTCATCTAGTTTGAAATTTATTAAATTTTAAAAATCAGTTAATTCAGTTAACTTTGTTTTGTTTTATTCTGTATTCAGAATATTGATAAATACTTTAATGGAATGTTAATCTGTTTAGCTTTTTAGGAGCAGATTCTGAACTAGGTAATCAAAGTACACATGATGATGGTTCTTCCAGCCTAAAGAAGACACTCTCTCAAGTGAGATTTTTTTTTTTTAAGTAGTTCATCAAGTATAAGTCTTTTAATTTTATGGCTTGCACAAACTCATTTTTAGGAGCTCTCACATCCTTCTTTTCACTCAGCTGGCTTGCTTTGTGGCTTCCCTGGTGGCTCAGATAATAACGAATCATACTACCATTTGAGGACTGTGGCTGATTAGAAGGAACATATTGTCCTGACCAAATGGATGTCAGTAGCATATGTTGAGTAAGATGACCACACAGATTGTCATCAAATCAGGAGACTTTGAGGATGAAATGTAGTGATTTAATAATTCACCATGACAGTTAATATAAAACTTGACTGTCTCTGGCAGATCATAGTTTATGGTCCCCATCATGTTAATCTAGTGTAGTGAAAACTAATATGCTGTGCCTTTATCTCATGAGGTAATATAATAATCCAGTTCATTTTAGATGGAGCAAAGTTTCATTGCTTCTTTGCTAAAGTGATGAAAATAGTTTTTAAATGCCTTTCATAGGTTTTCTTAATTGATGTTTGTCAGATGACAGTCTGTGTAAGAGTACTTTGAAAACTGAAGTGATAAAGAAAGTGATAGAGTAATGAGTTATGTTCACTATCAACAGAGTAAGAAAACTGAAGTTGATTTCTGCTTTCTGACTTTGGTCTTAACCCTGTGGTTATATTATTATTTGGGTAGTTACAAACGGTAAGATGCATCCCAAAGCCAGAAGTGAAATAAATACTTGATTGGTTTATATTCCTTTCTGTTAAGATAAATGATTAAAAATAAATTAGCAAATTAGTTATTTCATCATTCTGTTCTTTAAAAAAAGAAAATCTCAATTATCCACAAAGAATTAACAAGTCTAAAATCAGATTTTTATAACTTACATAGTTTGCTTAAACAACTTGTCCATTTAATGATATATGATGTTCTAGAGGGGCTTTGTTTTTCATCATTATAAAGGTAGCAGTGGTGTAACCTGCTTATTTGGGCAGAACAATCTTTAAAAGTACAAGATGCAGATATAACATATTTATAACTTTAATTTTGATTCTGAAACAATATCTTCTTTAAGTTAGGATTACTTTTTAATACTTGTCTCATTAAGTTACGCATGAAAGTATGCAGTGTCTCTAAATTTCAGCTACTTATGTACCTCTTCATAATTTTTCTTAGTCTTGTATTACCTATAATGTTTGCTTTGTATTTTTTAAAATGATTCGCCTTTAAAAAANCATACTACCATTTGAGGACTGTGGCTGATTAGAAGGAACATATTGTCCTGACCAAATGGATGTCAGTAGCATATGTTGAGTAAGATGACCACACAGATTGTCATCAAATCAGGAGACTTTGAGGATGAAATGTAGTGATTTAATAATTCACCATGACAGTTAATATAAAACTTGACTGTCTCTGGCAGATCATAGTTTATGGTCCCCATCATGTTAATCTAGTGTAGTGAAAACTAATATGCTGTGCCTTTATCTCATGAGGTAATATAATAATCCAGTTCATTTTAGATGGAGCAAAGTTTCATTGCTTCTTTGCTAAAGTGATGAAAATAGTTTTTAAATGCCTTTCATAGGTTTTCTTAATTGATGTTTGTCAGATGACAGTCTGTGTAAGAGTACTTTGAAAACTGAAGTGATAAAGAAAGTGATAGAGTAATGAGTTATGTTCACTATCAACAGAGTAAGAAAACTGAAGTTGATTTCTGCTTTCTGACTTTGGTCTTAACCCTGTGGTTATATTATTATTTGGGTAGTTACAAACGGTAAGATGCATCCCAAAGCCAGAAGTGAAATAAATACTTGATTGGTTTATATTCCTTTCTGTTAAGATAAATGATTAAAAATAAATTAGCAAATTAGTTATTTCATCATTCTGTTCTTTAAAAAAAGAAAATCTCAATTATCCACAAAGAATTAACAAGTCTAAAATCAGATTTTTATAACTTACATAGTTTGCTTAAACAACTTGTCCATTTAATGATATATGATGTTCTAGAGGGGCTTTGTTTTTCATCATTATAAAGGTAGCAGTGGTGTAACCTGCTTATTTGGGCAGAACAATCTTTAAAAGTACAAGATGCAGATATAACATATTTATAACTTTAATTTTGATTCTGAAACAATATCTTCTTTAAGTTAGGATTACTTTTTAATACTTGTCTCATTAAGTTACGCATGAAAGTATGCAGTGTCTCTAAATTTCAGCTACTTATGTACCTCTTCATAATTTTTCTTAGTCTTGTATTACCTATAATGTTTGCTTTGTATTTTTTAAAATGATTCGCCTTTTAAAAAAAAGTATATGTGAAGAGTAACTTATGTGTGGGAAAGAAATATTAGACTCCCCATAAATAAAAGGTATAAATAAGCATACATTAAACATATAACTTAAATGTTAATGTGAAAAATACTTACATGTATACCTCCAAATATCTTCTCAGGTACTTCTAGTGTGTGGATGTCACACTTTGCTAAATAATGATGGTGTTCACATACAGGGGCTTCCCTGGTGGCTCAGTCAGTAAAGGATCCACTTGCAGTGCAGGAGACCACCTGCAATGCAGGAGGCCTGGCTTCGATCCCTGGGTCAGGAAGCTCCCCCGGAGAAGGAAATGGCAATTCACTCCAGAATTCTTGCCTGGAAAAGCCCATGGACAGAGGAGCCTGGCAGGCTGCAGTTCACGGGGTCGCAAGAGTCGAGCACAACATAGTGACTAAACCACTACCACCTCACACACAGTCACTGTATAGCTAGTTTCAAATCATAATTCTCATGTGTGACAGACATAACACTAAATAAACAGATCACTTAGGTTCAGTTTGCTCATCTGTAAACTGGGTTGGTAATGATTTTGTCTCATAGCCTTTGCTATCGTGAGGGGTAAATAATGGCAGTAAAGCACACCTGTCACATAGTAAGAGTACATAATAACTTAGTCCTTGTTTACTATTTTTGTTCTTGTTATTAATCCTTAGACATCTGTGTTACTTGACAATGGTCATCCTAAACAAGATAAATCACCCGAAGAGGGTGGTTTAAAAAATGGTGATATAGATGTAGACTTGAGTCAACTAAAACTTGATGATAAAGGTTAGTATAAAAATATTTGTCTTGTGTTATTGCCAGAAAGTAAATAACAAAATTTAAAATATCCCTTCTGCCCATCTATTAAGTTAAACTTTTTAATTAACTGAATGACACAATTCTGATTATGAATGTTAAGTATGTTCTTATTGCATCTACTTGATACCTTTAAGGTTACTTAATATATCTGATAATGCCAAATAATAATACACATTTTTTCTTCTGGTTCATGTTTTCCAATTCAAAAACTTCTTTCTTCTGTCCAGTTTATTATATCTCTGTAAACTGTGTGGTTTTTCTTTTTTTTTTTTTTTTTTAGTTTTCTCTATGAAAAGATTATGATCATTCCAGGAAGATCATTAATTCAATTTTTAATGTAATAAAGACCTGTAGCACTACTTAACTCCTTTTTACAGATGTTTACTATTATTCTATCTATAAAGATGTTTCTTCTTCAATAAAGGATAATTAAAAGTCAGAAAAATATGGACATTTTCTGGTTGTCCAGTGGTTAAAAATATGCCTGCCACTGCAGGGGACAGAGATTTGCTCACTGGTCTGGGAGGATCCCACATGCCACAGAGCAGCTGAACCTGTGTGCCTCAGCCACCGAGACCCAAGCTCTAGAGCCCGGGCACCACGGCAGGAGCCACCACAATGAGGAGGTCGCTCACCGCAGCGAAGAGGGGCCCTGCCCACTGCAGCTGGAAAGGCCCGGGTGCAGCAACAGGGCCCAGAACAGCCAAACATAAATGAATGATTTTTTTTACAGGAAATAAGACTCTTAATAAGCTAGGAATCTGTGTTAATTAAAACTGGAGGCAAATCACACAGATACCATCTCAGTGTTAAACGTTGTACATAACTCATTGCTAATTCTGCTCAATTTCTCAGACTGCAAAAATTACCAAGAAGTAAGTGAAGACTGGTTTGATGCTAAAGAGAACCTGACCGGAGCAGACTTGTCAGGAATACAAGAAAATCAGATAGAACAAGACAAAGGGGACCCGAAGTTCACCCTCGGTTGGTTCTTAAAAGTTTGCTAAGAAACCCTAACCTAGCTCATTCATAAAATAGTGCTTACCTTCTGTATTATTTGGGTGGGCGGCGCCGGGGTGGGGGTGCTGTACTGTTTTTAACACTTTATTCCCATTTGCTTTCCTACATGTTAATAACTTAGTCTGCTTCAAAAATGTTTTCATCTTTAGATGGCATTTAATTGCTTATGAAGGTTGGAATTTCCTCTAGTATCTGAGATTACCGCCCCTCTGTCATT
Source organism: Raphicerus campestris (assembly GCA_006410735.1). Classification (NCBI taxonomy): domain Eukaryota; kingdom Metazoa; phylum Chordata; class Mammalia; order Artiodactyla; family Bovidae; genus Raphicerus; species Raphicerus campestris. The sequence goes on along the minus strand of SJYW01014699.1, from coordinate 36,191 downwards.
TCTAATGATATGCTATTTTCTCCTATTTCTTTTATATATTTCTATGGATTTTTGTTTTATTCAACATAATAGGATACTTTTATTTTTTCCCTGCTTGATATATAATGTTTAAGATTTTTAAGCAAAATATAAAAGTTAAAATTATCTAACCTGCAATAACTACTAATACTCATTACCATTCTTCAATGTGTTTCTTTATACTTATGTTTAATATACACATATAGTTTAAAATAAATGGCATCATATTGTCTAGTTTTATTGTAACTACTTTTTTCTTTCTTTGCATTATTTTTCTCT
>SJYW01014699.1:20447-32037 GCA_006410735.1 Raphicerus campestris | reverse complement strand
TTTTTCTTTTTTTTTTTTTTTTTTAGTTTTCTCTATGAAAAGATTATGATCATTCCAGGAAGATCATTAATTCAATTTTTAATGTAATAAAGACCTGTAGCACTACTTAACTCCTTTTTACAGATGTTTACTATTATTCTATCTATAAAGATGTTTCTTCTTCAATAAAGGATAATTAAAAGTCAGAAAAATATGGACATTTTCTGGTTGTCCAGTGGTTAAAAATATGCCTGCCACTGCAGGGGACAGAGATTTGCTCACTGGTCTGGGAGGATCCCACATGCCACAGAGCAGCTGAACCTGTGTGCCTCAGCCACCGAGACCCAAGCTCTAGAGCCCGGGCACCACGGCAGGAGCCACCACAATGAGGAGGTCGCTCACCGCAGCGAAGAGGGGCCCTGCCCACTGCAGCTGGAAAGGCCCGGGTGCAGCAACAGGGCCCAGAACAGCCAAACATAAATGAATGATTTTTTTATCAGGAAATAAGACTCTTAATAAGCTAGGAATCTGTGTTAATTAAAACTGGAGGCAAATCACACAGATACCATCTCAGTGTTAAACGTTGTACATAACTCATTGCTAATTCTGCTCAATTTCTCAGACTGCAAAAATTACCAAGAAGTAAGTGAAGACTGGTTTGATGCTAAAGAGAACCTGACCGGAGCAGACTTCTCAGGAATACAAGAAAATCAGATAGAACAAGACAAAGGGGACCCGAAGTTCACCCTCGGTTGGTTCTTAAAAGTTTGCTAAGAAACCCTAACCTAGCTCATTCATAAAATAGTGCTTACCTTCTGTATTATTTGGGTGGGCGGCGCCGGGGTGGGGGTGCTGTACTGTTTTTAACACTTTATTCCCATTTGCTTTCCTACATGTTAATAACTTAGTCTGCTTCAAAAATGTTTTCATCTTTAGATGGCATTTAATTGCTTATGAAGGTTGGAATTTCCTCTAGTATCTGAGATTACTGCCCCTCTGTCATTTCTAATGATATGCTATTTTCTCCTATTTCTTTTATATATTTCTATGGATTTTTGTTTTATTCAACATAATAGGATACTTTTATTTTTTCCCTGCTTGATATATAATGTTTAAGATTTTTAAGCAAAATATAAAAGTTAAAATTATCTAACCTGCAATAACTACTAATACTCATTACCATTCTTCAATGTGTTTCTTTATACTTATGTTTAATATACACATATAGTTTAAAATAAATGGCATCATATTGTCTAGTTTTATTGTAACTACTTTTTTCTTTCTTTGCATTATTTTTCTCTATCACTTATCAAATGATGTGTAATTTGTTACTCGATATTTTAACTGCCTTTCCACACTCAAAATGTCAATTCAGTGAGGTTTTGTTCACTGCCTACACCCAGTGCCAGGTACAGCATTCTACCCGTGGGGTATTTAGTAGATATGCTAAACTTGTGAAGGTGAGGTAATGGGTACAATGTATGTCTCCTGGTTCTTACTTACTGCCTTTTCTACTAATATTGTAGCTCCTTGCTCCCTCCACACCCCAATGTAAAATTACAAAGATAAGTAATTCATNCATGGGGTATTTAGTAGATATGCTAAACTTGTGAAGGTGAGGTGATGGGTACAATGTATGTCTCCTGGTTCTTACTTACTGCCTTTTCTACTAATATTGTAGCTCCTTGCTCCCTCCACACCCCAATGTAAAATTACAAAGATAAGTAATTCATTCTCTCTATACATTATACATTATACATTTTCTCTCTGTACATTATAAACCAGAAATTATAACAAGTTAAATAAAGTAATTTAATGAAGAAGGTTAGGTATTAATTGCCTAGAGATGAAGGACTCTGCCTAAATTTCAGCACCACTGCTTATTGGATTGGTGGCGTAAACTCCAGACCTCAGTGTCCTTACCTGGAAAGTGGACACGGCAATGGTTGCAGCTTAACAGGGTGGCTGTGCGCATTTCAAGAGACGACGCACACCCAGTGTTAGCACATTGCACAAACATGGAGAGCACTGAAGAAGCGTTATGCTACTAGTAATACTTAATGAAAAAACTGAAACTTACAAATACCCTATTTCATAATAAAACGTAAATAGAACCACTCTAAGAATTTATTCCTCAGATATTGTTCACCCTCTATGTGCGAAGTTTAGATTTTGGGGTAACTTGAAAGAATCTCAGTTCACTAAATTCTTTTTGATTTCAGACCAGGTTTGCTTCAAAATAGAGATCATGAAAATGTCGTCTTAATAATTTTGAATTTTTTCATCAAATGAGAAAAAAAATCTATAATTCTGATATTTATGGTTTTTAAAATAATAAGTCATGTGTCCACCGTTTTTTTCTTACATGCAGTTACCATTACCACAAGCAGTATACCTGCTGTTGATATTTTTGCCTGATTTAAAGATTTCCTTGGTATGTTTTCCTAGCAAAGGAGTATATGTAAAGAGAGCCCTCACCAGCATGCACACAGAGCATCCTGGGTGTATCCAGCATCCTAGATAGCACTCTCTGAACCAGAGATAAATGGAGGATACTTTCTTTAGTGGTTGATGTAATTAATTAGATGTTATTGATCCATTTTTGAGCCATAAGGGACTAAATATCAACCAATCCAACCTCTTTATTTTTAACATGGTATGATTAAATCCCAGAAATTTTGAAACTATGCTTCAGGCTTTTACTCTTTAGCCTAGTACTGATACTTGCTAATAGCCTTATAATAATCTTTGTGGTAATAAAAAATGAAATCTTAACAATTTTTACATTCTCTTTAAAATATTGATACAATAATGATTATGTTCTGCTGTATATCATGTTTATCTATAAGCAGAAATAAAGAATGTGGAGCCCTTACGAAGAGATAAAGGTTACTTGATGCACGTTGGTGGCCTCTGCCCTTCAGTGTCTGAGGTATGCCAGGGTTTATTTTTGAGCTTCACTTTCAGATCTATCAATGTTCATATTTTGATTGTTCTGCCTTTCACAAAATTTTATTTATCTTCTTTTAGGCTGATTTAAGGTCTTATTTCCAGAAATATGAAATTTCTGACATTTCAATTTATGATTCTTCTCCTAATTACAGGTATGTTTCCCAAATTCAACAAATGTACCTTTGCTGGGTATCTGCTGTGTGTAGGTCTAATTAGGGGCCTGCTCTGTACTAAATGTCAACCACTTTGGTGATTAAGCCAGGAGTTTTGCAGCCCAGAATAGGAAATGTCCACCCACTCCGGTATTCTTGCCTGGAGAATTCCATGGACAGAGGAGCTTGGTGGGCTACAGTCCATGGGGTCGCAAAGAGTCAGACACAACCAAATAATTAATGCTAACACTTTCTTAGCCCAGAAGAGGAATACACATTGACAGATAGCTGCAGTCATTAATTGGTGCTGTTCTTAATCAAGTCTTTCTTTCATTATACTTCTTAGCATGTTACTAGTGAGATATAGGAGAATTTCTGAGTTTTCTGCAGTTCCCTTGTTTCATACCATTTCATGGGGGCAGTAGAGTACATTAGTTAAGAGAAGAAGCTCTACAGTCAGATGGCTTGGATTCGCTTCCCAGCTCCATCAGCAACTTGATGAATAAGTTTGGTCAAGTTACTTAACCTTTCTGTATCTCAGACTCTTCCATTGATAAAGTGAGGGTAATGATGATACCTACATAGCATTGCTGTGAAACTGTTATGAGGTAAATAAGTAGGCTTTAGAAGTAAAGCCTGGCATGTAATGGGCACTCAGAAAATTATATTCAGTTTTATTATTTTTTATTTTAATTACTTTTCAGTTGATACTTTATTTTTTAGGTAGATGGCTATATTATCTACAGAGAGTCATTTCTAATACATATGTTGCTACTTCCTTTTTTGTGATATCATCAGAGCACTCAAAAGTATCAAATAAGAGTGGTGATAGCTTAATGGAAATGCCTTTACTGTTTTATCACAAAAAAGTATAGCTTTTTATTTCAGAATATAGCTTTTATATTTGTAGTTGGGTTGGAATTTATTAAAAGTGTTTCATTTTGTCTTAAATGTATAGACTTAAAGATCATATGCTTTTTTTGACCCATTAATATGCTAATATATTAAAAGTGGTGTTGTGTTCTAGGAGGATTATTACTGTTATACTTGAGATGTGAAAGATTCTTTTAGTGTCTTATTGAATCCTTTGAAAAAGAGAAACTATGTATTTTTATTCCTTGAAGTATTATACATTCTGTGTGAAAATTTAGGAAAAATAATTAAATACAAAAATATAAGGAGGTTACAAAGATTTATTATGGTCTGATCTTTTGAAGACATCTGCCCTTTAGAGTTGATATATTCTTCCATTTACACTGTCTAGAGCTGGCTCTTTCAGAAGGAGGGCTCTTGCCCAGCCTTCTCACTTAAAAAGTTAAAATTCTGGTTAGATTTTCCAACTCTTTTTGGACTCCATATTTTTTCAGTACAAGACCATAGGACATTCTCTTCTGTTTTCTGCTAAATGTTTTGAAATTTTTCCTTTCACATTTAAGCTTTCAATGTATTCACTGTATCTTTCAGATACATTTATGTATATCGCGAGTAATTTTAATTTTTTAATGTGGATAACTGTCCTGAGAACACTAATCTGTGTAATAACTGTCATGTATTAGCTTTGCAAATGTTTTCCATTAAGTTTTTATATAAAATGAACAGATAATTCAGAAGAAATGCTCTTTTATTTCCCATCTTGGAGTTGTTTTTTAGTTGTCGTAGTGTTCTTCCTGATCCCAAGGTGAGTGTAGTGACTTTTGTTTTTAAGAGCAGTTATTCTTGTGAAAGATACATGCGAGCCAATAGTTACACAATGATGTTTAAAGCTATTTAAAGTCATTAACAAGAACCTTTTGGTTTTCTGCTTTTGTGTTTTAGATATGCATCTCTTGCTTTTAAAAAAAACAGTGATGCAAAGATGGCTGTGAAAGAAATGAATGGTATAGAAATAAAAGGGAAATCAGTAAATGTGCGCCTTGTCAAAACTCCTGGAGAATATACATCACCACTTTCCTCCAAAAATGGAAATAAAGTTAGTTTCAGTAATTTGGGAAAAAGCACCAGCAAAGAAATCAGCTCACCCTCCTCTATTTCTAGACTGCCCAGAACTCGGCCGAGACAGCTGGGGTCTGAGCAAGACAGTGAGTTCTTCCCTTCTGACCAAAAGGTTAGTTTTCTTGATCAAGCCCTTAAATGGTCTTCTCGTATGCTATATTTCAATAAGTAGCTCTGTAGGACAAATAACTCTAGGACAGCATCATGAAATGGGAATAAGAACATTATGTCTGAATAGTTTCTAACATTGACTCCAGACTCGGCTGCTTCTGTACAACTCCAGTTGCTCCTGGAGGAAACAGATCTTTGCAAACCTTGCTACAGAGAAACTCATTTCTCCTTAACTAGGCTCTTGGCCAGTTCTGTGCAGTCTTTTTATCTCTTTATCTTGGACAGTATTACTCTGCAAGTGGCTACTTACACTCTCATCCTCTTTTTTTCATAGCTAACCTTATCTCATAATTATTAAAACCATAAAATATAGTCATTTTTATTATGTGTGCTCTCCTCTTTACCTCGTTGAGGCTTTAAATGGCACGTGGAAGGTGATAAAGTTGACTTACTCATTCTTATCTCTGTACTGCTCAGCAAAATAGCTGCCATCCTATAGGCATGCCATAGATTTTTTTAAATTTACCTGCAGTAAAATTCACTCTTTTTGCTGTCTTGAGTTAGACATATGTACGTAGGTATGTAGCCACCACCACAATCAAGGTATAGATCTGTCCCGTCATTTCAGAGCATTCTCTTGTGCTCTGCTCTGTTTCCTGTTTCTTTTANCATTTCAATTTATGATTCTTCTCCTAATTACAGGTATGTTTCCCAAATTCAACAAATGTACCTTTGCTGGGTATCTGCTGTGTGTAGGTCTAATTAGGGGCCTGCTCTGTACTAAATGTCAACCACTTTGGTGATTAAGCCAGGAGTTTTGCAGCCCAGAATAGGAAATGTCCACCCACTCCGGTATTCTTGCCTGGAGAATTCCATGGACAGAGGAGCTTGGTGGGCTACAGTCCATGGGGTCGCAAAGAGTCAGACACAACCAAATAATTAAGGCTAACACTTTCTTAGCCCAGAAGAGGAATACACATTGACAGATAGCTGCAGTCATTAATTGGTGCTGTTCTTAATCAAGTCTTTCTTTCATTATACTTCTTAGCATGTTACTAATGAGATATAGGAGAATTTCTGAGTTTTCTGCAGTTCCCTTGTTTCATACCATTTCATGGGGGCAGTAGAGTACATTAGTTAAGAGAAGAAGCTCTACAGTCAGATGGCTTGGATTCGCTTCCCAGCTCCATCAGCAACTTGATGAATAAGTTTGGTCAAGTTACTTAACCTTTCTGTATCTCAGACTCTTCCATTGATAAAGTGAGGATAATGATGATACCTACATAGCATTGCTGTGAAACTGTTATGAGGTAAATAAGTAGCCTTTAGAAGTAAAGCCTGGCATGTAATGGGCACTCAGAAAATTATATTCAGTTTTATTATTTTTTATTTTAATTACTTTTCAGTTGATACTTTATTTTTTAGGTAGATGGCTGTATTATCTACAGAGAGTCATTTCTAATACATATGTTGCTACTTCCTTTTTTGTGATATCATCAGAGCACTCAAAAGTATCAAATAAGAGTGGTGATAGCTTAATGGAAATGCCTTTACTGTTTTATCACAAAAAAGTATAGCTTTTTATTTCAGAATATAGCTTTTATATTTGTAGTTGGGTTGGAATTTATTAAAAGTGTTTCATTTTGTCTTAAATGTATAGACTTAAAGATCATATGCTTTTTTTGACCCATTAATATGCTAATATATTAAAAGTGGTGTTGTGTTCTAGGAGGATTATTACTGTTATACTTGAGATGTGAAAGATTCTTTTAGTGTCTTATTGAATCCTTTGAAAAAGAGAAACTATGTATTTTTATTCCTTGAAGTATTATACATTCTGTGTGAAAATTTAGGAAAAATAATTAAATACAAAAATATAAGGAGGTTACAAAGATTTATTATGGTCTGATCTTTTGAAGACATCTGCCCTTTAGAGTTGATATATTCTTCCATTTACACTGTCTAGAGCTGGCTCTTTCAGAAGGAGGGCTCTTGCCCAGCCTTCTCACTTAAAAAGTTAAAATTCTGGTTAGATTTTCCAACTCTTTTTGGACTCCATATTTTTTCAGTACAAGACCATAGGACATTCTCTTCTGTTTTCTGCTAAATGTTTTGAAATTTTTCCTTTCACATTTAAGCTTTCAATGTATTCACTGTATCTTTCAGATACATTTATGTATATAGGGAGTAATTTTAATTTTTTAATGTGGATAACTGTCCTGAGAACACTAATCTGTGTAATAACTGTCATGTATTAGCTTTGCAAATGTTTTCCATTAAGTTTTTATATAAAATGAACAGATAATTCAGAAGAAATGCTCTTTTATTTCCCATCTTGGAGTTGTTTTTTAGTTGTCGTAGTGTTCTTCCTGATCCCAAGGTGAGTGTAGTGACTTTTGTTTTTAAGAGCAGTTATTCTTGTGAAAGATACATGCGAGCCAATAGTTACACAATGATGTTTAAAGCTATTTAAAGTCATTAACAAGAACCTTTTGGTTTTCTGCTTTTGTGTTTTAGATATGCATCTCTTGCTTTTAAAAAAAACAGTGATGCAAAGATGGCTGTGAAAGAAATGAATGGTATAGAAATAAAAGGGAAATCAGTAAATGTGCGCCTTGTCAAAACTCCTGGAGAATATACATCACCACTTTCCTCCAAAAATGGAAATAAAGTTAGTTTCAGTAATTTGGGAAAAAGCACCAGCAAAGAAATCAGCTCACCCTCCTCTATTTCTAGACTGCCCAGAACTCGGCCGAGACAGCTGGGGTCTGAGCAAGACAGTGAGTTCTTCCCTTCTGACCAAAAGGTTAGTTTTCTTGATCAAGCCCTTAAATGGTCTTCTCGTATGCTATATTTCAATAAGTAGCTCTGTAGGACAAATAACTCTAGGACAGCATCATGAAATGGGAATAAGAACATTATGTCTGAATAGTTTCTAACATTGACTCCAGACTCGGCTGCTTCTGTACAACTCCAGTTGCTCCTGGAGGAAACAGATCTTTGCAAACCTTGCTACAGAGAAACTCATTTCTCCTTAACTAGGCTCTTGGCCAGTTCTGTGCAGTCTTTTTATCTCTTTATCTTGGACAGTATTACTCTGCAAGTGGCTACTTACACTCTCATCCTCTTTTTTTCATAGCTAACCTTATCTCATAATTATTAAAACCATAAAATATAGTCATTTTTATTATGTGTGCTCTCCTCTTTACCTCGTTGAGGCTTTAAATGGCACGTGGAAGGTGATAAAGTTGACTTACTCATTCTTATCTCTGTACTGCTCAGCAAAATAGCTGCCATCCTATAGGCATGCCATAGATTTTTTTAAATTTACCTGCAGTAAAATTCACTCTTTTTGCTGTCTTGAGTTAGACATATGTACGTAGGTATGTAGCCACCACCACAATCAAGGTATAGATCTGTCCCGTCATTTCAGAGCATTCTCTTGTGCTCTGCTCTGTTTCCTGTTTCTTTTAGTGTAATTTTGCCTTTTATGGGACATCCTATGAATAGAATGTTACATAGCCTTATTAGTCTGGCTTCTTTCACCTAGCTCAATGCATTTTATTACTGAGTTCTAAGAGGTTTTCATAGTCTGAAGATAAATCATCTATCAGATAGATATGAAATTTTCAAATACTTTTCCCAGCCTGTAGTTTGCATTCTTTTAATAATGTATTCTCAGAGCAGAAGTTTTAAATGTTGGCAGATTGCAATTATCAATTTTGTAAAGAGTGTTTTTAGTGTTGTTTCCGCATTTCTACACATAAACCTCTGCATAACCCATGGTCACAAAGATTTTGAGTTCATTTTTATATGATATGTGAGACATAAATTGAGGACGCTTTTGGTTTGTGTTTTTGTTCTGTGTTTCTAGCGTCATTGTTGAAAAGACTAGCCAGTCTCCACTGAATTATCTTTGTGCCTTCATCAAAAATCAATTGACCATATTTGTGTGGATCTATTTCTAGAGTGTTCTCTTCTATCTCTTTCTCAAATTTTCCACCAGTACTACATATCTTGATTATTATAGCTTTCAGTGAGTCTTAAAATCAAGTAGAATTAGTTCTCCAGCTTTATTCTTTTCCAGAATTGCACTGTCTTTGCCCATAAATCTCATAATTCTGCTTGTCACTGTCTATTAAAAAATCCTGCTTGGATTTTTACTGGAGTTAGTTGGACTCTACAGATCAGAGAAAATCCCTTTTCAATAAATGGATGAAAGGAAAACATATTTGTTGAATAAATGAATTGAGGTTTTTTTTCCCCTTGAAAGTAAGATAAAGGGAACTCTTCTCCCTGTGTCCGTATCCCATCCTTTCCACTAATTCCTGGAGTTATCCCATTGTTTTTCTGTACCATTAGTGATTCTGTTTCTACTCACAGGCCTTTCTCCACTTAAAGTTATGCACAGCTCTTCCTAATCCTGCCAACATTTCCACTTCATTCTTTTGACATGACCGTCCTTATTTGTTCTGTGTTTTTCCTGTCAAACCTCCCAAACAAGTAGTTATATCCAATGTCTGGGTTTCTTTCATTGTTCCTTTTTTTCACCCTAATAATCTGACTTCAGTCTCTTAAAATTTTATTTACAGTGCTCTTCCTATAGTCACTAGTGACATTATTATTGGTCTTTCTCCCTATCTCCCTTCATTTTGACCATTTAGCCCATTTGATGTTGGTCATTCCTTTCTTTCAACTCTTTTCCATTCATCTCAGTGACACTCGGTGTTTAGGATGGGTTTTTTGGTGCGTAACGTGAATCCATAATAAGAAGGAAGGAAACCAAACTACAGTGGGATACAGGGGGACTTGACCTGGAGCATCAGAGCTCTGGCTCCTCCCTGCCCCTCACCTGGTCTCTTGCCTCTGCATCCCTGTAAGTGCCTTTCTTTGCTTCTCTCTGCACACTGGCTTTCTCTTTCTGCTCATGACTTCTCTCGCCCTCCAGGAGGCTTTATTTTGCTTAATTCTGACTCTACAGTATTTTTCAGTTCAAGCTCGTGTCATCATTTGACTAACTCATTTGCTCTGTGTTCCAGTTCCACATTCTTTAGACAGGGAATCTGATCCAGCCTGATTTTGGTGTTCATGGGTTCAGGTAATAACAGCACTCTTGGTCCTGTCAGCAGAGGCAGCAAGCTATGGAGCTGGTAGAGGGAAGGTCATGTAAACAGGGCACCGTGGACTGGGCCAGGAGTCTGCTGTCCTCTAGTCTATGGACAGGGCAGCTCTTGTTGCGTCTTTGTTAAATTGTACTCTTACTTTTCTAGCAGCTTCCTGTCACCTTCATTCTCAGATTCTTAACATTTTTTCATTATATTCATTTATAAAATATTTATTATCTATAACAAGAGGTAGAGAGTGATGATTAAGAAGAACAGATTCATAACCTGGCTTTACTACCTAATCATCATGGGCTGGGCAAGTTACCACCCTCTGTGTCTGAGCATCCTTATTTTAAAATGGGGATAAGTATTCCTGCCTCATGAATGTTGTGAGCTTTCAGTTCAGTTGCTTAGTCATGTCCGACTCTTTGCGACCCCATGAATTACAGCACGCCAGGCCTCCCTGTCCATCACCAACTCCCAGAGTTCACTCAGACTCACGTCCATCGAGTCCATGGTGCCATCCAGCCATCTCATCCTCTGTCATCCCTTTCTCCTCCTGCCCCCCATCCCTCCCAACATCAGAGTCTTTTCCAATGAGTCAACTCTTCACATGAGGTGGCCAAAGTACTGGAGTTTCAGTTTTAGCATCATTCCTTCCAAAGAACACCCAGGGCTGATCTCCTTTAGAATGCACTGGTTGGATCTCCTTGCAGTCCAAGGGACTCTCAAGAGTCTTCTCCAACACCACAGTTCAAAAGCATCAATTCTTCGGCACTCAGCCTTCTTCACAGTCCAACTCTCCCATCCATACATGACCACTGGAAAAACCATAGCCTTGACTAGACGGACCTTAGTGGGCAAAGTAATGTCTCTACTTTTTAATATGGTATCTGCTGCTGCTAAGTCACTTCAGTCGTGTCCGACTGTGCAACCCAATAGACGGCAGCCCACTAGGCTCCTCTGTCCCTGGGATTCTCCAGGCAAGAATACTAGAGTGGGTTGCCATTTCCTTCTCCAATGCGTGCAAGTGAAGTCAACTCAGTCATGCCTGACTCTTAGCAACCCCATGGACTGTAGCCTAGCAGGCTCCTCCATCCATGGGATTTTCCAGGCAAGAGTACTGGAGTGGGTTGCCATTGCTTTCTCCGGCTATCTAGGTTGGTCATAACTTTCCTTCTAAGGAGTTGGCTGCAATCACCATCTGCAGTGATTTTGGAGCCCCAAAAAATAAAATCTGATACTGTTTCCACTGTTTCCCTATCTATTTCCCATGAAGTGATGGGACCAGATGCCATG
>SJYW01014697.1:509958-522414 GCA_006410735.1 Raphicerus campestris | reverse complement strand
CAAAAATGGGGGAAAGATTGTTCCAAACAGGAAAGAACAAGTGCAATATTGCAGAGTGTTCAAGAATACAGTGTGTTTCGGGCATGATGAGAACTCTGGATGGCAAGAATATGAGATTCTGGTAAGAAGGCGGCAGGTAGATGAGGCTCAAGAGTTTGCATGAAATCAGATTATGAAAGACCTTGTTTTCCAAGTTTAGGGACTATGGGGAATGGAAAGGTTATATCCATCACTTTGGTTTNGAGATTCTGGTAAGAAGGCGGCAGGTAGATGAGGCTCAAGAGTTTGCATGAAATCAGATTATGAAAGACCTTGTTTTCCAAGTTTAGGGACTATGGGGAATGGAAAGGTTATATCCATCACTTTGGTTTGTTTTCTAGAAAAAAAGGCAGGTAAGGAAACTGAATTGGAGGGTGAGAAGCTGGTAACAAGAAGAGTGGTTGTGAAACTGTGACACAGACTCCAGTTCATGAAGACCTGCATGAAGGCAGAGTCAGGGCAGATGCAACAAAATGGATCCGGCGGAGGCTTCCAGGGTTAGACACACATGAAATTCAGTGGCTTCAGATGAGAGCGGGTGAGGTGGCAGGCATGAAAGAAGCTCCATTTTATTATGCACTCGGATACTGCAAGTCAGATACTCAGAGAAAGCACAGTGGGGACATCTCTGCTCCATGAAGTCTGGGATGATGACTTGAACAGCTGAAAGGTGACTCAAATGGCAATGGTTGGGGGATCCCCTTCCAAGTGATTTCCTCACTCGTGGCTGGTCTAGGACAGTTGAAGGGCAATATGTGGCCTTTCCCTATGGCTTATATTTCTCACATCATGGCAACTGGCTTCTGAGCAAGAATGCCCTGAGAGCAGTAACTGGGGGCTATTCCTCTAAGACACCAAAGCTGAAGCTACACAGCCCTTTCTGACCCAGCTGAGAAGTCATATGTCATCACACCTGCCACATTCTATTAATTATCAACCTTAATAACATATTACAGATAGATAAATGATAAATTTGGCTAATAAAATGTGGTGAAGGTGACACCGTGAATTGCAAAGCCTAGACATCAAGAGTCTTACGGCTTGCACCTTTGCCCTCTTTGGAAGGCAAGGAAGCCTAAGCCACCATTTAAGGAAGCCTAAGCTAGTCTCCTGAATGATGAAAGGGACAGCCAAATAATTAGTAATATTGATTAATTAGTAAGAATCTTTATATTAATTATTAAACAAGACACTAAGCCCAACCCACATTCCAGAAGAGGGTAATTCGGCTCCTCTTCCTGATGAGGGGGTAGCAGGTCACAGTGTAGAAGAGCCTGTGGAATGGGAGCTGTGGTTGTAGTGGCCTTAGCTAAAATCTAACTGCCACACTCAACAACATGGAGAGGAAGGCGGGGAGGAAGCCAGGTCTGAGCAGGAGAGGCCATGATGGAAACAGATCTTCAACAGACAAGGCGCAACTAGCAGAACTACAGCTGTCACTGCAGGTGAGGGGAGATAGTCTTCAACAGCTCAAGGGGCAGCTCCTACACACAGGGCCTGGCGGGTGATTCTCAAAGGCAGTGGGAGGTGGCATCAGATCAAAGCAATTCACCTATTCTCCACTGACCTACCCAGCCAAGTGAGAGGAGTTTTAAGATAGAGGAGTCAACACCTATTAATTCAGCAGAACCATAGCAAGGCATGAAAGGTGACTGAGAAAAGCTTAGGCTTCATGGTGACAAAGGCATCTAGAGTGAATACCTAGCTCAACCAAGAGATGGTTTTTGGCAGCAATGTTTTATTCTAGGCCACACTATACACAGAGACTGAGGCTACTAATGAGGCTCCTATCACAGTAATAGTAATGATAACTACTAACATTTACTCACATTTATTGAGTACTTATGATGCATTAAGGCACCAGGCTAAGCACTTCACAAACATTAAATCCTGGAGAGCTGGGCACTATTATTATAAGCATTTCTCAGAAAAAAATACTATGGCTTTGAAAGGTCATAAGGCCAGCAGGCTGCAGTGTCATAACTTATACATGGATTGCAGCCTCTCATACTTTCTAGAAGCCAAGCTCTCTAATCCAGCCTAGGCCAAGTCACACTGACTGTAGTAAGGGGTGAAGCTGGGATGGGAGCCTAGGCTGACTGATCATATGCAAGCATTTTTTCCACTAAGAATTTCTGCCTTTCATGTCCAGCCTAGACAGCAGGGTGGGCTGAGCCTCCAAGGAACCCATTCTACACACACAGTGTCTGAGAGCTGCAAAAGGCAAGGTCAGGGGATTTGGGGAGGACTAAGAATGACTTGGAAGTTTCCAGATTGGGAAACTGGGTGGATGACGTGCTGTTACTCAATGTGGGAAACGCTGGGGAAGAAGTGGGTTTGCTTTTTTTTTTTTTTTAATTTTTTTGGCTACAGCATGGGGCATGTGGGATTTTAGTTACCCAGTCAGGGATCGAATCCATGTCCCCTGCATTGGAAGCTCGGACTCTTAACCCCTGTACCTCCAGGGAAATCCCAAAGGGGTTTTGGAGCGAACACAGCAAGTTCAGCATTGGACTTATCAGGCACAGGAAGTTCAGCATTGGACTTATCAGAATGTTATTTATTCACTTTTTTAACACAAAGTACAAAAGAATACCATTTCTTTCTTGGATTCCCTATCTGAAGCAAAAGGAAAAAGCCATTAAAGACAATTTGAGTCAAGCACTTTAAGGGCCCAGATGTAGAACATGGAATTCCATAAGTGGAAAGGACCTTAAAATGCATGTGGCATCAATCTCCTCATTTTACAGATAAATAAACTGAAATACAGAAAGGTTAAAAGTGTCACCCAAAGTCATGCATCCAGTGTAATGAAGTGTTCATTCTCTAAATCATAAACTGCCCATTTTTTTCATTCGTTCTCTTACTCAGAAATACATTAACGTTTTAAAGCCCCAAACAAGAACGGCAGCTATTTGGGGAAGAACAAAACAAACAAACAAACAAAAAACCACCATCGTCGGTGCTACGCAGGCAGCTCTGAGGGAGCTGCTATCCAATCACTGCGGTTGCCTTAGCTCAGCTCACACCCTACATAAATCCCCTGACAGCAGCAAAAACGCAGCGCAAAGAGCTGGCTTATTCTGAACACCGTTCAGAACCAGACAGAGAGGGGAGGAGGCAGAAGCCACCGTTTATCATTTGGGACAAAAGGTATAGGCAGTGGGAAAATTTGATTTTCCATCATTTAAAGGGTATTAAAGTGAAGAGAGACCTGAAAAGACGTTTCTGAGGAGGCTTTTTTTTTTCTTTTTGTAATGAAAACAGCACATGGTGGGCTTAGCTACTATGTGGATTTAGATCAGATGTGATGTTAAATCTATATGCCAAGGGAGAGCATGAAAGACCTGTGGCACACTGATTCCCCTCATTCAACCCCAGCTCGATATTATTTTATTAGCTTGTTATTGATGTTTTGATTCATGGAGCAGTGATAAAATTCAGTGTTAAAATTCAGTGCATAAGCATGAATACTGTGGAAGTGATTATGTGAATAAGCCAAAAACACCCTAATGGAAGGATAATCTGGGTGGCATCAAGTCTCTTAGAGCATCATAATATATTTTTTTTAACTCTAGGGAAATAAAATAGAGAAACAGGACAATGGGAGAGTGTGGGAGCTGGGTGAGTTAATACAGGGAAGACAAAGAGAAATAAATACAGGGGGATTATTTTCTCAATAGAGCACATATTTGTCCCCAAATTAATTTCAAATGAGTTGTTTGGAATTAAAGAGCTGAGAAGCTCAAGGTTTTATGAATAGCTGCTTTCATGACCCAGGGCACAATGGTCATCAGAGTACAGACAGCCACATGCTTAGTATCTGAGAGCTTCCATTTTCAGAAGGACGCAGCGTCTAAGCAATACTTTTCCTCTAAGGGTACAAGCATGTGGGCAAGGAGGGTAGTTTCTTTTACCAGAAGGCATTGGCAATTTATGACCATTGTCAGTGGTTCAGAGACTCCAAGAGACATGAGGTGAGGTCACTACATCCTCTTCAGCGAAGGAGTCTCTAGGAGCATTCACAGGAATGCCTGTTTTATTACAATTTGGACAGATTCTGGAGCCTTCTGTTGTAGGTAACCCCATTCAAAGTGGCCCAGTTTATAAGTAACAGTATAAACAGACAGGCTTAAGTAAAATTCATAAATGAGGAATACATTGCCTCTAGAACCAAAAGCCAAAAAGATACCGTGTCTATATTAATGTTGTGGGTGCTAACAGAATCAATAACTATTTCTTGACAATTTCAGAACTTTAACTGAGGTTTCAGGGTGTTGTACTATGTGTAGGGCAATGGTCCCTTCCTTTTTGTGTGTGTGAGTTCGTTAGTGAGTCTCTGTATGTTCTGAATAAGTGTGTTGAATCAGTCCTGGAAGAGGGAGGAGGGGGATGGCATCAGTTAAATGTTATACTTCTAGAAAAAGCTAGAGTGCTTAAGATCCTGCCTGTAAGACTGTGCGTCTACAGGACTGTTGAGATACCCACCCCATGGGCAGCCTGGCAAAGATTAATTGAATCTCTTTGGAGATGAAAGCAAACTATGTCTGAGACCTTCAATTAAACCCAGAACAATACACATTAGCCAAATCTATGATCACAAAGTATTTATCAGTTGTTGGTTGGATGGAATAAGTAATTTAAGTAATATGTGGGGAACTTCCCTGGCAGTCCAATGGTTAAGACTTCACTTCCTGATGCAGGGAATTCAATCCCTGGTTGGGGAGCTAAGATCCCACATGCCTCGTGGCCAAAAATTGAAAACATAAAACAGAAATAATACTGTAACAAATTCAGTAAAGCCTTTTTTTAAAAAAATACATATTTGATATAAGGGCCTCAATGGATGGGACCATGAAATTATGATGGTGATAATCCACTGAGAAGTGCCATACACTCCTTCCGAGTTTAAGAGTGTGACAAAACCGTTTGCTAAATGGAAACACAGTAGGGATAATCAACTCTTCTCTACAATACAGTGGGTTTCAATCCTTGAAGGCTCTGCTATAACTAATGAGAATGAAAAATATTGCCTGCCATATCAGCAAAGAAAGGATGCTGAGGCCATCAAGCCACCAGCCACTACCTCCTACCCATACGAGAGCCCTAAAGGGGCACAGGATGGGAAAGAACAGGATACTGGCCCTAATTAGCTGAGGTTCATATCAAAGGAATGATTTCCATGAACCCGCACTCTTGCATCTTCCCATTAATAGAAAAGGGCTAAATTCATTATCTTGAGATATCTGGTTTTCCTTAATTAACAGTA
Source organism: Raphicerus campestris (assembly GCA_006410735.1). Lineage (NCBI taxonomy): Eukaryota > Metazoa > Chordata > Mammalia > Artiodactyla > Bovidae > Raphicerus > Raphicerus campestris. The sequence goes on along the minus strand of SJYW01014697.1, from coordinate 517,106 downwards.
ACCTTTTGATGCTATGAATTACTGAGTTTTGTGGCGAAGCTCCTATTCATCCTGTCTCCTCCCTTTCCTCTTCTAAGCAGACCCTCAGAGCCATCTGAGAGGCTGCCTGCTGGGCTTGAGTCCTCAGTAAGCCCCCAAATAAAACAGAATTCTCAACTTTTAGGTTGTGCATTTTTTTCCAGCGGACACTAACAATGGGCCCCCATGCCAAACTCACCTTAATTTTGCATGTTTTTCCACAGCTGTAAAAGTGGAAACTCTGAAAGGCCTTATTTAGTTTCCACAGCTGGTTGCCTGTGTGACTGCTTCACCCCAAAAAGCATTACAAAATCCAGACTCTGAGAAAGGACGGCCTCTGAATCTAACAAGTTGTGTGGCGGCTTGCTTGTTTTTTTGTGCTGTTCTTTTCTGTGATGGTCACATCCCCTTATACCAGGAATTTGCCATCCAAGTCACTTGTAGGTTGTAATAAAAAAACCAAGCACCACACTTGGAGAGTTGGAGAACTCAGGTTTATTACACCAGCGGGCCCAGAGGAGTTAACACTCTAAGCTCTGAGCCCCAAACAAAGGCATAACAGAGTTTATATAGACAGACTATTGTGGGCAACCTAGTGTGATAATAGGCTGGTTTAAACTAAAGGGTTTTGAGTGCACGAGAACAGCAGTCAAGATGGGGAGGGGGATGCCTGACCTTTACACAGACAGGCATGATTAAGCAGGTTTGCAGGGGCTGGGCAGTTGCAAAGAGCAGGACAAGGGTGAGTGAGATAAGCTCCAGTTCCTAGTATTCTAAGTCCCCACTTTCTGAGACTACATGACCTACATGATCGAGACTTTGCAAGGAGAAGCTGAGTTACAGAGGCAGAAGGAGCAGAAGGTTATGTAAAATTTTAACTTTTCCTCTTCAAACTAAGCTTGCAAGTACCCTTGGAAACTCAGGGTGAGAAGGTTTTATACAAAAGTAAAGAGAAAGGGGTAAAATGTTCCTTCATTTTATGACAAATGCAACTTTCCAAAGGAAGAGACAGAAAGTTGATGACTCACTTTCTGCATTTGTTTCCTATTATAGCATTTATTTATTGACATATGGTTAAGAGGTACTGCTGCTGATGAAGCCTCAGCCCGCTGACTGAAGCCAGCCTCAACTTTTTAGCAGGGTGAAGCTTCCAGCTCTTGAATCTGGGATCCAGACCATTAGCTCCCACATGGAGAACACCACTGACTTAGGAAGAAAAAGCACCCTGTGCAACAGTCAACTATGAAGATTCAGTTTAAGTAAAAAATAATGCTGACAAGATTTTTTTTTTACATTTTTGTTTAATGTTTTCCTCCTGTTCTACTGTTTGCATAATTCAGAGTATGGCAGTTAATTTCTAATTACACAGACTTGCCTACCATTTTCTTATAGAAAATGAAATTAAATACTGCCTCTGGACTTGTACAATTAGGAGGTATCCTTGGTGTACCTGTTATTTCATTTCCAACAAGGTCCACCTATTTGGGACACATTGTTCAATGTTTTGATGTTGGTTTTTCTTGTGACTGGTTCCAATTGCCAAGCCCCATTTCTCTGGAAAGTCGCTTTTCATGGTACAGGTTTGCTGGTAGAAAAGACAAAATCTCATAAATTAGGGTGGCAGAAGTGCCTATTACTTGTTATGCAAAGAAAATAATGCAGAGTCCATTTCTACAAAGTTTATCACATCAGATAGGAAACTCTCCTCTTTCTTCTGAGGATACATGGAAGTGACCATAGGATGTGTGTGTGTATGATCAGTTGTTCAATCATGATCGACTCTTTGCAACCCCATGGACTGTAGCCCGCCAGCTTCCTCTGTCTGTGGGATTTCCCAGGCAAGAATACTGGAGTGGGTTGTCATGTCCTACTCCAGGGGATCTTCCCAACCCAGAGATCGAACCTGCATCTCCTGCATTGACAGGTGGGTTCTTTACCACTGAGCCACCTGGAAAGCCACCACAGGCATAGGAGCAGACAAAACCGAGATTGGATGCTGGCTTTAGCACATCACTTACTAGCTATTTGGCCTTGGGCAACTTAACCTCCTCTGGGAAATGAGGATGGTAACAGTATCTCCCTCAAAAGATTGCTATGAAGAGTCTGGGAAACAATGTGGGTATTCTTAGTTTTCCCCTCTCCCCATCCCATTCAAGCTCAGAGTCAGTTCTGAGTTTTTTGGGTGCAAGAGGGGTAGGGAGAGGGACTAAAAATTGAAATAGCTTACAAGTTTCCTGAAAGAGCTTTCGTTTCCAATAGGGTAATTCCCTAGGACCTAGGAGAAGGACCTGGAATATAGAACAAAAGTTTGAGGGAAAAAATGAAGAAAGACAGATTTGAGGACCCAGACTACAGCAAGATTCCTCTGGGTAGAGGTAAGGAGTGGAGAGGGGTAAGAAATACACCAGACAATCTGGTAGTGAAATCCAGAAGGACTCTGTGGAGCCCTCCCAGGTACAAATCCTTTCCAAGTCCCCATTTTAATTTGTAGAAAATAGGCTTCATTCAGTTTCCAGACGTTCCTGATTTCCAAAGGGCTAACGATTGCTAATCAAGGAAAGGAAGGAATGCAGAAACGAAGGAGGAGCAATCAATAAACAATAGTGCAGCTATTAAAGCAGGGTTCTGGTTCCTGCTCAAGAAATATACGCCACTATATCTTTGAAGCATTGCTAGAAAACTCCTCACCAAAGCTCCCCAGCTTGAGACACAGTTTCTCAGGGCATGAGTCCACTGTGTCCAATTTTACCTGGCAAAGCAATAATGATATTCTTTTCTACTTCACCCAAAACTCTGTCTTTGAGATTCAATTCAACAATACTGAACAAAGCTCAAGTTTTCAGCATCAGAGGTAAAATGAATATTTCTTAGAATTGATTACAGAATGAAGTAAACCAATGGACTTTGTCATATTTTTTGACTGTATTGTGGACTGAATTAGTGTCCCATTCCCCCAAATTTGTATGTTGAAGCCCAAACCCCCTAGTGTGACTGTATTTGGAGACAGAGTCTATAAAGAGATAATAAAGGTTAGGTGAGGTCTCAGGGTAGAGCCCTAATCCAAAAGGGCTATGACCTTATAAGAGAAAGAGACATGTGAGCTCCCTCTGCATGCAGAGCAAAAGCTATGTAAACATACAGGAAGAAGATGGCCATCTGTAAGCCAGGAAGAGGCCTCACCAGAAACCACCTTGATCTTGAACTTCCAGTCTCCAAAATAAACCTCTCTAGTTTAAGCTACCCAATCTGTGATATTCTGTTACGGAAGCCTGAGCAGACTAATAGACTGCATAATAATCTTTTTTGTTGTTGTTGTTGTTGCCAGTTTCCAGGATCCTACCTGTGTATTCAGAGTGGAGCTGCTAGATAAGAAGTTACCTTTAAAATTCAAATGAAGTATTATATAAGAAAAATTCAAATAAAGTATTATGTAAGAAAAATTCTTGGAGATGTTCCATATGTGACCTATTGGGAAATGTATTATAAGGTAAAACTCCAGTGCCATAACTGATATTCACCTGAACACTTGCTCAATAAGTCCTTTTGCCCAATGTAAAGCACAACTGATTAGCACTCTGGGGATACAAATCTAAGAAGGAAAAATGTCCATTGTTATGAAGCACCTTTTGGTGCTCATGTTTTAATTAATTTCTAAATACAATAATCAGGACTAGTTTTCTGAAAGCACCATAGGGAAATGTATTCATTCTGGTACTTATCACAAGACCTTCCTGAAGATATAAAGAAAATAAATCCAAGTGCCAAGTGTTATCTGGACACTTCTTATTTTTTTAAGAAAATACTAAGAACTACTCAAAGACAGCTATGTTAAGATAAATATTAACCATTCATAGGAGTCCCATCCTCACTGCCATGAATCTGCTTTTTGTTATTGTTAAAAAAGAAAAAACAACTAGTTAACTAATCCTATTCATGCAGCATTTCACTCACAAATAAAAATAATAATAATTTTTTTAATAATAATCTTCATTTTTTCCGAAGTCTTCTAGTTCAAGGCTGGCCAATACAGATCACATGCCAAATCCAAATTCCAGCTATATCTAGTTTTTGTAAGGCCCAGACCTAAGAATGATTTTTTACATTTTTAAAGGATTGTTGATGATGATGACAACAACAATGGCAATGGTGAAGAAAGATTTTATGTGGCTAGCAGAGACAAAAATATTTATTATCTGGCCCTTTACAGAAAAAATTGTCTGGCTGTAAACTGTGTATTGACTTTGGTGCAAGCCCTATGATTGGTAGAATACTGGTATTTATCTGAAATCACAAAATATGGTAAATGTACAAGACTCTGTTCACATTCATTCTGGCAGTGGAAATACTAGATAATCAATCTGCACAAAAATAAAGAGTCAATGGAAAAGTGAAAACATTTAAAAGCACTTGTGATTAATCACTGATATGTCCCTTCTAATGTAGAAAAAAACTGGTGGTTGCAACATCAGGGTAGAGAAGGGGCATTGAGTAGAGAGGTACAAAGGACCATGATACAAAAGGATCAACTGGTGCAGTTGGTAGCAAATCAAAGAAAATTCAGGAGGAACTCTTTTGTATAAGTCATTCCTAGAGGGCACATATCTTGACTAAATAGATCATAGATGTTAAAATCTGTCATTTAATTAGGCTAAGGAAAAGAAATCAGAAGCTAAAGACATTTGCATTATTCTTGGAAGGCTCTTTTGATAGCAGAAATCTGTCTTTTCATCAAGGACAAGTATGCCGAAGAACTCTTATTTATATTACAGAGACTGAAATGCAAAAGGAAGGTTTTTAAAATAAAGACTGTTTTGGCTGTAAGCAACCACCCCATGTAGAAGGTAAGAACAAAAAAAATGCATTCTTTTCTTTCCCTTCCTTTTTTACTTTTTTTAATTTCTTTATTTTAATTGTAGGATAATTACTTTACAATATTGTAGTGGTTTTTGCCCAGGGAAGGCAATGGCACCCCACTCCAGTACTCTTGCTTGGAGAACCCCATGGATGGAGGAGCCTGGTGGGCTGCAGTCCATGGGGTCGCTAAAAGTCGGACACGACTGAGTGACCTCACTTTCACTTTTCACTTTCATGCATTGGAAAAGGAAATGGCAACCCACTCCAGTGTTCTTGCCTGGAGAACCCCAGGGACAGAGGAGCCTGTTGGGCTTCTGTCTGTGGAGTCGCACAGAGTCGGACATGACTGACGCAACTTAGGAGCAGCAGCAGCAGCAGCAGTGGCTTTTGCTATACATTGACATGAATCAGCCATGGGTGTACATGTGTTCCCCATCCTGAAGCCCCCTCCCACCTCCCTCCCTATTCCATCCCTCTGGGTCTCTTCATGGGGATACGTTAAGAAGAGGGCAGTGTGTTATCTTTGTTCAAATGAGCAAAGAACCAAAAGAAGGTAATGAACATTAGAAAATAAAGATATGAGAAAATATTTATCCTCCCAAATAAAGAGATACAATTTAAAATAATTTTGAGGTATCGTTTTATGCTGTTAAAAGATTTTTTTCATAGCAAAAACAATGTATGCTGGCAAAGTTGGAATAAACCTAGCATACATCTACTGCTCTCAGGTGGGGCAGGGGTAAAGAGAACACCCACCGGAAATTGGAGGAAATGTGGCCCCTCATATTAAGTCAGAAAATGTTCCTTCACTTTGATGTAGATGTTCACTTTGGAAGAAAGTAATTGTAAAGAAATAATCTAAGAGAAGAAAAAACTCCTGAATTAAAATGATGTTCACTGTTGCCCTACAAAGATAAACACAGGTAATTAGAAACAATCAAATGCTCAAAAATGGGCAATGTGAATAAATACTAATATTATATCCATTCAAGTTAATCATATAGTCATTGCAATTCTAATAATAAAGACCACATGGTAACGTGGAAAACTATTTTAGGGTATTGTCAAGTCAGGAAGCAAAATATAAAATAGTATGTACAGTATGTTTACAGCTATTAAATGTGTGCTTATTGGACAAAAAATTAAAAGCCATACCCCATAATAAAACATTGTATGAGAGGGTAGGGTTGGAAGATTACTGATGCTTTCTTGGCTTCAATTTTCTTTAGTGTTGATATAAGTTTCCCTGTTAAAGAGCAAACTTGTTGAGTTTCCTGCATGTGCATGTGAGCATTCCACTGAATGCATGTAACCACCCTGGAATGTAACACATTCTATCTTGGATTTTTTGGAAACTAGGTTTTCCAGCCCTTGGTAATGAAAAACATAAATGTGAACACTCACATAGAAGTATTTACAAACTTCTTTATGAGACAACCACAGACCTGAACTCAGAAGCTTGCTTCATTTGTACATTTGATATAATTTTGAATAGCAAGGAGAGATAAGAAAGCCTCCCTCAATAACCAATGAAAAGAAATAGAGGAAAACAATAGAATGGAAAAGACTAGAGATCTCTTCAAGAAAATTAGAGATACCAAGGGAAATTTTCATGCAAAGATGGGCATAATAAAGGACAGAAATGGTATGGACCTAACAGAAGCAGAAGATTTTAAGAAGAGGTGGCAAGAATACACAGAAGAACTATACAAAAAAAGATCTTCACAACCCAGACAATGGTGTGATCACTCACCTGGAGCCAGACATCCTGGAATGCGAAGTCAAGTGGGCCTTAGGAAGCATCACTACGAGCAAAGCTAGTGGAGGTGATGGAATTCCAGTTGAGCTATTTCAAATCCTGAAAGATGATGCTGTGAAAGTGCTGCACTCAATATGCCAGCAAATTTGGAAAACTCAGCAGTGGCCACAGGACTGGAAAAGGTCAGTTTTCATTCCAATCCCAAAGAAAGGCAATGCCAAAGATTGATCAAACTCCTGCACAATTGCACTCATCTCACACGCTAGTAAAGTAATGCTCAAAATTCTCCAAGCCAGGCTTCAGCAATACGTGAACCACGAACTTCCAGATGTTCAACTGAGTTTTAGAAAAGGTAGAGGAATCAGAGATTAAATTGACAACATCTGCTGGGTCATCAAAAAAGCAAGAGTTCCAGAAAAACATCTATTTCTGCTTTATTGACTATGCCAAAGCCTTTGACTGTGTGGATCACAATAAACTGTGGAAAATTCTGAAAGAGATGGGAATACCAGACCAC
>SJYW01014697.1:493824-505761 GCA_006410735.1 Raphicerus campestris | reverse complement strand
CAAGAAAATTAGAGATACCAAGGGAAATTTTCATGCAAAGATGGGCATAATAAAGGACAGAAATGGTATGGACCTAACAGAAGCAGAAGATTTTAAGAAGAGGTGGCAAGAATACACAGAAGAACTATACAAAAAAAGATCTTCACAACCCAGACAATGGTGTGATCACTCACCTGGAGCCAGACATCCTGGAATGCGAAGTCAAGTGGGCCTTAGGAAGCATCACTACGAGCAAAGCTAGTGGAGGTGATGGAATTCCAGTTGAGCTATTTCAAATCCTGAAAGATGATGCTGTGAAAGTGCTGCACTCAATATGCCAGCAAATTCGGAAAACTCAGTAGTGGTCACAAGACTGGAAAAGGTCAGTTTTCATTCCAATCCCAAAGAAAGGCAATGCCAAAGAATGCTCAAACTACTGCACAATTGCACTCATCTCACATGCTAGTAAAGTAATGGTCAAAATTCTCCAAGCCAGGCTTCAACAGTAGTGAACCATGAACTTTCAGATATTCAAGCTGGTTTTAGAAAAGGCAGAGGAACCAGAGATCAAATTGCCAATATCCGGTGGATCATGGAAAAAGCAAGAGAGTTCCAGAAAAACATCTACTTCTGCTTTACTGACCATGCTAAAGCTTTGGACTGTGTGGATCACAAAAAACCGTAGAAAATTCCTCAAGAGATGGAAATACCACACCCCCTGATCTGCCTCCTGAGAAATCTGTATGCAGGTCAGAAAGCAACAGTAAGAACTGGATATGGAACAACAGACTGGTTCCAAATTGAGAAAGGAGTACATCAAGGCTGTATATTGTCATCTGCTTATTTAACTTATATGCTAATTACATCATGAGAAATGCTGGACTGGATGGAGCACAAGCTGGAATCAAGATTGCCGGGAGAAATATCAATAACCTCAGATATGCAGATGACACTACATTTATGGCAGAGAGTGAAGAAGAACTAAAGAGCCTCTTGATGAAAGTGAAAGAGGAGAGTGAAAAAGTTTACTTAAAACTCAGCATTCAGAAAACTAAGATCATGGCATCCAGTCCCATCACTTCATGACAAGTAGATGGGGAAACAGTGAGAGATTTTATTTTTTTGAGCTCCAAAATCAATGCAAAAGGTGACTACAGCCATGAAATTAAAAGACGCTTGCTCCTTGGAAGGAAAGTTATGACCAAACTAGGCAGAGTATTAAAAGGCAAAAACATTGCCAACAAAAGTCCATCTAGTCAAAGCTATGGCTTTTCCAGGAGTCATGTATGGATGTTAAAGTTAGACTATAAAGAAAGCTGAGTGCCGAAGAACTGATGCTTTTGAACTGTGGTGTTGGAGAAGACTCTTGAGAGTCCCTTGGACTGCAAGGAGATTTAACCAGTTCCTCCTAAAGGAAATCAGGCCTGAATATTCATTGGAAGGACTGATGCTGAAGCTGAAACTCCAATACTTTGGCCACATGATGCAAAGAACTGACTCATTTGAAAAGACACTGATGCTGGGAAAGATTGAAGGTGGGAGGAGAAGGGGATGACAGGATGAGATGGTTGAATGGCATCACCGACTCAGTGGACATGAGTTTGAGTGAACTCCAGGAGTTGGTGATGGACAGGGAGGCCTGGCGTGCTGTAGTCCATGGGGTTGCAAAGAATCGGACACAACTGAGTGACTGAACTAAACTGAACTGAAATGATACCAAGCAAGACCCTGTGGGGCTCCCAGGCACAAAAGCCTTTCTCTATCCCCCATTCTTGATTACAGGAAATAGGCTTCATTCAGCCTCCATGATCTTCCCTGAGTTCCAATGCTGCTGCTGCTGCTAAGTCGCTGCAGTCGTGTCCAACTCTGTTCGACCCCATAGACGGTAGCCCACCAGGCTCCCCGACCCCTGGGATTCTCCAGGCAAGAACACTGGAATGGGTTGCCAGTTCCTTCTCCAATGCGTGAAAGTGAAAAGTGAAAGGGAAGTCAGTCAGTCGTGTCCAACTCTTAGCGACCCCGTGGACTGCAGCCTACCAGGCTCCTCCGTCCATGGGATTTTCCATGCAAGGGTACTGGAGTGGGGTGCCACTGCCTTCTCTGTCAGTTCCAATGGGACAGGTTCAAGCAGATGTCAATTACGGAAGTGAGAGGATGCAGGGACAAGAGAGGAACAGTCAAAGACATAATAGTCTAGCCTAGGGGAAGGGTCCTGGTTCCCTCTCAAGCGATAAACCTAAAAATATCTTTGGGTTGTCTTGCAGATACTGAAAACCCTAGCAGATGGGAGAAATGAAAGGTATGCTGCCCACACGCACATAGACTCAGACCAGTTGGAACCAGAAGGTTCATGATACTGACTCCCACGTACCCCACCACCACCAACCAATCAAAAGAATGTTCACAAGCAGATCACGCCTTCATTGAACCATTACCATAAAACTTCTCAGTACCCCCTCCAGGTGGGGACACATAGGTTTGAGGGCATTAGTTCACTGTGGCCCCCTTTGCCTGGCAAAGCAATAAAGCTATTCTTTTCTACTTCACCTAAAACTCTGTCCCTGAGAATTAATTTGGTATCCGAGTACAGAGGTTGGATTCAGCTTCACTTTCTTCCTTTTCATATCTATATCTAGACTTTTATATCTGCTGGGAGTCTTGCTGAGCTAGTATTTGAGTGTTGCCATGCAAGCAAATAAATTCAGCTTTGTTCCAAGCTGGTGGTTAGCAGTCTGTTATTCTTTACATCCCATTACTATGGAATGTATTATCTAAAGCTCTCACAGCTTTTGGGAGACTGTCTGCCATGGAAGATCCCCTTCCCCCAGTAAGGGCCACAATGACAATTTGACTGTAAGAAAAGCATCCTATTGGCTTCCACTTGTTCCAGGAAATGGCCAGCCACATAAAACCCTCCACCCAAACACTAAACAATCCTTCTTTTGAAATGTCCCCAAATTGCTAGTTTTCCCCCTGGCAACCAACTAGGGACTGCTAGGTATGTATAAAGACAATGAGAAAGTCTCCCCTGCTTCCAAAAATCCCACTTTGGTAGAATGCTTGCCAAGTGGAAACTGTCTCCATATTTCCTAACTTTACACTGTAAAACAAATTCTCTCTACACCTTTGAACTCCTGCTGAAACCAAAGTGACCTATAGAAGGCTTCCCTTGCTGAAAGTTCATGAATAAATGGCCTTTGTTAACTGTGCCTCACAGTTTTATCTTTGACATTGATAGCTTTTTTAACTTTTAAATAATTAAGATAGATACACTAGAAAAAGAGTAACAACCCAATGGTTTCTTAGGATTATAAAACAAATCCCATTACAGGAAAACAAAAGTCAAATGTTTCATAGTTCAATTATGAAACAATCAAAGACAAAGAAGAGATAAGGCAAAACTTTAAAACTTATGAATCTGAGATTTTGGTCACTTCTCAACACTATTCAAATTAGAGAGGAACATTTTACTCAAACCATGGATGATACCAAGATTTCTTTACCTTTGGACGCATCTAGAATTCCAACAAAGTCACTTAATTCCGGTTTCTTTGTCCAGTTACAGCTCTTTTGTCTTCGCAGCCTCCTCTTGCTTGTTATGATTAAAGTGGCAGAGAAATCACAAGACCAGGGCAGACCCACTCCTCAGCATTAATGTGCAGTGAGCACCATACCCCCAGGCTCCTTCCTATCTCTGCCCCATCCCCCACCACCAAAGCCAAGAGATTAGGAAAATTCCTTTTCAAAGAAAGCCTGCTAAAAATATTTCCTACAAATTAACTGTGAATGAAAAATGCTGCCTCCATATCAGCAAACAAAGGATGCCAGGCCAACAAGCCACCAGCCACTGTAGCCACCCCCACCACCAAAATGGTGCACCTTGAGGGGATTCAAGATGGGAAAGACAGATTAGTTCAGTTCACTCCTTCAGTCCTGTCCAACTCTTTGTGACCCCATGGACTGGAGCATACCAGACCTCCCTGTCCATCACCAACTCCCAAAGTTCACTCAGACTCATGTCCATTGAGTCAGTGATGACATCCAGCCATCTCATCCTGTCATCCCCTTCTCCTCCTGCCCCCAATCCCTCCCAGCATCAGAGTCTTTTCCAATGAGCAACTCTTCGCATGAGGTGGCCAAAGTACTGGAGTTTCAGCTGTAGCATCATTCCTTCCAAAGAACTCCCAGGACTGATCTCCCTTAGAATGGACTGGTTGGATCTTCTAGCAATCCAAGAGTCTTCTCCAACACCACAGTCCAAAAGCATCAGTTCTTCAGCACTGAGCTTTCTTCACAGTCCAACTCTTACATCCATACATGACCACTGGAAAAAACCATAGCCTTGACTAGAGGGATCNAGCCATCTCATACTCTGTTATCCCCTTCTCCTCCCACTTTCAATCTTTCCCAGCATTAGGGTCTTTTCAAAGAGTCAGTTCTTCACACCACATGGCCAAAGTATTGGAGTTTCAGCTTCAGCATCAGTCCTTCCAATGAATACTCAGGACTGATTTCCTTTAGGATGGACTGGTTTGATCTCCTCACAGTTCAAGGAACTCTCAAGAATCTTCTCCAACACCACAGTTCAAAAGCATCAGTTCTTCAGCACTCAGCTTTCTTTATAGCCCACCTCTCACATCCATACATGACTACTGGAAAAACTATAGCTTTGCCTAGATGGACCTTTGTTGGCAAAGTAATGTCTCTGCCTTTTAATATGCTGTCTAGTTTGGTCCGTCTAGTCAAGGCTATGANCATACATGACTACTGGAAAAACTATAGCTTTGCCTAGATGGACCTTTGTTGGCAAAGTAATGTCTCTGCCTTTTAATATGCTGTCTAGTTTGGTCCGTCTAGTCAAGGCTATGATTTTTCCTGTGGTCATGTATGGATGTGAGAGTTGCACTGTGAAGAAGGCTGAGTGCCAAAGAATTGATGCTTTTGAACTGTGGTGTTGGAGAAGACTCTTGAGAGTCCCTTGGACTGCAAGGAGATCCAACCAATCCATTCTGAAGGAGATCAGCCCTGGGATTTCTTTGGAAGGAATGATGCTAAAGCTGAAACTCCAGTACTTTGGCCACCTCATGCGAAGAGGTGACTCATTGAAAAAGACTCTGATGCTGGGAGGGATTAGGGGCAGGAGGAGAAGGGGACAACAGAGGATGAGATGGCTGGATGGCATCACTGACTCGATGGACGTGGGTCTGAGTGAACTACAGGAGATGGTGATGGACAGGGAGGCCTGGCGTGCTGCGATTCATGGGGTTGCAAAGAGTTGGACACAACTGAGTGACTGAACTGAACTGAACTAGGTTGGTCATAACTTTTCTCCCAAGGAGTAAGCATCTTTTAATTTCATGGCTGCAGTCACCATCTGCAGTGATCTAGGAACCGAGCCCCCAATAATTCAGTCTCTCAATTGTGTCCAATTCTGAGACCCCATGGACTGCAGCACGCCAGGCTTCCTTGTCCTTCACTATCTCTTGGAGTTTGCTCAAACTCAACTCCATTGAGTCAATGATGCCATCTTTAGTATTACCAACTATTATTCACACCTAATATCATTGCACATATAGTTTGCTATCGATTACTAAATCAGAAACCCATCATTCACTTAGCACTATATTATCTTCTTTACTTCTTTCTCTCTTCCTATAACCATCCCATTAAGAAACTCCCCTAGAGAGTAGGCAAGCAGAGAGGAGAAAGCAGTGCATATAATCTATTAGTAACCATGGAAAAAATATTTATGGGTAAGTTTTCAATGAATGTTTCCTTTCCCCAAAGAAAGGAGAAAAGCCTTAGTATTCTTTTGCCTGGGGATGGGGAGATTGTGCAGGCAAGAGAGGGGAGGGCTGTTACATGGCAGAAAGCAGGGTAGAAATTATACACAATTTTTGGGTTTTGTTTTCACAGCCTCTAGATTATTTAGGCAAGGCAATGGCACTCCACGCCAGTACTCTTGCCTGGAAAATCCCATGGACAGAGGAGCCTGGTGGGCTGCAGTCCATGGGGTCACTAAGAATCGGGCACGACTGAGCGACTTCACTTTCACTTTTCAGTTTCATGCATTGGAGAAGGAAATGGCAACCCACTCCAGTATTCTTGCCTGGAGAATCCCAGGGACAGAGGAGCCTAGTGGGCTGCCACCTATGGGGTTGCACAGAGTCGGACACGACTGAAGTGACTTAGTAGCAAGACATCAAAAGAAGGAGAAAGGGAAAGCCCTTCCCCTTGTGTTGGGGTTCGGGTTCCAAGAGTGAAAGCAGTTAAATCAGAGAAGGAAAAGACATCTCTGAGTCTGAGATGGAACTCTGACCCCTGACTTGGGGAGGATCTCAATGAGGAGAAGCTGGGGAGCCTCTAGGAGGCTGAGGAAGCACACACAGATACACCATAGCACTGGAAAAGTGAAAGTGAAAGTCGCTCAGTTGCATCCGACTCTTTGTGACCCCATGGACTGTAGAGTCCATGGAATTCTCCAGGCCAGAATTGGCCTGGAGTGGGTAGCTTTTCCCTTCTTTGGGGGATCTTCCCAATGCAGGGACTGAACCCAGGTCTCCCGCATTATATGCAGATTCTTTATCAGCTGAGCCACACAAGGAAAGCCCAAGAATACTGGAGTGAGTAGCCTATCCCTTCTCCAGGGGATCTTCCTGACCCAGGAATCGAGCCGTGGTCTCCTGCATTGCAGGCAGATTCTTTACCAACTGAACTACCAGGATAGCAATGGAAGACCCAGCAAAGACCCCCAGTGGCTGATGACCTGGAAGCAGCCTGGGCTTAAACATGAGACAGGTTTATCGTGTGATATAAAAGCCAGGCTTCAACACAGCCCGAGGGAGAGACAAGGACTTAGTCATACCTAAGATAGTATTTTCCATAGTCCAGACAGGATGGAAAATGAGAGTCAGATTTCAACTGATTTTGGAAAAATTAAAGAACGCAAAATAACATCTCTTGTTCATCCAAGTTTGTAGGCCAAAGAAAGAAGATTTAATGAAGGAGCAAGGGAAAGTTAATAATTAACTTTCTTGGGGGAGGGGCATATGTGAATTTCATTTCTGCAGTGTTTTTCACAGGCTAAATTAGTACAGAATTAGGAATTGACATGAATACAATTGTTCTTTATTTGTGAAGAGGTTTACTGCTGCCAAATAACTTTGCCTATGTGGAGGCACTCATGTGTATGACAACTAAAGCTGTCACCCATGAAATAGCTCTCTTGAAACTAAACTCTTGAAGCTAATGTTAGAAACTCTGGAGCAGAGAACAAGACTTAGTCCTTGGGCAGTGAAAGCAGTTTTTCTGTTCACCTGCTGCCCCATGATTGGCAAAAGCTCAGAGCAAAACCCAATTCTGTTTAGTTCAGATTACACAGGATGATGTGTGCCCACAGGTTGCACCAGCCTGTGGATGACAGAGCAAACATCTCAGCAGCCAGTGCTCATAGCCATGATACCCATAGCAACTAAGTTCCAAGGAGAATCTGGACCACCACCATTGTGACAGAGGGGGAAAGTGAGAATTTCAAACATGGGCTCAAAGTTGGAAGGCAGAGAACACATGTAGATTTCAGTCTGGCTTTTTAAATAATCAGAAAGTCCATTATACTATATTTGCAACTAAAAATTCTAAAATTGTTCATAATCTTGAAATGTGCTTTAAAACCATTTGAATCTTTTTCATTTTTTAAAGTACAGATAGTCCTAATTAATAAAGGAGTTTGATTTAACATTTTTCTGTAAGTGCTTAATTAGAGGACACCGTTAAAGTAGATGATTGCAAAAATTCATATAGCCAGAATCTGATTGTGGAAAAAATAATAATCTATATTCAGGAATGAAATTATTGGAGGAATTCAACTTATTTCATGAGAGCACAAGTAACTCTATGGACCCACTCCCCAGGTAAACTGGTGAAAATTATTTTTAAAGCAACCACTTACTAACTCTGGAAATGGCTCTATGAACATACAGCAAATGAAGAAACACTTATTCAAGAAAATCCACTGAAACTTGGCAAAGAAATATTAAGAGTCTGTGGTATATGCCTATGGGGTCGCACGGAGTTGGACACGACTGAAGCGACTTAGCAGCAGCAGCAGTGGTATATGAACGAAAATATGTGCCTTCCCTTCTGTCTCTCAATTAAATAAGACAGAAATTGCTCCAGACTGGTATATTCAAAAACACAGAACTCCTACTGCTGAGACTAATTTCTAGGTAAATGAGGCAGAGGTGGGGGCTGCCTTCTTCCCGGGCCCCACTCATGGGACAGAGGTATTATCTTGGGCTCACTGCCACTGAGAATACTGGGTTTTTAATTGTCTCTAATCCAGATCTTGGGGCAGAGTTTTCATACCAAGAGAGACAAGCCTAGGAGACAGGACTGCTTTCATCCCTCCATCCACCAAGCATGCAATTCCCAAAGCCAAGGGTTATCACTCAGAGACAAGGAAGCCATTAACCCTAACCACAGCACCAGAGTCCTAAGAGATTTTGCCTCGGGGGAAAGGCCACAGACCAGAGAGTTCCAAATTTCACTGAAGGAACTGATTTCATCTGGAACCGAAGAGTAGAGAAGTTCAAGCCTAAGGGTACTCTCGATAGCAGTGGGAGTTGTGACTGAAAGACAATTGGGAGATTAGTAGAAGGAAATGGCAATCCACTCCAGTACTATTGCCCCTGGAGGAGGGCATGGCAACCCTTTCCAGTATTCTTGCCTGGGAAATCCCATGGACAGAGGAGCCTGGTAGGCTATAGTTCATGAGGTCACAGAGAGTCAGACACGACTGAGTGACTTCACTTAGTAGATTTACTAGAGATGTAGATTAAATTGTAGGCCAACTGGTTTGGAGAGAAATAGGGAAGTTAGCTAAGAAGATCTCTCCTGGTGTCAGGACAAATCTAAAATACTGACCTCAAGAAATATCCTTTCAAAGGAGCCATCCAAGTAAGAACCCAAAGGAGGGCATCTCAAGAAAATAAAGAAACAATAGATGGGCAACTAGAGATGCAACAGTCTAAGATCAAGATTGGCAAGCTCCAGAAACTACAAGTAGTTCAGAGGCCCTGGAGCAAAAGGCATGCCTGAATAAGGGAGCAGGGAGAGGTGGGGTAGAGGTTGCCCCTAGCAAGTGACAGATTAGCAAGGAATGTTTTCCTTGACCTTACAAATTAGGGGAAATTACTGGAGGAATTTAAGACAATGAACGACAGATGCTCTGAACTTCAGAATTAGTGTGGAATTCATGGAGCAATGGAGCAGGTAGACTAGCTGCTGCTGCTGCTGCTGCTGCTGCTAAGTCGCTTCAGTTGTGTCTGACTCTGTGCAGCCCCATAGACAGCAGCCCACCAGGCTCCCCCATCCCTGGGATTCTCCAGGCAAGAACAGAGGGGACTGGAAAACCACTAAAAGAGGTGAGGAGTAAGGCAGGCGTCATCCAAGGAAAAGAGAGAAAGGACATAAGGAACAGAGAACTTTTAAGACTATAATCCTATGATTAGAAGGCAATGGCACCCCACTCTAGTACCCTTGCCTGGAAAATCCCATGGATGGAGAAGCCTGGCGGGCTGCAGTCCATTGGGTCGCTAAGAGTCGGACACGACTGAGTGACTTCACTTTCACTTTTCACTTTCATGCATTGGAGAAGGCAATGGCAACCCACTCCAGTGTTCTTGACTGGAGAATCCCAGGGATGGGGGAGCCTGGTGGGCTGCCATCAGTGGGGTCGCACAGAGTCGGACATGACTGAAGCGACTTAGCAGTAGCAATCCTATGATTATCTGGCTCAAGGGAAGACAGTTCCAGGATTCACTCATTTAATATGTGTTGAATGCTTGTTCACCAGGGCCTAGGCATACTGTCCTAGAATAAGCCCTGGGCTTAGGTTGGGTTACCCAGAAGCAGATCCCTGAGTTGATGATTTGGGCACAACTGATTTAATGAAGAACTTGCTCTCCAGCAAAGCCAGGTAGGGAAGGAGTGAAGCATGACAGATAATGACAAGGAAGACAAGCAAGGGGGTGATTTTAGTCAAGTCCTTCAGAGAGTAGCTGCATTTTGACCCTGCAGGAGAACCTCAGAGAGTGAATTACACCTCCTAGATGTCTAGACCTAAGGCTCTGATACTCCTGGGTGGAACCCCCACAGTGTAAGCTTTCTCAAAGTATCCTAACTCTTTTTTCCTTACTTTATTTTCTGACACATGAAAAGTTGTACATAATTAATATACAACTAGGTGAATCTGGAGATAGGTATACATCTATCACCACAGTCTATGCCATCAACCTGTCCATCACCTCCAAATGTTTCCCCTCAAAAAACTGAAAATAGAATTATCATGTTATCCAGGAATCTCACTTGTATGTATCCAAAGGAATTGAAATCAGGTTACTGAAGAGAGAAATGCGCCTCAACTATTAATGTGTTTGTCTTCTTTTTCTTAGTTTAGTGAAATACAGTTCTACCTTATTGCAAGATTTCTTCTCACCTCTAGTCCCAAAGTCATCACTGTTAATCCCCTGTGCACTGTGTGCCAAGTCGCTTCAGTCGTGTCTGACTCTTTGTGAGCCCATGGACCGTAGCCCACCAGGCTTCTCTGTCCATGGGATTTCCCAGGCAAGAATACTGGAAAGGGTTGCCATGCCCTCCTCCAGGGGCTCTTCCTGACCCAGGCAGTATCTCTCATGTTTCCTGCATTGGCAGGTGGGCTCTTTACGGCTAGTGCAACCTGGGAAGCCCTGTTAATCCTCTATCACTCTTTAAAGTGTTTGTCCCTACTCCCTCCACTTAGCTCTGCCATACCTGCTCATTCATTCAATAGTCATTGATGGAGAGCTTGCTATGTACCAGCCACTGAATTAAGGAGCTGGAAGTAGGAGAAAAATCAAAGATAAATGAGATGCAAACCCTCACCCAGCCTCATCCTCTAATGAGAAAATGATGTTCACTTTATAATTAACTCTGTAATCTGATAGACAGCACCCCTAATTTACAGACAATCTTTGATCAATTCACATAACCTCTCTCTCAATTTTCTTAATCTGTAAAATAAGGATACTAAGTAATTCCAGTAATACCTATCTCCAAAGGATGTCATAAAGAGTAAACAATGTATGCCAAGCATCTAGCACCATGTCTGGTATATAATAAGCACCAAGGAGGGGAAATGTTTGTTAATTGTAAGGAGTTTTGTAAACAGGAGGGAAACTAATTCTGATCCCTTTCAAACAGTTGCAGCAAAACAGCTATAGTGCAATGCAAAGATTAATCAGACTCACAAGAACCAGGTCTGAGTTCAACTCCAGTGCTTCCCAGTGTCCTTGGACATACAAACTCCACTTTCTTCACTGTAATAGATTCTTATTGATTATTTAGAGGCTTCTCAGCATCTGATCCTCTTTTACCTTTGGCAGGGCACAAGGGGTCCCACTGTGTGACCTTTGGAGGAAGCAACTACCAAAGCCACAAGACCCAGCTTGGTCAGCTAGGGCACAGACACATGACCAGGCTCAGTCAACCAGATGTCTCTCTGTGGACTCAGCCAGCAGTTGAGGACTCTGGTGTCATGGAACCTACCGTTTGGCAGGAGCAGTGAGGGCAGCATCCAGTGGTCCTGGCAACAGTGCCAACAGAGGTAAGTCAGGTTCATGCTCCAAAAACTGCCCATGATGCACTCTTCTGAAAATGAAGAGAATATCCATTTCACAAGGCTTGGGAGAGGAACAAAATGTGAAACAACTGATCACAGAGTCTGGAGCATAATAAATGTTTAATAAATGTTTCCTGAGTCTGTTTAGGAGGCTTTCTCAAAAAAAAAAAAAAAAAAGCTGAGAGTTTCTGAGTTGGCTCCATCTAAACAAAGAATTCCCATTTCTCTCTCTCTCTCTCTCTCTCTCTCTCTCTCTCTCTCTCTCTCTCTCTCTCTCTCTCTCTCTCTCTCTCTCTCTCTCT